>VNJQ01007948.1:0-292145 GCA_008042515.1 Drosophila truncata
TGTTCCTATGAGAGCTATAGGATATAGTCGTCCGATTTTCATGAAATTAAAATCGAAATTCTAAATTAATAATTAATGGCCAAATATCAAATTTGATGGAGTTTTGTTGAAAACTGACAAAGTTATAATTTTTTTTCGAAAGTTTTACCGATCGTTCCTATGGCAGCTATATGATATAGTTGTCCGATCCGGCCCGTTCCGACATATTTACGAGTGAGAGTATATAGAAGACTAACTGCAAAGTTTCATTCAGATAGCTTTAAAACTGAGGGACTAGTTTGCGTAGAAACGGACAGACAGACGGACAGACGGACAGACGGACAGACGGACAGACGGACAGACGGACAGACGGACAGACTGACAGACGGACATGGCTAGATCGACTCGGCTGTTGATGCTGATCAAGAATATATATACTTTATAGGGTCGGAGATGTCTCCTTCACTGCGTTGCAAACTTCTGACTGAAACTATAATACCCTGCAAGGGTATAAATATATCAATATATCAAAAATATATAATGAAAATCAAAGTTCAATCTAAAAAAATTAATGTATTTCAAACATTATTAAATAAATTTCAAATATTAGTATTTACAATGTTTCAAAGCATAAATATCAGAATTCACAAATTTGCGAATTAAAGACACCGTTTAATTAGAACTTATTAAATTTTCCATTGAATTTCTTCTTCTATTCCCTTCTTATATTTAATTATCTTCAACAATAAGCTAACGTCATAAGGTTTTAGCTAAAAATTATTTGACCGTAGAGCTTCCTATTACCCCTCATCATGCCTCCTAGCTACTACCGCCTATCTATATATCTCTCTCTCTCAATATCTCTTCCTGAGTAGCTAGACGTAGACCCTAGAAAAGTGATAAAAACAACAACACATTCCACACACACAAACACATTGAACGGATATCCGCCTTGAGTTATCTTTAATTCTGTTTTGGATGAGCATGTCCAGGCACTGCAAAAGAAAACCAAACCAACATTGTTGTCACCTCGAACCCTATAAATTCGATCACTGAAAATTCTCCAAGCGAGTCCATCAGCAAATTGGCTTCATCATCCATTAGATACAATCATTCTGTTCATTTTACTTGGCATGGCTTCTTCTTTATGATTTTGTTTAACCCCTGATGCCCTCGTTAAGTTGTATCTTTCTTTACTAATCGAAACTTGTGCAAGACGATGAGCAAATACCAGTTTTGTGTTTATTCTGACAACCAAAACTCCTCGATCCCAGTCCCATTCGTTGTGTAAATATGTGACGAGCAATTGGCGGAACTCAAAAAAAAAAAATACAAAAAATTGTGACAAATTCGAAACAACCCAAGAAATCGAAAACAAACAAAAGAAAAAACCAAACAAAAACAAATCCTCTCTCTTTCTCTCTCGTTTTCTCTCTGTGTATGTGTTATTGTTACAGCCAAAGCGATGAGCAATCCTCCTTCTCCAATACAACCACCAATACTACTACCACTAATGATCATACTAATCACGAATCCGACTCCGACTCCGATTCCGATCAAAAATCGAAACCCTGGCTAAGCCGCATGTTCGCCGCTTCGAACGCGAAGGGCGATCCTACGGATCCTGCTGCGACCCAGAGTGGCGAGTTTAATGCCGCCAAGCACTTTGACCTTAAGAACGTACGACACGATTTCAATAGGCCCGCGGGCATCGCGGCCGCTCCCGGAACGCGTAAGGCCAAGTCCGGACGCAAAATTAGGTGAGAGGACCACCAGGAACACACAGCTAGCTAAGCTAAGCTAAGCTAAGCTAAGCAACGAAGCTGCCCGCGATCAAATACAATCTATATATCTACAATTAATCTATCTAATCAACCTATCTATCTACTACTACTATCTGCAAATATAACTACTACCCTCGGAGCGATCCAAATTAATACTCTCAGTTCCGTTAACTCCTCATTTGTCTCGTTTCCGTTTCTGTTTTCGTTTCCTTTCCCTCGATTGCTGTTTACTGATTTCTGTTGTTCGGCATGATGTTTGTTAAATCCTTTCCCAAAAAAAAAAAATAATGAAACAATACACTAAAACCTACTTACTACTCTTACTATACTTTATCCAGTCTCGAACTAAACTATATCTTAACCTCTGACTACTTACTGTCTTATTTTATAGTTCAGAACTAAGCACGCGCGTTTCGATTTTACGTTTTGAGTTTGATTTTGATTTTGATAAGTTCCCCGCCCACATTTTATTGCCGTTCGCAAGTCCCTTGTTGTAAAAGAGATAACCACAGTTAACCCCGACATATGTATTGCTCCAATCTAACCCAAGTCGTCGTCCTGTTTCATTCTCGTTCTGTATGTTTTGTCCAAAGTGTTTTATAAACCACACAACAAACATACTAAATAGAAAAAACTTCTAGATGCTTGTAGGCAGACATTTCATTTATATATCTCACATCCTGATCCAAGTTTGCTGTACGAACGAGGCTTGAGAATTTATGCTGACATTCTTAAGGATTAAAAATAAAATATAAACAAGAGAAGCTAGGGAATGCTTCTGCTCAGGAGTCCATTTCAATGTTTGGGTTCGGTGTGGTTTCCCTTCAAGTTCCCGGCTCGATCTAAGATCTCTTTTCATTTCTAATAAACTAGATCTAATACCCTGCGCTTGCCTAACCCCCTCATTACATTGAACATTTGCCATTTGCCCTAAGTGTGCTAAAGAAACCAATCAAAGAAAACTAGTTTCAAGACTAAAGACTAGTGCACGTGTCTCTAACCCAATGATTGAATCAGAATCTCTTAAGATTCCCAATCTAATCTTTTCTTCTTTAACTATCCACAGCTATGTTGGACGCGCTTGCGGAGCCTCCACGGCCACCGGATCCAAGGCCCAGCACATCCGAGAGCTGAACGCGCTGCTGAATGACGCGATTTCTACCTAAGGAGGAGGATTTTGTAGATTTGATAGTGATGCGATGAAGGAGGAGGAGTAGCAGATGGAGTTGAATATTAATTACGATTATATTTTGTATTGAAACGTATGCAGACTCTTTGATACGATTTTTTGCTGACGAAATTGTTAAGAGCATATATTGTGTGTGAAAGTAATGAAATGTTAAATATTAGTTTAGTGAAATTACAAGAGCAAACAGCAAGCAACCAAGTAACAAAAATACAAATAACACAAAATGTTTAGTGTTTAGAAAGCAATCCAACTCACAGCAAGTCTTTAATGCAACCTAAAGAGCCAAGAGATGTAGTAAATAGCCAAGCAACTCTATGCGAAGAGTGAGGAGAGGAGCCCGCATAGGGGATCGATCAGCGTACTTTTTGGAATGAATAAAACCCTTTCTAATTTTATTTCTTACTCCTATGTTTAATATTTATTTTATTGTATTATATATAATTAAACTATCTCAAGCCGAGCGAATGAGCTCTTGACAACTTTGATCGGTCGCAGGCCCAGAAATCATTTAGTACTTTTTTGTTTGCCTAAGTTACACACTTTTGTTTAATTAAATAAATGAATGAACGAGTAAAATACCTAACAACAGAGCTGTGCTTTAGTTCATGTCGTCGCTATCAGGGATTATAGATTGAACTACAATTTGGAATTTCGGCAAATCACGTATTATTCATTTTTGGAAAACCCTTTTGGAGCGCGCATCTAAATGCAGCTAAGACGCTTTAATTGTTTTAATCCCACGGAGGGCATCCAATCAGGACCCTCGATATATTTACAAAAATCAAAGAAAATATATATATTTAAAATTAACATTGCACTTTGTCTCGCACCAATATAAGATATTGAACTGTAGAGTGATAAAGCTAAAGGGAAGCCCAGGCACTAAGGCCTCCTTTTTCCAAGAAAAACCAAACTATTTTACAAAACGAACGAGAGGGAGAGAGAGAGATAGTATGTTTGTGCGACATTGTCGAAAATCTAACCTTAACTCTACATTTTAATGTTATTAACAAAAGATAATTCACAACTTTGCACCAAGTAAGTAAGTAGAATGTTTAAATCAAATATTACGCAAAACAGTTTCGAGAGCTCGAAACAGGAAAGAGTTTTCAAAATACAAAATGTAAAATCTGGGGGGTCGAACACGATATAAAAAAAAAAAACAAAATATACAATTTACTATATAAAGCATGGCAAAAGGAAAATGCGTTTTTATTTAAACTTAGAAAATGGGGAACCTTTTAAGGCTTCTGGTCAGCGGAAAACCAGTTTCTATTTTAATTTTTCTCCTTTTTTTTACACACAGACTCTGACTAGATTTTCTACAGGAAGTGGAAAGTCTGGACTTGGGCATTTTCCATTTTCACTGCTCCATCATTCTATGCACACTTTCACATGCTATCTGGCGAGCTGAAGCCAAGATCTTCCTGTCCAGACAACTCTTGGACAGGCACAAATTGGGCAGGTAAAGTGCTCACTTTTGGTCAATTTCCACGCAGCTGGTTGTGTATGTGTTCTCCTCCTCTCATCGAACATCTTCGGCAGTGTTTTGTTTGGTTTTTTGCCCCGATTTGCCTTACTTTCTAATGTTGACAGCATATTTTCCTGTCCCCTTTGGGAGGAGTGAACCGGGGAGAGAGCCTTTCTTTGGGGCTTCTCTTGTGCCGATTTCAGGTAATTGCGCCAAGTGTATCAAAAGCAGCCCAGACGTGTGTGGAATTCTTTATTATATTATCTGTTGACTCAAGTATTTTGCGTCTTTATGGCAGTATCTTTGCCAAAAAAAATATCACAAGAAATGGAAGAAGTGTGAGGTTTGGATACCGAAGGGTTAAATGCCCTTTTTGGTATATTTTTCAGTTTTTAAAATCGTTGTTAATATTTTATTATAATTTGTTTTTGATTATTTAATTTTTGTATTATTAAAAATAAACTAAATATTAATTGAGACATCGAGAATAAAATTCCCGAAACTTAGACTCTTCTATAATAATGAGGAAAGTTAAGACGACACTTGTAAGGGTATAAAACCCCCAAAAAGACTTCACGCTAACCACATAAAACCTGGAATTGGGGACAGGCCGTTGTTAACCGCCATAAGCAGACGCTGAGCGACCTGCTCCGTGCCTGAAAGCTCCCTGTGCTCCAACTTACACGATCCGAACTGTTTCTTCACAGCCTTCGGGCGTCGTGACCCGACCCGGCGGCACTCGGCCAAAGCTCCCGAGCGTAGAGATCGTGGATCGGAATCGGATCGACGGCGACTATAGCCCCATTGTTATGGCAGCGCACTCTCGCACGCTCTCTCGTCCCAGTACCCCAATCCCCGAGCCGGCGCAATCAGTCTCCGGTCTCCGTTCTCCGGTTTGGGTTTCCGTCACAGTCTCAGTCCAGCGATCAAACTCTTACGAGCTCCATTAGCGCGCGGTTCCCCGTCTAATTGTTATCGAGACCAAAAAGCCAGTGATTGATCGCCAGTGCCAGTGCTGCAACTTCAGCGATTGAGTGGAAAATCTGAGAAAAGTAATTGCAAAAGTAAAAGTGGAAAATGAGAAAATGAGAAAAATGTGAAGAGTGAAATATTTATTTGTGTGGCAAAGCAAGTCCAAGTCCCAGCAGCTTCTCCTCACAATGGATTCGCCACTCACAAAGCATAAATAGATAAAGTGATAATACAACGAAGGCCGATTTGTATATGAAAGCGTGGAAGATAATGCCTTCGGGTCATTTACTTATATAATAACTGAACAACAAGTGAATTAGCATAAAAATGAAAAGTGTGAAAACCAAAAATTGATTGATTTAAAGCTCCCATTAAACTAGCACTTTGGATGCAGATATCGGATTTGGATTTTAAAACAATAAAAACACAATAAACGGCCTTAAAATGTAAGTAAAGAGGAGGAAAACAATAAAAGTGATAAGACCAATGCAATTGCAATACTCGAATAACAATACGAATGTCTGCTCCACTGATAAATGAGGACACTTATCGGCAGTTTTCTTGGAAAAAATAATAATAAAGTCCCCAAAAGTAATGTGTGGTATATGTGTGATTCTTTTTCTCCATCTCCCCCGATTTTGTTTGTGTTTCTACGCCCTTCTTTGCCAATTTACGGCTCCGGTTGCCGTGCAGTTAGAAAGCTGCCAAAAGCAAATAAAGGTCGGGCTTTACTCTCTTTGAAAGTTGTTTATCCCCGGAATTGGGTCTGGTATTGGGTTTGAGTGGAGCAGGGACTGGAAAGTGAAAGACGATTGATTAATGTCGTGATGAAACTATGTTCTGCGGGTTTGGGTTTATTTATTTCTTCACTTTCTGATGGGAAAAGTTTTGCATTTAATTATAATATTTATTTATTTTCTTTATTATAAAAAATGCTAAGTATAGTTTTGAAAAATATTTATAGGTATATCAGAACTTACTTCATTGCCTATATAAAATCAATGGTTTTAGCAATCTTTATTTCTGGAATCCATATAATTAACTTCCTATTTGCATTTCTTCATTAGATAAGAATATTTATTTACTTTATTGTGTGAATTGCTTTTATTTAGATATTGAGTAATCGATTATAAGTTTTGGCACTTGAAATAAATCGTAACAACACTAATTAATCAGTTATAAATTAACAAAAACCTGTGATGTGGTGATTTAATTTAAAGAACAAATATTGGCTAGGCTTCCAAATATATTTTTCCGGCTCAAATATAAGACAAGTTTCATAGAAATACCAGAGCATCTTGCAAGGTTTCCTAAAAATAATATTAAACAACAGAATATCCGATTTTTTTTCCTTGACGCCTTGCTTACTTCCCAGCAATCCCTTAACTTTTATTTATTCCAATACAAAACTAAACCTTTGCTTGCTCACAGATTTTTCCACTTCCATGTGAAGTTCCAGTTTCGATTTCATTGCTACTCCAAGTCGGCGACAACACCGTTACAATTACACCAATTTCTTCCGGCCTCATTAAAAGGCAAATACTAGTTTATGCAGACACACACGACTGGAACGAGTGTAATTCTGTAATGTGTGTTGTGATTCGAGTGAAGTGGATGCCAGTGGACTGACCTGGTCATGGCTTCCGTTTCGCTTTTGTCGCCGAAGAAGAAATCACCATAATAACTCTGTTAGTTATGCAGTCGGCGGCAAATTATATGCTCGACGAGATTACAGCTCCACTTTCCATTTTCATTCACATGATCTCAGCGCGGTGACCATCTTGAGATCAGCTTCTTTGCATAACAATCATCGGATGTCTAAGTGCTGGCCATATAATTAGAGCCTCCACGCCCACGTCTGCGCCACACGAAATTGTGCCGCGTGGGGGCAACAAATTGTATCTCGCAGATACAACTAGATGCTGATAGACTCATAATTGCAATAATTTGTAGGTGCAGCTTACAACAGTTGACAACCCTGGCTGGAATTAGCCAGAGTCTCTCGGTGGGGACTTTTCCCTGTGGCATTCCTCAGCCAAGACCGTGACTCATGCGCCAAAAGCGAGGCTGATGCTGGTCAAAACCTGTAGACTGAGCTGCACAAAAGTCCACTTACTCACGTGGCCAGAAGAGCACTGGAAGAAATAGTTAGCTATAAGAGTTGGTAATAAATTTTGAGCATAAAATTAAAACAGTTTTTTGTACAAAAATAAAATCTGGGTCATTGAACTTTCTCTTGAGGTTTAAGAAACTTTTAAAAGTCAAAAGAAGTTTTTAAATATTAATTATGAAAGTTTTAAACCTATAAAGTATTACAGTCCTTGTCATTAATTAATATATAATTATCATGGATATTAAGTTTATTACTTAAAAATTGTTTTATAATTTAAATTTGTTGGCAAAAATTTTAAATAAAATGTTAGTAAGCACTTTTTGAAGGGTTTTCAGTAATTTAAATGTTTACAAAATAGTTTTGATTTATTTTTAAAAAGCCTACAAAATTCAAGCTTCATATTTCTCCCTGTGCCGATGCCTTTGGCCAGTTGCTTGACGAATGCTTTCGTCGTGCCAGCCAATGAACTTCGCTCAAGTAGCTCCGACATCAGCAGATATTGCAGCAAAAAAATGCATAAAATACTATATATATTTTAAAGTTTAGCGAAACAACGCAATGGGAGAAGCAAACACGTCATTGTCGTCATCGCTGACATACTTGGTGACATTTTCAATGTGAAAACTGCACCGTAAATTATGTTGTCTTCATCGATCGATCGAACGATCGCTGATCATTGAATGCCAGTCAATCCGATGAGCAGCAGCAGGTTCTTTTCGGTGTCTGAATCTGCTTGCCAACTGTATTTATTTTTGGCAATGTGAAATTCCCCTTATTGGTATTCACTCGGCATTTGGCCATACACGCAGGTCGTGAGACAATCATTTCGCAGTCAATAACTTTTCGTGGCATGTCAAGCATTCTACATAAGAAATAGTTCAATGCTGGTTAAATGGTGTCACCTTAAATAAGTGTGGGCGACATTTAAAAGAGGTTATAGACACGAAATAGTAAACCAAAGTGAGATTTGGCCTAGAGAGTTCGTTGATCGTGAGATGAGACATCACTTGCCCATGAATAAGTGATAATAACTGGTTTGCAGATGAGGAGAAAGAAGTCCCGAACTTATTTATATAATGAAACCGCAAACTAAGATTTTGTAAACAAAACTTAACGAATTTCTAAAAAATTTTGGATGCTGGATTCATCATCTTTGAATATAATCTCTGAAAATAAAGATATGTGGAATTTTACTTAAAACAAAACGATTAAAAAACTAAATAAACAAGGCTCCTTAAAACTTATTTTAAGAATTTCTTTGTACTTGTTTCTATTTTATTTACAAAGAATTCTTGTACAGTCTGTAATATATATTTTTATTAATTTATACAACTATTAATACCCACGCTATATTCTGATTTCCAAGCAAACTGATTCAATGCATATTTCCCATAAACCTTATTCGCAATGCCGTTACTTACTTTCTTATTTGCAGTTTAAGTAAAAATATATATATACATATATACATATTTCTGCTCTCCGATATGAGGGGACTTTTCTTTCTTCACTGATTAAACACGATTCCGAACAACCGGCCACGACCAACGACTGACCGCTGATCGTACGTGGCTACGATTTCATTCTAAACAAATCACGTTTTGGGGGCCGAGATGAGGAGGCAAATATGTACATACATATATCCGAAAACCCGAAGACCCCTGCCAAGGCCATCTAATCCGCGTGTCGTCTTCAGTTTATTACCATTTTTTCCCACTTATTAGCAGACTTTTTCCTTGGTTTTTCTAGCATGCAACAGGCGACAGTAGGTGACAGTTGGAAAGTGCTCGTATATTTATTTTTTGAGCCAAGATTTCATCTAAAAACTACTACGCTCTTTCTGTTTTTTCCCGACACTTGTACAATAAATTAAATAGACCAAAAAATGAAAGAAATACAGAAGAAGAAGTCGAGATTTCGTCAGCTGAAATGGTAACGATAATTAAAGTTTTGCATTACCGCAGCTGGCGGTGATTAATGGGCATTGTTTCGCATACGCCCCGTTGCCTCAGCCCGAAACCACCCGAAAAAAAACTACAGAAAACTACAGAAAAAACTACCACCAGGCAGAAATTAAAATGAAAACGAAATCAGGCGAAGGAAAATCAGCCACTTAATGCAAATTACAGAGACAGATACAAAGATGCGGAGATATACGTAGCAACAAGTGTGTCTGCTATGGAAATGAAGTTGCCACATGTGGTGCCTCCGCCTCATAAACAGTAACAGTCCCAGATCCCAGATCACAGGCACCCCACCTCGTCGGAGCTGATGATGATGATGATGATCCGCTCAAGTACAAAGCGGTTGCGCTGACAAGCCCATGTTTGGGCGTTGAGTTCGTTTTTTAAGCTCTTTTTTTGCACTCACTCCACTTGCTGCTTTTCGCATTGCATTGAATAGAAGTTGAAATGGAAATGAAAAATGAAAATGAAAAGGAAAACGAAAACCAGGTTTGCAGGTCGCTGAGATTTTTAAGTTTTTCGTGCGCCCCGAAACTTTTGCGAAATGCTAAAATTCCTTTTAACTCTCTGTGGCCCTTCCACATATTTTTAATTCATGAGAAATAGCTGATTGTTAATAAAATAATAATAACAAACCTTAAAAATGTCACACGAATATCTTCATATGAAGCTATATATTTGAAAATCACAGAAATTCCTTATTTTTTTATGGTTAATATTTATTTTATTTTTAATACTATCAAGGTTTTATATGAATTTAATACTTTCTTATTAGTTAGCCCATGAAAACATATTCAAAACGATGAAAAAAACGTCTTGCCAAAAAGTTACATTTGATATTTAAGTCACAGAATTTTTTAATTTCCAAAATTTGTAATAATTGTATATTTAAAATATTCAATAATTTTTCTATAAATATTTTCCTTGTTTTATTTAAATTCTAATTGTATAAACTAGTTTATTATTATATGTTTTGTGTAATGAAAAATTTGTAATACTGTTTATTTATGTTAATAATTAGTTGATTGTTAAAGTGCGACTAAGGTTGGGTTTCAAAATTATTTTTTAAATAAGGTAAATATGAAATCCTACATTAATATTTATCATTAATATTATTTTATAATCTTAACAATTTTAATTTGAAATTCATGAAAATACGCTTAATATTGAATTCATTTTATTATTATTGTTAATATTTAATTTAGTATATATATTTTTATTAATTTATTTATTATTATTAGCTCAACAAATAATTTTATTTTTTGTTGAGGTTTGTCTGAAATTTTCCCTGACCTTTTTTTTTCCAAATGAGGCAAATATTTAAGTGTCCATCAAAGGGTTAAGCTGTTAATGTCTGTTAACAGCAATGAATGGACACCCCATTCGCATTCCTTCCCGCTCTCACACAGCAGTTAACAGCCGTTAAATATTTGAAGTGTTTTTGCTCTGCCGCAGCGCTGCTTGTAGTTTGTGTTTTGTTTATCTGCCTTTGTTTACTTTTTTTGTATTTCTTTTTTTGCTTTTTGCTGCTTTTTTCTGTTCCCAGTGGGTTTGAGTTTCGGTTTCTGTTTTTGTTCCGTCTCTTTTTGAACTTGGACAAGAACTGGTATTGAATTTCGAAATCCAAATCGAACTCGAACTCGAACCCGAGAAGTCGACATCTGTTAGTCTTCGTGCTGATTGATTGAACGATTGAAAAAGGCTTGCGGGCGTGCAGTCTCCGAAGAATCACGCGTTCTTCTGTCTCCCAAAACCTGTTTCCGCTTCCCAGGCGCCTCAATGGTTGATTTATCTCGGATCTGTGATCTCGGCATCGGCATCGGCATCGGCAGACTCTCTGCAGAAAGCTGCCAAATCAATTAGAGGCGCTGCGACTTAATTAAAATTTGTTTGCCTAATTAAAGGCCACCATCATTTCCACAAGTCAATGTGAACGAACGCGCACAAGCGATTCTTTGTGGCCGCTTCTTCTGGCTCCACTTTGGAGCTCCAACTTCAGCTTCAGTTCTCTGCTTTTGTGGGTCGCATGCCTCTGGAGAAATGCATTTTGCAGGCGAAGAAAAGGAAAATAAAACCGAAACAGAACAAGAAAAAGAAACAGAAACAGACACAGACACCGACAACAGAATCAGAACAAAATGCAGCGCCAAAAGCCAATGCACAAGAATGCGAGACAAACTCTAAAATACAAGATGCACGATCTTCAAGATACAGAGTTGCAGGGCACTGTTAAAAAAAATATAATTATTACTTAAGTTTAAAACGATTTAAAATATTTTTTAATTTGTAAGATCTGTGGAGTCACGTTTAATTTTTCGAGGAGAAAATAGTCCCTGATTAAAGCTTAAAAATACCACAGAAAATCCTCTAAATATTTTTTTAAAGCTTGAATATCTAGGTTTAAACTTGGAAATATTATCCTTTTCCTTTGGAAATCATCGCAGAAAAGTGTAGATTTTTTTCAGTGTAGTAACAGCAACGGCAATATCGTAGGAGCAGCATAAGCTGCCGCAGCGACGTCAACGGCAATCGACAGCGGCCATCGGCAAGCTGCTAGCAGCAGCAGCAGCAGCGACGACAGCAGCAATGCCAATAGCAGCAGAAACAATAACAACTAACGCAGCAGCAGCAGCAGCAGCAGCAACACTTCGCAGCAGCAGCAACGTTGACAGCGGCAGCAACTCACGTCAGTTGCTTTGCGGTCGTCGCTCGTTGGAGACGTTTGGAGTTGCTCAGCTCAGTTCCTCAGTGACTTGCCTCGGTTTCTTGGGATTATTTCACATATTTCCCTTTTGGCACTCCTCGGCGCGTGTTATTCAGTGTTTTGTTTGTGTTCCCAGCTCCGCGTTGCCCCTACAAATATTTGAAATAGCGCGCAATGGCCGCTGGAAGTGTGCAGAATTGAATATCTGATATTCGGGATATCTCGAGCACTCCGGCTCTACGGATTCCGGAATTTTGTGCAAGTTCTTTGGGGCCAGAGTGAAATGAAAGCTGGCAAAAGTGAAACGCCCACAAGAAAATCGGCGAGGTGCTGTTGCTGCTGCTGCTGCTGCTGCTCTTGAAAGAATCTAGCCAAACCACTTGGCCAATTCCACATACATACACGACAAACACTGCCAAGAAATCGGTAGAAGCGAAATTTCACCCAAGAACAGGCTCCAAAATCTTCATTAGCCTGGCTAAAACTTCGATTTCCGTTGGGATTATATCGAGCTATCGCTAGCTTTTGATGGTAATTAAACGAATTTAATGTTCTTAGCTGGATTGGTAGATTAATATCTATGGAGAATAGCTTGTACTTCAAGTTTTTTGAAAGTCAGCTTAAGCTGTAGCTTAAAATATGTTTTTAGAAAATGTATTAAGCTCGAAAATGGAAATTTTCTTGATGAAAACTAAAAATAATTTAAACTAAGTGCTTGTCTTAGAAGTTAAGGCTCTAAGCTTCCATTGCAGAAAGTTTTTATTGGACATTTTGGTAAAAAAGTTTTCTTTAAGAAAATCCTTTGATATAACAATAATAATCCCAATTTTTCGTTGATTATATAAAAGCTGAAAAAGAATCTTAGTTTTCTAGGGGTCTTAAGCCTATAAAATCGATCAACATTAATATTTTTCTAGCTTTTAAGGTCCTCTATAACCTAATGTTTCTTCAAAACTTAATAGTTTTTTCTAGTGTCTTGTGAGAGTATTTAAAAATCCATAAAACCTATAATTTTTCACCCGACTTTGACAACTTTTGCTGGCAATTAAACGAAATCATAATTTTACGCTTGCTTTTTAGCAAATTTCTTCCATGACTTAACCGTAAACTCGACTGACTTTTGTCGCCGTTTTGCTTCGCACACACAACACACACGGCCCATGGATTGGCCTCCGAACTGACCTCTTCGGTGGCTTCTGTGACTTTTTTGAGACTTCCACGACTCAACGACTCGCAGCATGTCATGCTCAAGCCGGATTCCCCGCTTACGGTTTCAAGAATTACGGTTAAGAATCCGCCGTGTGTGTGTGTTTTGAGTATTTTCCGCTGCCAAGTTTCTGTGCTGTTCGGGGTTCCATTAGCTTCACTTTGCCAATGTTGCACGCTAATTATACGCCTCTGTGCCTTACGCGGCTATAGTCAGACTTAGTCGCCGATTCCGAGTTGGAGGTAGACTTAGACTCAGACTAAGACTGGGAAGAACATAGAGAAAAAATGGGAATTATAATTTAAAAGATGATTAAGCTTAAACTTTACTTTATTTTACATTTCCTGAGGTTATATATTACCTAAAAAAATATATTAAGAGAGCAGTTATTTTTTAAAAGAACATTTATGATAATATTTCTCCCAGTGTAAGCTTTAGGTCTAGCGTCTAGCTCTGGTTGTGGTTCTTTGGCTCTGAGGCAACGGAGCTTGGAATGCAGTTAATGCTCGTTTGCATGCACAAATAACAGCTGGTTTTAACTCCTTTCTGTGCTGAATAACTGCCCCCAAACTGATTCTATCAAATTTCCCTCAATTTCCCATTCGATAAGCCCCTGACTCATACTGTAATCAGTTGAGTGATAAGCAGCTTGCAATAAATATACACAAATTGTGTCACTTGAGCTGTGCATCAATTTAAACAAATTCAATTTAAGTTACATCTCAGGTCTGGCCAGAGAGCAACAAAGCATGAATAATGCAAGTATATATAATATAGAAACTACCCTTGAAGAGGTGGTGGAAACTACTTGTTTATCGACCCATTGGTTTTGTTTACCATATATAAAGCATACGCAGCGTGGCCCGATGGGGTGTATTAACGCTTGGGGGTTGCTCGCAGCTAGCTTCCAGTTAGACCTTTCAGTTGGCTAAGGGCTGCACGGGCTGTTCGTCACGGCAACGTGGCCAAAACAAAACAAAGGGGTTAGTCTGTAGTCTAGACCAAAAAAACAAAAAAAAAAGTGGTCACTCAACAATATTTGGCCAGTCGAAGGTCCTTGTGTCCCCAGTGAGGAGTGTTTTGTGATGTAAACTTGGCAACAAAAGAATTGTGCAACCTTGGGAGTAAGACCAGAATTATTTCACATTTTTTCACACACTTCATTTGGCCGTCAACAGC
Organism: Drosophila truncata; assembly: GCA_008042515.1. NCBI lineage: Eukaryota > Metazoa > Arthropoda > Insecta > Diptera > Drosophilidae > Drosophila > Drosophila truncata. The sequence continues at coordinate 14,560 of VNJQ01007948.1, forward strand.
ATCTCTAAATCAAAGACCAGACACTTCATTAGCTCAAAAAACAAAAAAAAACAAACTCTGACAAAAAGAAAAGTAAACTTTCACATTTCTAATGGCGGCTTTTGTTTCTTTTTTTCTTGTATTTTCTGTTCAGCTGAATGCTATGCAAAATGGCAATAAATTTTCTTTGATTTAATTTCTCGAAATTAAAATATTTCTGTCTGCGTTCAGATTATTTCATTTCATTTTATTTCATTCCATTTGCCATCGTCTTCCGCATTCAGAGAGCCAAGATTAGTGGGCTTGAGGTGCGTGTCTAATCTGCGGATTCTTGGCTCAAAGTCAGCTGTGGCATTATCACTTTCACCTCAGTCCCTGGAAAAGCTCTCTTTTCTTTCTGCGCCCTCGGAAATTATGACCAGTTCATTGTGATAAGTCAAACAATAAAAGAAATCAAACAAAACGCATCCGTTTTGAAAGCCATTTGCATTCGTATAGATATAGGTATTGAGATATATATATATATAAAGGTTTATCTTCATAATAAATGTATGGCAGCAGGTGCAGCAGCTGCAGCTTAGCCTAAAAAACTGCAGCTCATCAAGTTTCTTTTTTATTATTTCGCCTTTTCTTCAGCCCGAGATGAGGTTGATTTTTGTATTGTTGAGGTGTCTCTCGTCTTGCTGTCAATTGTTTACATTTTCCTTTTCGGTTTTTGCTTTTTTTTAGACTCAGTCTGAGGCTGCTTAATATGCAAAACATTTTTATTGACCAGGCCAAAAAGCGGTTGACCGCCTCACAGCTGGAATGGCCTTAGAGACCGCTCTCTATAAAAGGCATTGGAATTATCATTCTGTGGCGGCTAAAAACCGAAATCAAACATATTTATGGCTTATTCGGGGATTCTTTGATAAATAATTGGAATTTAATTAAATTAAAGTAATTTAAAGCAGTTAAAATTAAAATCACCAGTGAATATTTCTTTTTTATTTATATTTAATACAATATTTAGTTTGAGAATTGTTCTTTATGTATTATGTAATTTCTAAAAACTAAAACTTTCGATTTAAGACTAGGAAAATTATTAAATTATTTTTAAATGAATTGTTATTTCAATTATCATTGTCTTGTAAACAATTATCACTTCCCTTTAGCTTGCAGTACTTATTACTTAGCTCTGTTAATTGATTTGTCAAAAATATAATTGCGTTTCATAAGTAATAAATCATTTTGTGGCCTTCCTCAATTAAATCACTGAAATATTCAAAAAATATGCTGCAGAGTTTGTCAGTTGGCAGTTGGCTTCCCCTTGGAATTCCCCATTTTGGCGGCCAGTTTGCTTTCCGCCTTGCAATTGACAAATAATCACCAATAAAAAATTCCATTCCAGCCAAACAAGACATTTTATGTAAACACGCTTTTTTCGCCAACAATTTTCTTTAATACACAAAATATGCTCAACGAAAGAGGTTTGCGTAATCAGCAGTTTTAGCTTCTTTATTTACATTGTCCCGGGATCGTGCGTATATAATATTTTTTCTCGTTCAAAAAACCTTTCTGCAATGGCAAATAAAAATTAATTTTGTTATTCTTGCCGCGTGCGAAGTAGCAAAAAAAAGAGTGACAACTAGAAACAACATATGGTTATACCTGGCCATATATCCAAACAAAGAGCAATAGAGGGACAAAAATATTGTATGTGGAAAAAAGATGAAGATGAAGTCGGCTAACGAACTGACTGAAAGCAGCTTAAAACCATTTTACGATACCTCTGACGATGTGAGGCAGAAGAAATTGTTTTCGCTGTCGCTCGCTCGCCTTTATGTAATCGCTCATTATAATTGGCATTTGTCTGTGACAAAGACACGTGAACGGGCGGGTAAATAATTGTCAGGTGCGAGGAGGCGGTAAGGCAATATTGTGGGCCTCGGTTTTGTGCAATGCCATATCGTCATATAGCCCACATCGATCGCCCAGCGATAAGCCAGCCAGGGCGCATTCATGCCGCATCAAGCATACGCAATGTTGTACCCACCAACCGCATGCTATGATTTCTCACTCAGTGAGTGAGACTTCCTTGAGGCGACAGTTTTGTAATTTGTATATATAAAGTACAATAACTGGCTAAGTTTGGGCAATCTAATGGACTGTGAGTCAAAAATCGAAAAGAGGCTTAAAATACCTTTGCAGATTACACGATTTATAAAGAGCTTTTGCTTTTGAAGGTAGTTTCAGTTGGGAAAATTGTTCAGAACAAACCATTACGTTTAAGTACAATTGGTTTTGCTTCTTTTAACTTTTAACATTTTTATTATAGATTTTTAAACTACTTTTTTTGTTTATTTATCTTTTTGTTTTGTTTTTTAGTTTGTTTAGAAGTTATTTTGTATTTAGGTTTCTTTTTTAACCTTGAAAACTATTGTTTTCGATGCAATTTGCAAAATGTTTTTTATTTTATTTTATATATAATTCGTTTGCTTGCGGCAAAACATTGCTTAGCCTTCAGAAAATTTTATTTAATTAAAAAAAACGAATTGAAAATTTAAAACAGTTTATCTTAGTCTAGGAAACCATTTATTATAATTTATTATGTTTTAAATGTTCGAAATATATAGAAATGTAAATTTTTTATAAGCTAAAAATACTGCTTAACTTTTAGAAAAAATTATTAAATTTAAAAAGAACTCCTAGGTAATTTTAAACAATTTAAACTTGAATTAGATTCTTTCAAAATCCTACATTACACTTTATTTGATCTTTTAACAGTTTTAAATTACATTTTTTATAACTTAAAAATACTACTAAATCTTTAGAAAATCTTAATAAATTACAAAAAAACAAATTCGATAATAATTAACAATTTAAACTTTCAAGTTTTTGAAAAACCATAAATTAAAATGCACTTCAGCGGTTAAACAGTTTTAAATGTTCATTAATCAGGAAAAATATATTTCTTTTAAGCTTAAAACACCTTTAAAAATTTTAAAGAGATTAATAAATTAAAAAAATAATATTTAAATATGTGAAACTATTTAAAATATTATTAGATTCTTGCAAAACCATTTATTATAATTTTCTTTAAGCTGTTAAACAGTTTTAAACCTCCATAATATTATATATATTATACATTTAAAGCTAAGCTGTTTTGTAATTCTAAATATATTAACCTCTTATCACTTTCTTGGAAAAAAATATATATTAATCACTAGAATTCGTAAGCAAATAAAATATTTATCTTAGATGGTCTGAATTACGAATATTTGTATTACACATTCCTGCCAGAGGCCAGATAAGAGTACAGCTTTCTGCAGCAGTTCTTTGTTCCCAAGCTGTTTAACAATCTATATACTATATGGCCATGAATAATACAGTTAACCCATTAAAAAAATAACAACAAAAAATTCAGCTAGCCTTGTAAAACAAAATTATTTAATAACAAATAAGTGTTCTCAGTCCCCTTGCTCTGGTTCTCTTAAAAATATGTATATGCCATACCAGAACTCGTAGAGAAATCCCGATAAAAATTCCGACAACCAGCTTAACGCTCATAATTTCTGCGATAGGCCACGCCCTGAAAAATATATGCGCCTCCATTAATTGCCGGCACCCAATTTGCATTTAGCTTGAACAAGATTTTCACGAGCTTTCTCTTCCACTCTCGCTCCAGGGGCAACATCATCATCGCCATCACCATCTTCGCTGGCCGAGAACGTGATCGCCTTCAGGCCGAGATCGGAGTGAGCCCGAGCCGTCATGGCGATGTCACCTGTCTTGGATGCGGCAGCCATTGCCGCTCGCCATGATCTCAATGGGAATAAGACGGCGGCAGCCACACGAACGCGTTCAGGAGCCACATCGGCCACGAATTCGCCGCGTAAATCGAAAAAGACTATAATTAATTGGCTGGTAAACAGCAGTAGCAACAGCAGTGCTGATAGTGAAAACAATAATCCCAAAGCAAATACCAATCCGAATCCGAATCCAAATCAAAATCCGATTCAAAATCCGAACGCGAATCAAAATTGCAGCTGCGAATCGCGCGCCTTTCGCGATTTCCGCGGTGTGCAAACTCTGCGTTTGCTGTGGAGCAAGCGCATTAAGAGTGCCAGCGAGGAAGCCAACAGTCCGGGGAACCACTCCAACTCCAACTCCAACACCAACTCCTCCTCCTCGCTGGGCACCTTGAAGAAGCTGAACAAGAGTGTCAGCTGTCTGGTGAATGCCTTCAACAACTCCAGGGATTGTGGAACACCAGAGAAATCTTTAGCCAAACGTGCTGCCAGCTTGCATAATCTCCAAGAAGCGAATATCAGAAATTTACAACTCCAAAGGGAAAAGGATAATTTCTACAAATACAAAAACGCCGAGCAGGCCAGGATGCGGGCCAAAATGAGAAGCGAACACAGTGAGGCCAGTGAAAAGCTTGTGAAAAGTGACGACAGCACCAGCTCACCTGCCCTGGCCGTCTTATCAGCTGGCGATAAGATGGAACCAGAGGTGGAGGAGGTGCCAGCAGAGGCGGAGGAGGAGGAGGAGGTGGAAGAGGAGGAGCAGGTCGAGTTGCGGGCCAAGCAAGAGCGTAATCGCAGCGAGCTTTTCAGTCTCAGCGCGACGAGCGCCCTTAACGGCGACGGCGGCGGCAGTTGCGATTCTGTGAACACTGCCCATTCGCGCGCCTCCCCCTCGATCTCCTCCAGCGCCACCCACACCGCAGCAACGTTATCGGGTCGTTCCGGTGGTCGCCGCAAATATAGCTTTAAAACGCATGCCGGTAAGTCATATCTCCAGCACCATCACTCAGCGCGACGGATTAGCAGCCTGGAAATGTCGCACAGCTCCAATGCTAACTCCAGTGGCGGCATCAGTCTAGTGGCCAAGCTGACGCAGCAGTTCAATGAGATTATCCAAAAGGATGCCCGACTCCTGCAGCAGGTCAAGCGGAACAATGGCGTGTGGCTATCACGCGGCACTCATGTCTACAAGATTGTGGAAAAGCAGCCCGCTGGCGAGTCTGGCGAGGAGGGTAGCCGCATCTCCATGGTCCAGCGGAATATCAAAAAGTTCGAGAAGCTGGAGAAGCCCAGTGTGCCGCTGAAGAGCGAGCAGTTAATGCGGAAGCATCACGAACTCATGGCCAGTGGTTCCGTTGCCAGAGGAAGCACTCTTCCGCGGGGTCCCCGAACCAAGAGGAATCTCAAGCTGCCGGCTGGAAGTCCGGGTATTCCTGAACTGGCAGTGGTCAGTGAGGAGGTCAAGACCCCCAAGGAACCAGCTAAGCAACCAAATTTAAATCCTAAGGAGTCACTGCAAGATGAGCAAAAAGAAGCTAAGGTTGAGAAGCCTCGCGATGAGCTGGATTTTGTGGCAGGCGAGGAAGCGGAAGAGGAGGATGAACTGCGACAGAAGCAAAGGAAACACAATTATGCCACCATCTATGAGAAACTCAGGTTTACCTTTGCCAAGGGCAAAAAGTCAGCTAGTCCTTCACCCACTAAACATAGATCGAAAGAGGAGGTGTCCCTGGAGGAGGAAGAGGTGCCTAAAGAGGCAGCTTTCAAAGAGGAACTTCCCCAGGAAAAACTACTCAAAGAGGAAGTGCAGTTAAGACTTAAAATACCCAAGGAAGAGGTTCTTAAAAAAGAGAATATTTCCCAGGAAGATGTACTCAAAGATCCTCAGGTTCCCAGTAACCTACAAGATCCCTCACCCATTATTCCCCTGCCCCCCTGCATTGATGCCGATTCCAAGATCCTAGATGCCCTCGAGGCTGTAGATGAGAAGCTCAAGGTGCTCAATCCCCCAAGTGAAATGTCTTCGCAGGATGGCGAGCTCCTGCTAGGAGCCAACAATGACTTTGAGCAGCGCATCCTCCCTAACAACTCCTTTGTCTACCAGGCAGCCAACAAGCAAATCTCCAACAATCAAATCCTGCTCAACCAGGCGGTAAATGTCACCCTGGTCAATGCCATCGAAGGTGAGCAAATGATTATGGAGCAAAAGCAGCTAATGAAGGCCAAAGCCACGGAACTCAAAGTAGAGCAGAAGAAGGAGGAGCCAGCAGAACCCGAATCCATTTACGAACCCATCACACCTATTGGCAGTGAGACCAAGACTGAAATCCCAACCTCCAGCTTATTCAAAATAGCCACTCAAAAATCGGAAATCATAGAGGATATATACCAAACCCTGGAGGAGACTGCCGCCAAGAGCACTGCCAAGCCCAAGCTGAATATCTGGCTGGAGGGGTACGAGTCCATTGCCGGCTCTCAGGAGTCATCTCCGCCAGCCTTTGATGGCTATGAGTGTATAGGTCAAGAGGAATTGGTCAGCACTCCAATAATCCTAGGAACTGGCACCTTGGGTCGCAATACCCGAGATCAGCTGCCTGAGCTGCCAAAGCCCATGAGGGTGCTGCCAAAAGCTGCGACGCCCCTGCGACCCGCTCCTCCCAAGCCGGGAGCTAAGGAATCCGAGGAAGATGAGAACATTTATGACACTATCAAAGGCTGCTACGAGTCCATGCACTGCAAGACTTCCTCCTCCTCATCATCCAGCGGTGGAGCCACAATCACCACAGATGCCATTTCCCTGGAATCCAATTGTTACGAAAGCATTGCACATTTCCGCAAGGCAAAAATGGCCACGGGACAAAACCAGGGATCTGCAGGAAGCTGCATCCAACTCTCCAGCAGTGGTTCTACTCTGACTATCTCCTCGGATCACAAAACCAATAGCTTGTACGAGTCCTCGCTGGCGGCCAATGGTTGCGTTGTTTACGGAAGTGCCAGTGTGGGCTGCCGCTCTTCTGTGGGCAGCAGTGCCGGTAGTCGGGACAGCGGCAAGCCTGGCGACAAGCGATCCTCGATAGCGGGCTCCAGCGACAACAGCGATGCCTGGGTGGACATTTCGGATGGCGAGCATGGACATACGAAGGTGGAGCTGGCCACTGAGGCTCAGTTTATTGTGTGAGTATAATTATTGCTTGAATTTTTAAGGGAAAGTTAGAATTATGGGTTTATATTTAAGCGGAAATTTTGAAAATTAGAGAAAAAGGAGAGTTTTATGAATTTTTTTTATTTGTCGAAAAGATAAGCTATCAATGCAATCTTGTGTTTACTTTTTGCAATGCAGTTAGTGAGCTTTACGGGCTTTCTTTATAATTTATTATTTCGTAATTCGTAATAGATTCTATTTACATTTTACAAGCTTTTACTCTTCATAAAAAAGGTTAAATATTTGAAATATAAAATATGTCTCAGATATTACAGAATCTTTTAGCTATCTTTACTAATTTAAATCAGAATTTAATCATTTTTAATGTCAACTTTTGGCTATATTTAAACATTTAAACTCCTATAAATCAAGCTGAAGTAAAATAGAGAAAATACAGAAATTTTTATAGTTTTTTTCCTGTAGAACGGAACTGCAATTCCCCTCCAGCATGGAATATAAAAATTCTGCGTATATTGCTTATCAGTTTGTTTGGGTTTCGCCTTATCTAATCGTCTTTGGCCAAGACAAGACCCGCAGGGGTTCCTACCGGCTCAATTGCTGTTGTCGTCAATAAATGCTGCAACATTGGTGTTTATATAAAGTATATATATAGATAACTTTATATGTAAACCCTAAGCTAAAGGTTGACCCCAAAAACTAGACTGAAATGCAGGTCAAGGTGGCTGGAGCTAAGCTCTAGACTTTTTACTGACATTATCTGGGAGCTTGAAAAGCAAAAATGAATAATTAGTATAGAATATAGAATTCTATAGTAATTTATAAACATATACACATTTTTTAGTATAGTAAAAAAGGGTTGCTTAGTCACTCTGTTATTTTTCATTTGCATAATCTCATAAATAAGTAAACAAAGCCGAGAAAGATAAGCGCTACGACGTCAGAGAAACCAAAACAAAACTAATTACTTGCACCAAGAGCTAAATATATAAATATAAAATATATAAAAATAAAATATATAAAACTTGAATAAATACAAATTTTTCACCCAATTTTCCCTCAATTACTATTCAATTGTTAAACAAACTTTGTAATAATTTCCACAAATTAACAACCATTTAATAATCATTTTACTTAATTAGTGAAATGTCACGCTCTGCTCTGTTCTATTTATTTTCCATTAATTTTTTGAAGTTGCAACACTTAGTTGGAGCGCCAACTCTTTCCCCTTTATTAATTAGACCACTGACCTACAATTTGTTATGTTATCAGTCGATAAGATTGACTGACTCTGACGGGCCTCTTGAGGGAAGCCCTAGAAATTCTGAGAGTCGAGAGGCAATCCAAGCCCTCTTGCCAGTCAGCACCCAGCATGGTTGGTGGAACCACATCAGAGAGCTCTTTCCGCTTAGTTTGATCGATCGGTTTTTGGGGGAATCATGAAGTACTTAGGCGCAACTATTTTAAGTCAATTAATTAAGCATTAAGTAGTGAACGATTTGGTGTAAATATCTTTGGCCTTGTCCACTTTCAGTGTTCGGGAACGGTTTAAGCCGCATCGCACACGCAGCCCCGATTGGTCGAAACGCATCAGAGACAAAAGACTGCAGAAGAAGGCGATAAGCTGCATTGAGGGTGAGTATCTATATATATTATATTATATGTATATATATAGAATAGTGAACCATAGTTGGATAAGCTAATAGAAAGATAAGCTATTAGATAAGCTACTGAAATTAATTCAAGAACATAGGAAAGTGATAACGTGAAGAGATGGAAGGTTTAAAGCTTTAAATTAAAAAATAAAATAACAAAAGGTAAATATTTTCAAAATTACTTCGCAGAATTAAAAAATAACTAAAATATGATTTATTTTAAATTTATTTATTTACTTTTTTTTTTTTATTAAGTGTTTACTTTCTTGTACTTATTTATCCTTTGTTTTCTACTTTTAATTGTATAAATTCCAAGTACCATATTAATTTCCTTATAAAAGAAGACTTCAAATAAGAATTAGGATTAAATTAAGATTTAATTTATTATTTTATTTAATTCAGCAAAATATGTAATTTTATTTAAAAAAAAAAATTAATTTATGAAAATAACAAAATCAATTTTTTAATTACTTTATGCTTTTAATTTGTTGATTAAATATTTAATAATAAATAATAATAACCATTTTTAAGTTTATTTGATTTTTATTTTAATATTTAAATACATTTAAAGTAAAAATCAACTAACTGCAAAACATCCACACATTACGTATACATGTATTATGTATTATGTATTTAAAATTCGAAAATATTACGTATACGTTGGGTTGTCCAACTTTATTACCCAAAAAAATTTACCAGCTGTTAAATTTAATTAAATAAAATAGAATTCCAAGCCAAATTCCACATATTACGTATAAGCATTACGTATCCTAGATTCGAAAACATTACGTATACCTCACGTTGTCCAGCTTTATTCGATCTTTTGGTTCGTGTCCATGCTAAACGTTGCCATCCACAACCACAACTGTAACTGTCCGTTGAGTTTGTGGACTCTGTGTTTTGTGACTTTGGCCAACAAAACCTCAGTAATTATCAACTATATAATTGCTGCGAGCGCCCGCTGGCCATTTTGCCTTTTGATAAATATGCATAAATGGTAGCCGTAGCCCAAAGAAAATGCCAAAAGTGAAGCGGAACCCGTAGTGATTAACAAGGCGAGCAGCTAGCAGAGCGTTTAATTAGCCGAGCAACCTTTTTTTTTGTGTTTTTACAAATGAGAGTGAGAGTGAAGTAAGCCTAAGCCCAGCTTACGTAGAGCGGAGCGAAGGCAACGAGACAGGTTCCACACAATGCCCATAAAGTGGACGCAATGTGCAATTTGCTCATTGTTGTTGCTGCCACAGCAGCATGCTGCTGCCTCTCTCCATGGGGATCCGTGTGGATCCCACCTCTCATTCGGTAAAACGCGCTCCACTCGAACGGTCCGAAAAAAAAACTCGGCGGGCTGTTAAAAGGCAGAATTTGTGTGATAAATGTGAATATCGGTGTGCCATAATTAATGATGTTGCTCTAATAATAATCTGAGAAAAATAAACAAAAGAAAACGAAATAAAAATTAAATAAAACAAGAGCATTAACAAAAAACCCAAAAATACAGAGAGAAATATAGAGAGGCGATTGAGAGAGCATGAGCCAGTGCAGTTTGCAATTACAAGTTTTTTGTGTGCGCTTTTTTGTGTACTTATGTGGAGACGTCACGAACTGAAACCGATGCCGAATGATTTTATTGTTGCCCTTCCACCGTCCACCGTCCACACCCAACCCCTCAGCAACCCCTTCTCTGAATTATTGTTGCTTTTGTTTGTGGCGATGACGAAATTGTTTAGCGAAAACGAAAACCAGTCTAGAAACATAAAACGCCAGCCAACAACTCACGGGGCAACCTTGAAGAAGTCTTAACGAAACACAAAGCAAAACAAGGGAAAAGCGTATAGATAACCGTTGTACATCCAAAGGAATCGCGATTTGCCAATTTGCCAATTTACGAATTTACCAATTCAATGGATGACTTTTGCAAAAAATAGTTGTAACTAGCACGAAAAAAAATAAAACTCCCCTCTTCATAATGGGCAACGATTGCAACAAAAGTTTACAGGCGATGTGCAATGTGCAGTGCGAATTTCGAGTGCGAATCCGAGTTGGAAATCGAGGAAGCATGTTTACAGGGAGCACAGGGAAAAATTCAGTACTACAAAGCTAATATTTGAAAGAATATTATTTAATTGATTGAAAAATTAATAATTAAAAGTTGAAAATAATAAAAATAACTTATGACGCCCTAGTTTTACATGAAGCTTGATTAATAGCTTCTAGCTTTAAAAGTTTACTCATAAATTTCTTAGGAAAAATTCTATAATCTTTAATTCAATGATTGACAGATTAAAATGTCATTGAATAATGGGAATTCCAATTAAAATTTAATGTTCAGAAAGAAATTGTGCCGAGTTATGTCTAAAATTAACTGAATTTCACACAAATTTTCAAACTGAAGCCAGATTTCTTATTTTACTATAAATTCTAAGAATTAAACCTTATAGATTTGGAAATACAAAATAACTTTCCTTTGAAAAACAATTTAATTTTCCCCTGCAATACTACATTGTATTTTTTTAAAACTAAAAACCAACCCCAATAATTTCCCTCAGTGCTACACGTAATCCTACAAAAAAGGCTTTGTGCGAAAAATGCGATAGTGTCTCCGAACCAATCCCCTCTCCCAAAAGGAGAGTTCAGCGAACGCAGTTGGCAATTGGAAAATATCTTGTAATTGCTTCATGTTTCACGGGTGAAACCGAGGCTCAACTCGCTTAGGCTTAGCCCGCTAAATGGAAATTCTCAGCTTAACTTTTAACTTTTACCCGGGGCACGTTCAACTCTCTGGCTCGTTACGAATACCGGCTACGAACTTTGCTATGTTATTTATTTATTTTTTGTCGTCGCCCCGACACGCAACGCCCGCAGCGAAAGTGTCGTGGAAATTCAGACTTGAGCCCTAAGCGAATCAGACTCTGACTTTGGTCGTTGCAATGAAATTTTATGAGCCCACTTGTCGCAGTCAGGAAGAGATCATGCTTGATATTAGGGAAGCTACGAAATGGATGCACATTTCCAATTAGATGACTGGGTAGCTGGGACAGGGAAACCTCGAAATTTGAAGCTATGAAAATAGTAGAATATAATTAAGAGTAAATAGATGACTAGGAATGCAAGATGAGGCCTATGATGGGGTAGAAATAGAGTCTAGTTACCAAGAAATATATAAATAATTAATAGTCTGAGTGAAGTGTACTTTATTTTTAAAGAAATTTACCTTGATTACAAATTTTGAATGGTCGAAGCAATGCATTTACTTTGGCATTTAGATGACTAAGGCAAGAGACAAGCAATACTGCTGGAAAATTGTAGCATTTCTTGTAGACAAAAGCCTTGAATTATTGCAACTAAAATATATTTATTTAAGGCAATGATTAATTTACAGGAAAATGCCCAAGAAACCTAAACAAAAATATTAAAGTTTCTGAGAAAGCCATGTATAATGTACAGAATACAATCACATTTCTTTAGTAAGAACAAGATACATTAATAAGACAATACCTAGCACTCTCTTAAAATTACTTTACATAAACATAAAGCGTAATCTGCTAACGGGATTATAATTTTCAAATTTAACAAAGACATTTGGTTGCTATCAGCTATCAGTTGTCAGCTTGTTTTCTTACGTGACCAAGCGACGATTGAAAGGCAATGACATCGTTTGGCACTTAATAATCTTAACCTTAATGCGTCGTCCGATCAATCAACCGTTGCTTTGCGATCCGCTGATCAACTGGATTTCTTTCTATCTACATTGCAGCAGCATTAATTGTTAATTGCCTGCAAAGACGAAGAAACAGCTGCAGAAGAATCGACCGGCCTTGCACTTGCTGTGCATTCCATTAAACAAAAGAGACCCCGGGATCAGCTTCCCCGTCTTACATATGTGTAAATGCAATTTGTACTCTACACCATTCTGCACATTTGCTGTTTACAAATGTATCTCATTGCTAGACCATATAGTGAGTTTTTTCTTTTTCTTGTGCCATCTCGGGGTTTCTTTGTTCGATTCGCAGCGATGAGGCGTTGAGGCAGCTAACGAAATAAACCATTTCCGTATTGGATATGAATATTCGCTTTGCACGCACCAACAAAGGCCTAAATTCACAGAAACAGAGAGAGAGAGAGAGACTGAAGTGAAGCCTGTACGTCAGCAATAACCTGAAACCGGTAGCATTGAGCTGGCCGAGATCCCAGCTCCTTCGAGACAGAACCCAACTCTCCAGTCGACCCACGCGCAACAAGTGTCGCTGACGAAAAAGTATCTTGTTTCGTTCAAGATATGTACACTTAGAAGACAATAGAGGATGAAATAATAGCAAAAATCTAAGTTTTCTTAAAAAAAAATTAATTGAATAAATTAGCACTGCAAAAATAACCCGTTCCATGGTTTTTATACCCTTGCAGGGTATTATAGTTTCAGTCAGAAGTTTGCAACGCAGTGAAGGAGACATCTCCGACCCTATAAAGTATATATATTCTTGATCAGCATCAACAGCCGAGTCGATCTAGCCATGTCCGTCTGTCCGTCTGTCCGTCTGTCTGTCCGTTTCTACGCAAACTAGTCCCTCAGTTTTAAAGCTATCTGAATGAAACTTTACAGTTAGTCTTCTATATACTCTCACTCGTACATATGTCGGAACGGGCCGGATCGGACGACTATATCACATAGCTGCCATAGGAACGATCGGTAAAATTATCGAAAAGAAATTATAACTTCGTCAGTTTTCAATACAATTCCATCAAATTTGATATTTGGCCATTAATTATTATTCTAGAATTTCGGTTTTAATTTCATGAAAATCGGACGACTATATCCTATAGCTGTCATAGGAACAATCAGGAAAATAATAAAAAATATCATAACTCCGCAGCTTCTTAACATATTTTCATCAAATTTGAGATTTGGCCACTTAATAATTTTTCAGAATTTTTGTTTTAATTTCATGAAAATCGGCCGACTATATCCTATAGCTGCCATAGGAACAATCAGGGAAATAATAGAAAAAATCCTAACTTCGCTGTTTCTCAAGATATTTTCATCAAATTCGAGATTTGGCCACTTAATATTATTTGAGAATCTTAGTTTGAATTTCCTGAAAATCAGACGACTATATCCTATAGCTGCCATAGGAGCAATCAGAGTAATAACAAAAAATTCATAGTTTCGCTATTTCTCAAAATATTTTAATCAAATTTGGGATTTGGCCACTTATTATTATTTCAGAATTTCGATTTTAATTTTATAGTTAAATTGCAATCTGCAAGGGTATATAAACTTCGGTGAGCCGAAGTTAGCTTCCTTTCTTGTTATAATTAAAAATAAGCCAGATTTCAATGAAGAATAATTGATTTTGTTCCGTTTAAAATTTCTACCTATCAATTTTTATTAAAAATAATGTCTCAGAATTATATAACAAATTAAGATCTTTAAATTCCCGTTCCGCTTTGTCATTACAAGACGCTGTTTCCAGCAATTATGGTCTGCATTCTTGAGTGCTATTATTGGGGCCGCAACTGTAGATGGTTCCATGCCATATTAAACTCATATTCATGCTCCGATCGGGCCTCAGCTTGCAGATCTTGACTCAGTGCCTGGTTTTATTGGCTCTCTCTTTCTCTCTCTCTCAGTGGAACCGGTTGGCATTCGCTGCGCTTGCCTGCCTCCTCATCTCCATGATATTACGTATACGTAATATGCGATCAGATACCAGCTAGCTCTCAGTGTTGGAATTTAATGTTCTGCGGCTGGAATTTTCTAACTTTACACATGGCTTGTTAGCAAAAAAACAAAAAAATACTTAAATTCATTTGAAAATTGCCAAATTCGTTAGTTTTCAGAGCATTTTGATGTGCGGCACCTGCCATCATGGTGTTTGATTTTCCAGCCATGCATATGTATTTAGTATGTGCCCCGAGAGACTGTCTGCATTCAACCATGATTCCATTATAATTTGCGCTATTTTGCATGCCCCTGCTTTGGGTGTTTGCTATTATTTTGCCTTTATTTTAGTTTTAGTTTCAGTTTAGCTTGGTTTAGTTTGGTAGGGCACTCGCCGCCTACAGTCTGCTCTGGCTGATATACTATACGGCTTATAAGGCCAGCTTTTATACTGTTGTGACACTCAGAGAGTCGGTTTAATTAGCATATCGGACATACTGGACATAGTGGATTGTGGGCTGAGTATTTCCATCAGAAAAGGGCAGACAATTGCAGCAGCTTTAATTGCTTTCAATTGAGTGATTTTTTCCTTAAGAACAAAGTTCAAATTCCAGAAAAAGCAGCCACAACTCCACATTTGAAAGAATAAGTGAAACATTTTGGGAAATTTAGCAAGTAAATTTAAAAAGAACAAGAAAGGAAGCTAACTTCGGCTTACCGAAGTTTATATACCCTTGCAGATTACAATTGAGCTATGTTATTAAAAACGAAATTCTAAAATAACTTTAAATGCCCGAATCTCAAATTTGATGAAAATATGTTAAACAACAACCGAGTTATGATTTTTTCTATTATTTCGGTGATGTTCCTATGGCAGCATCAGAATATAATCGTCCGATTTTCATAATATTTAAATCAAAACTCTGGAATAATATTAAGTGGCCAAATCTAAAGTTTGATGAAAATATGTTGAGAAACAGCGAAGTTATAGCGTTTCCGATAAATCAGTTATATGGCAGCTATAGGATATAGTCGGCCGATCCTTATGAAATTTGGTATGTCGTATTATGTTGCCAACAATAGCATTCGTACAAAATTCTCTAACTCTAAAAACACCAAAGTTATACCATTTCCGATCAATCAGTTATATGGCAGCTATAGGATATAGTCGGCCGATCCCGGCCGTTCCGACTTATATACTGCGTGCAAAGGAAAGAAGGGTGTGTGCAAAGTTTCAAGTCGATAGCTTTAAAACTGAGAGACTAGTTTGCGTAGAAACAGACAGACGGACAGACGGACAGACGGACAGACGGACAGACGGACATGCTTATATCAACTCAGGAGGTGATCCTGACCAAGAATATATATATACTTTATAGGGTCGGAGATGTCTCCTTCACTGCGTTGCACACTTTTGACCAAAATTATAATACCCTCTGCAAGGGTATAAAAAGTGTATTTTATAATACGAAATAATATAACAAATCTAAAAAAGTGTTAAACCCAAAAAATATGTCAGATTTAAGGAGAGATTTTTACTTCAACTCACCAAGAACAACTTAATTGAATGAATAAATTCAAGAAAAATTATATTCTACAAATAAATCAACATTAAAAATCTAAAAGAATATTTAACCCACAAAAATCTCAGATTTAAAGCAACATCATTAAATAAACTCACCAAAATCATCTCAAAATCCTACTCAACAATAGAAATTTCGCTATAAAAAGAAAAATTCCTTATAAAGATAATGAGAAATTATTTTTATAGAATTTTTAAAGAACCAAAAAAATAGTTTCATGGCAAAATTCCTAAAATGGCAAAGAAAATAGTTTATTTTTAGTGCCAGAAGATTGAGTGAATCATTGATTGACAGGCGTTTGACCCCCAAAGATGTGACTAGATGTCTTCAATTAATCGCAACAACGACCAGCGCCTGAGCTGCTCCAGCAGCCTGAGCAGCAACGGTCATCCCTCCGATTTGGTAACCCTTCCACGCCAGCGGAGACCTCGTGCCGCCGGCGAGGTGGCGGTGACCAGCGGTCAGCATAACTCCAGCTGCGTTTATCTCAATGGGCCCGTGTCCGTCGAACCAGTGCGTCCCGCTCCCGAACCGATCTACCAAAACGAGGCGGCAGCCATAAGTCAGCGCTGCAGCTATGCCCATCAACGGGCCCAACTGTTGACCTCCTTGCGGGTGAGCCAGGAGGTGACACCGGAGGGCAGCGAGCAGCCCACAAAAGTCATGATGACAGTGAGCACATTCGTAGGTTCGTTGTGGTTGGAAATATAATTACTTTAAGTTAAATATTAAAATATATTCTTATGTATTTAGGGAATAATTTAGATGTAATTAAAACAAAAGTAATACAGTTTTCAGAGAAAGATTAAGGATTAATTCTTGAAGTTCTAAGCTGTTGATAAAGCCTTAAACTTCTGTCATATTTTATTTATTTGTGTAGATAATGAGCTTATAATCTTATAAATTATTTAATAAAAAAAATTCTGAATTTAAATCCCCTTTCAGACGACTCCGATCACTACTACGAGACGCTGTCGCCTCTGGGAAACAAACGCCATTCGACGCAGCTGCTACGTCCCTCCCAGGATGTGGTTCGAACCAGTGGTATTCGCTCATCGCAGCGTCGCTCTAAGAATCACTCCGCCTCTGCGCATGCCCTGGGTGAGCATGTGATCATCTCAGATGACTACGACTCCTTTGAGACGGATAGCGATGATCCAGGCGAAGGAGAACCCGACCAGCGACAGCGAAATGTAAGTAACTTCTATCTTTATTTTCCATCTAAAGTAAATTATTAATTTTTCATCATTTATTCTCCATGCCAGCACAACGACAGCGGTGTGGACATGCGCAACCATCGCCTGCCGAAGCCACCTCCTGCCCAAAATCAAGTGTACGAGTTTGTGCGCAAATTCCGGGATTTTATCTCCAGCAAGAAATCGCCAAAGGGCAGCCAGCAAAAGCTGTATGAAAACACTTCCGCGGCCACTCAATTCTACGTGGAGAATAACAAGAGGCCAGCGGAGGTTAGGGAGTACGAAAACACGGAGTATGGCCCGGAGAGGAATCCCCCGCCCATGAATCCACACCAGGAGCAGCCGCCAGTTCTAAGGGCCAAACAGAAGAACGGCAAGAGTCTGCGTTCTCGTCTTCGCAAGAGTCTGGTGGGATCCAGCTTCGATAGCAAGCACCTAGCCTCCCTGGCGGAAACACGAAGCACCTTCTATGTGGAGGATCCCGAGGGATCCTTGCCAGCGTTGCAATTACCTTCCCCCGAAATCCATGGCTCTGGTGAACTGGATTCTGGTTTCTGTGAGAAGACCTGCCCACTCTCAGCCGAATCGCAGAAGTTCTCCACGGTGGCTCGCAAGGCCAAGAAGGAGGCGAAGGCCACTAGACGTCGCACCACCATTGGATTGCGTCCCCATGACCCACCGCCTCCGCCACCGCCGTCGAATGGGGGCAGCAAAACGCCCACGGATTTGGAGCTGAGGGAGCAGGAGCCTGGCCAGACCACCTCCTGGTATGCCGAGTGTGGAGTCTTCAAGCAGGCCAGTAATTCGGCAAGTTCTCCGCGTGGCGATGAGCCTGTCACGCCCACACCCAGTGCCGGAGGCGTTAGCTCGTGGTATGCGGAGTCGGGTCTCTATCAAACCAGCGGCATATCCGTGGCCAGCTCCAGCGGCAGTTCCGGCGTCTCCACAGGCAACGAGGCTGGTCTGGGCGATGAGTTGAACTCGGAGCCACACAGCCTGTTCTCCAATGAGCCTCTATATCAGATGTACAGCGCCGCCAAGCTGGAGGTGAGTCAAAAAGCTAAAAAAAAGTTCACTAAATTCAGATCTCAATACATGAATCTGTTTACAGTCCATCACACGTGATCTGGAGGCGCACGAGGGCTCTGCGGATGGCTATGAGGAGATTGGTCAGCATGCCAAGCAGAAGACAGAGCCATTGGCAAAGCCAAGACCCACCGCCCTGCAGCTGGTAGAGCCCAAGAATGGACCATCGCGCACTCTGTGGAGCGAGATTCCTGAGGTCATACAATCCTGCATTCTGCGTGAGTATTTATTATTTTATAACTTGTATCCTAATAATTATTAAAAATGTATTAAACAGCCACCTTAACCAGCCGAGAGCGCAGCCTCCAGGAGGCCAAGTTTGAGATCATCACCTCGGAGGCCAGTTACCTGAAATCCCTGAACCTGCTGCGCCGTCACTTCATGAACCACAGCGCCTTCATGGACACTTCCGTGCTGAGTGGCCGGGATCGCAAGGCTCTCTTCTCCTACATTGTGCCCGTGCACGAATGCTCGGAGCGACTGCTCACCGAGCTGGAGGCCTGCTGGCAGGACAACATTATGCTGCTGGGTCTGAGTCGCTGCATCTACGAGATTGCCGAGCGGCACTTTCATGTCTATGTGGCCTTTTGTGAACATCAGGGAAGAATGGATAGGACACTGCGTCGGCTGAAGGAGTCCAAGGAGTCGAGTTCGTTTCAGCAACATTTGGAGCGACTGGAGCAAAGTCCCAGCTGCTGTGGCCTCAACCTACACTCGTTCCTGATGCTGCCCATGCAGCGTATTACCCGGCTGCCGCTCCTCATTGATGCAGTGTTCAGCAAGGAGTCACCGCTGAACCGCGAAGAGTACGAAAGCTGGAAGCTGACACTGGCTCTGGTTCAGAAAATTGTGGCACAGTGCAATGAGGCAGCGAATCGCTGGGAGCAGGCCTACGAGCTGGAGAGGATTGCCCGCCAGCTGGAATTTCCCACGCACGTACGTGCTCTTGCCATTGCTCCCATGGGAGTGCCACGGGCAGGTGCCAAGCCGCGCTTCCTGGTCAAGAGGGGTGAGCTTACACACCTCATTTGGCGCGGTGAGGATGCCAAGCTGACCTTTGGCAAGCGCCTGACCAAGGCCAGCATCTACGCCTTCCTGTTTTCGGACCTGCTGGTGCTTTGCAAGCGTCGCGGCGAATCCAACTTTACGGTCTTCGATTATTGCCCGAGGAGCATGCTGACCCTGGCTGCCGGCGACACCTTGCCCCAGCTGCCCACCAAGGACCTCAAGGATCAGGCTGGCAAGAACCTCATTCTGATGACGCTGCTGGAGAACTGCGATCGCAAGACTGTCGAGCTGGTACGCTTTGACTTTATTTCTTTTTCAGAATGAAAACTAATCCCTGTCTTCCTTAGGTGCTGTCCTGCCCATCGGTGTCCGACCAGCAGCGCTGGCTGCAGGCCATGCGACCGCCCGAGGCGGAGACGCCTGGGGAGAAGCTCTACGAGTCCTGGGACTGCCCGCAGGTGGTGGCCAAGCACAGTTACGAGTCCGATGAGCCGGATGTCCTGCAACTGGAGCTTGGCGATGTCGTCAATGTTTCCCGCAAGCTGCCCGATGGTGAGATTGTGCTCCTAAGCATTTAAAGCCATTTTCTTATATATTTTTATGTTTCCTTGCAGGCTGGTACCAGGGTGAAAGAATTCGGGATGGCGCCGTCGGCTGGTTCCCAGGAAGCTACACCGAGGAGCTAAACTCGGCTCATGTTCGCGCCCGCAACCTTAAGCAGCGGCACCGCCTGCTCACCTTCACGGCCACTTACCTGGAGGCACAGAAGGGCAAGTGATCTGGTTCTAAGTCTTGAACTGAGCAGGCGAGCAACGCCAACCATATATAGTCCGAAAACCAACTCTAAGTGAACAACCATATACCATTATATAAATATATAATACACTTTAGGAAATGTGATAATTATTTAATGCGATGTCGACGTTGATGAAACGGGAATCTTAACCATATCTTCCCCTAGCCACTAAGCCATAGCGAATAGTTGTATTTATGGATAACTGTGTGTTGATATGTAAGCGAATTCTTGATAAACAAATAAAAAACTAAATGAAAGAAAAAAAATAAAAGTAAAAGTGGATATATAATATATATTTTAATAATAATGATTTAAAAATGAATGCAGTTTTCAAGATGAAAAGCAGTAATCTGTTTAGATTATTAAAAAAAGCATAAGGAACATTTTGCGGGAGAATACTTTCTTCATAAATATTGAAAATTATATTTCTATTCGAAATATATTTAATTTTCTTATAAAACAAATTCCTATTTCAAAAATCGCTCACAGATATAACAATGCTTAAGTGTACAATCCTGGACATACATTTTACTTTTATATATTTCATCGCAATGCTCCACCCCTGTTAAATTGTTTGGTTCGCCGGAATACCAAAGGTACGAAGCCACTGGCTTGCCACTGGGAAGCCAAACATGGCGACCTGGCATCATAAAATCATTTCCAGAAGTCCAGTAGTGATTTATATCCTCCTGATCATCGAGATACCATTTGATAGCATTGTACTTGTTTGGAGTATTGAAAGAGACTAAATTGTATCCCATGGACTCGCAGGCGCTACGGGCTCCATACCAATGCTTCGGCTTAGTGTTTTCAATATAATACATTGTGTCTTCGATATATAGAAGGGTAGAGGATACTACAACGTTACAGAAAATAATGGTTAACTTATAAAGGATAAGAAAATGATCTCTCACCATTTGGATAAGTAATTGCTCCTGAGAAATGAAACAAGCCCAGGAAGACCAAATATCCACTGCACAGTGTAAGCATTTTCCAAATACTATTTTGATTCTTCATAAAATTATTCCCTTTTATACTGTTGGTAATTCGTTGAATAAATGTTTAATTATTTAATTTAACTGATAAAATTAAAAGTACCCTTTAAAGTCAATGAACTTGGCCTCTATCTTATCTTATTAATCACTTGGTTGTCGGTTATTGTCAAAAGAATGCGGAAAATTTTTTTGATTCAGAACCAGAATATTGCATAATCTTTGCATAGATTATGACTTATTTTATGTTAAAATAAAGAGAAAATAAAGAGAAAAGTAGTTGAATTTATGCACAATTATTTATTATTCAATAAATATACAATAAACTGTCATTTAAGTGATTAATTCACTAAGCAGTTAAGTTAAGCTCACAGACAGAAAATATCTTCAACGTACAAGGTTCATCATTCATTTTATATGTGTTATTATATCTGAAGGAGTCGCAGTGCTCCTCATCGTTCTTATTGTCTGGCTGATTTTCACTCCAAAGCTCCGATGGCAAAGGCTTACCATTTGGGAACCAAGCATGATGCCCAAGATTTATAAAGTCAGTTCCAGATGTCCAGTAGGTTGCGTTGGCTCCCGTATCATCCATAAACTGATTGACAGCATTAAATTCGTCTATTGTCTCAAACGAAATGAGATTGAAGCCCATGCTTTCGCAGGATCGACGGGTCCCATACCAGTTTTTATTATTTTCCTCAATATAATATAATGAGTCACCATTTGAGAATAGATATTTGGCAGTTACATTCACAAGTTTATAGGAATCTTAAAAGAAGATGATTATAATTATTAATTAATATTATTATATTTAGGTTAAGTCACTCACCATCATTCGCTTCAGAGAGGTAAATCAGGCCGAGTAGGACCACAACTAAGGTGCTTGCTCTAAGCATTTTTCAAATATTGCATTAGGTCTTATATACTCTGACAAACTGATATCACTTAATAAAGCTTTTAATGATGCACAGCTAATAATTTAATCAATAACGCTGCTGTCATTAAGAATTTTTCAAATAATGATTTTTTAATGGGATTAAGATTATAATTCAATTAACTAACTAAAGACTTCGACAGACTAGATTGACAATCAAATATTTATAAGAACTTGTGTGTAATTGAAAATAGAGCAACTAAATAAAAGACGTCTATTTCCGCAGAGTTATAATTTCCAACTGATTTTCTATATTTAAGTCCTAGCTTAGGTAGCTATCAAGAAATTCGCAATCTTAATCTTATCGCTAACTGGACCAACGCAGTGGCCATGGGGAAGAACTTTCATTGCGGAAATTTATCAATGAAATGTTATCTTTATTAATCGATGAGATCTTATACATAATATACTCGTGTTCATGTGTGAACCGTAATAATAATATAATATATATTTATATATATAGTTAATTGTTAGTAATTAAGCTTTAATTATAAGTGTTTAAGTATCCAGATAAAGTTTTCTGTTGGCGAAATAATAAACAAATAATAATAATCTAATAAATATCTAATAAATAATATCTCGCTAAGGTTAAATATTTATAAAAAAATATAAATATTTAAAAAAGAATACTGAATTTATTTCCCAATAGTTTGCAACATAGCCAAGATAGCCACTTTGTAGACTTTTAAGACACTGGCTCCCAAAAGTATGCCAAATTTTTTATATACATTTTCGGTAAAAATGTAAAAAATAACTATTTTACAAAACTTTAAATTCTGGCGGTCTAAAAAGACAACCAGTGGTATTTAACTCTTTGTTTAATTAATTACTTTAATAAGATTCTTTAATTTGGCCTTTAAAAAGAATATCCTTTGTCATTTAAGCATTTACAATTAAATTATATCCCTACGTTTTAAAATAATTAATATTTAAAGTCGAGGGTAAAAAATACGTCTAATTTCGTTTAAATATAAAATATAGTACACTTTCACCAATTTTTAAATATACATGTACAGTGTACACCCAATAAATAAAACACACCAGTCGCAAGTTAAAGTTTTCAGTTTCTGTTTATATTCTTCTTTGCAAAAATATATACACATTATTTCATGTCAGCAAATCTCGAGTTTCATCCTCGAATGCTTATTAAATTAGTTTAGTAGCTGCACTCCATCCCTAGGGTATATTGTAAATGTATACAATTAATTCTATGATTATATTACGGCTGTCATAAATTATTAAATCTAAATCAAGCACTACAAAATTTGGGGGGAGGGGGCGGGGCAAGATATGTTTTTGGCGCTCGATCGATCCGATAAGCAGCGCCCAGTCGAGTGCTGCTAAGCCGGCCATCGCCAGCCAGCGCAATCTGACCCAAATAATTTACAATACTTCTTCATGGGAGCGCGATGAGTGGATGTGGTAAATTTCGATGAAACGATGAAGTGGTCTGGTTCGAGGACTAAGGCTAAGCTATGGCTCACTAACGTATCCTGCATTAAGGCGCTAGATTCACACACGTCTATAAATATATATCACAAAATCAGTGAAATGAAAATTCGCTGGAGTATTTGCTTGTTTCGCTTTTTGGATGATGCCTGGTTGAGAGCAGCGACTGAGGCTGAATGTTCTTTTTGAATGGTTCTTCAGCTGACGGCGATTGTCACCTGTCACCTGAAGCTGATGCCGCACTTGCGGCTAATCTTGGGCGTGTGTATGTAGGCGATGGACAGCAGCAGCGGCACATCGTTCTCGGAGAGCTGCAGCGGATTGGTAATATCGCTCAGTCGACAAGGATCCGTTTCCAGCAGGAAAGCGGCCAGGGTCTCTGATTGCAGATAGATCTCCTGCAACTTTGACTCCAGAAACGACAGGCACTGCAAGGAAAGTTCAGAAAAATTGATTAGAAAGGGTCTATAAGATCAGATTAAAGTATATCTCACCTCATAGGCGGGTATGCCGCCGGCATGCATGGCCTGAACAGTTTCCAGCATGCTGGACACTAGCTGTGACATTCCCACCGGCGAGCTCTGGCCACCGGCATACGGAAACTGCTGCGTTTGCGATGAGATGAGCCGCACATCCCACTTGTCCATGTCCGCTACAATGGCTATATTCTCCGCCGGCTGTGAGATGAGTGAGGCAGAGCGTGCGGCCAAGGCCAGGTCTTCGCGAAGATGCATTTCCCATTTATTGGGAGGAGCACAAGTGCCCTAAAGAAATAAAGAATATTAATTATTAAAGCCTGCAGATAATCTAAGCGAGATTTGGACACCCACCTGGAGTACCATGTCGGAAACATAGTGATCGCTGACGCTAAGCAGCAGCGAGGGAATGAAGCCGGCGCGCAGCTGTTCGCCCGGCGAGTCGTCGTCCTGCGGCAACTCCTTCACGCCCGGAACGGGCAGCTTCAGCAGCTGCTGGGTAACATTAACCGCCGCACACTTGGCGGCCACTGATGAAACTGAGCTGCGTCCGGAGGGCACTCGTTTGGGCTGCTGCTTGCGCATGTACGTGGTCTGCGGTATCGCCGGACTCAATGGCTCGGCGGACTTGAGGGTGTCGATAGAGGCCGCAGAGTTCACTGACTGCAGGACCTTGGAGCTGGACACATTCTGATTGTAGCAGTGAACCTCGTCAGTTTCAAATTCCAGCTCAGTGGCGTTGGAGGGCGTCTGATTCCAGGTGGCCGAGGAGTTAAGACCGCCACCGCCACTGCTGCAGACCACACAACGATCGGTACTGGTGGTGGTGGTTACCGTCGGAGTTACAGGCGTCGGTGGAGCAGCTGTGGAGCTGCTACTGGCCGCCAGGGTGGCGGTGCTATCGCTGCCCTTGAGAGCCGCAGCCGCTTCGCTGGCCTCCAGCTTAGTGGCCTTGTCCATAAGCAGATCATAGTTGGACATCACCAGATTTTTGCTTTTCATGTAGTTGGTGGCAATCTGCGGATACTGCTCAAAGTTGAACTTCATGCCCGAGTGCTTGCTCCTGTCGTGGGTCCGCTGATGCTGGGCGCACAGCATCAGGGCGGGCTTTGGGTCATGGTCCCCACTGAGATCTTCGCTGCTCTTCTTCAGATTAACCAACGGCTCGTTGTCCCCAAGGACGAAGACAACGCCATTGCCATTATCCACAGCCGACGTTTGCCGGCAGATGCCATGCTCGCGCTCAATTAGCTTGTGGCAGTGGTCAAAATGGATCTGCTCCTCCAGACTTACGTTCTCCTTGATGGGCTCAATGCCCCAGGTCATGCGATCGCTCTTGCCCATGCTGTTTTGGGTAATGAGATCCGAAAGGGACAGATGCGAGGCCCTTCTCTCGTGGCTCAGTGGCTCAAAGTCAGGCGGGACGCCAGCTTTGATCGTCTGCTGGTCGCCCTGATTTCCCTCCACGGAATAACTGCTGCAGCGGCGCTCCAGCTTACGATTGATGATCCGAATGCCCTGCTGCAACTTGGCCAAATCACTGAGGCTGAGTCCCTCTTTGACGCCCGCCACCGGCACCATGTTCCAAAAGAAGTTCTTTTTCGGCGGCGCCTCCACATTATTGTCCTCGATGAACTCTATGGCCTCGATGGCGCCATCATCGACAGAGCCAGTGCCCACAGAGCCGGTGGTGCCGCTTGACTGTTCCTCTTCCATGCACAGTTCCACGTTATCCGGCGTGGTCACTGTCAAACGGATCCGGCCGTCCTTGCCAGTGCGGAAATATTGCTGTGCCTGGCGGGCCAGCAGCGTCTTCTTATCGATGCCCGTGTCCATCAGGTAGTTGCCGATACGCAGCTCCTGCTGCACAAAGTGCGAGTCCCGGAAGGCCAGCACTGTGGGAATCTCGTTCTTCTTCAGCGTCTGCATGCCATCGGTGGCATCCATTAATCCCGGATCCATAGCATCCCGATTCAAGTCGCTGCCATCATCCTCCCCGTAGCCATTCAGTTCGCCATTCTCGTCGTCCGCATCATCGACAATGGCATTCAGATTCTGCTTGCAGGTGGCCGTCCTGCTCAGTCCTCGCGTTTGAGTAGGCGGACTCTTGTGCCGCTCCTGACCGGCTGCAACCTGACTTTGACTCTGGCCTTGCGCCACAACCAGATCGTTGATGAGTTGCTTGTTAAAGTCCTCCCGCTTGGCCGCTCGCCGCACCTCGCTGCAGCGTATGAAGTAGGTGAGTACATTGAGCAGCTTCTCCACCCAAAGCTTTTCCGCTCCGCAAACGATGGTGCGTGCCAGCTTGGGCGGCATGCCAATGGCGCCATAAAGATCGCCCAACT
Organism: Drosophila truncata; assembly: GCA_008042515.1. NCBI lineage: Eukaryota > Metazoa > Arthropoda > Insecta > Diptera > Drosophilidae > Drosophila > Drosophila truncata. The sequence goes on from VNJQ01007948.1 coordinate 40,669, forward strand.
GAGCCCACAGAGCATTATACGGATGCTTCTGGGCCACCTGAAGAAGCTTGGCTCGCTGCTCGATGGCCGCCGCTGAGGCGGAGGACTCCGATCGCCTGGAGCCGGCGCCGTTAAAGGCGGACACAGTGGCCACCCAGCCCAGGTGATGCGTGAGAATCCCCGTCAGCATGGTGCTGATGAAGCTGCAAACAAAAAGAAAGAATTATGTCAATATGAAATCTGCAATCTGTGAAAAATGCAACTTACAAATTGGAGTCCTTGGTGTCGGCAAAAGAGAGCAGATCACACAGCTCCTTGATGAATCTCTCGGCCACAGTCTTGGAGTACTTGCTGCCACTGGTGGTAATGCTTAGCCAGACGGGTGTCTTGATGCGCGGAGCGGTGAAGAGATCGCTGAACCACTGTTGCGTGTCCTGCCACGCCTGGAACATGATTTGCAGGAAGTTCTTGTGATTGATGTACGCATGCTCAGTGCTGGCCCTCAGTCGGCTGAGCATCGACTCCAGCAGTGCAATGTGCTCGCTGCAGAAGAGCTCCATCTCCTCCTCGAAAGACTCGCTCATCGATATGCATACGGCCAGTCCCAGCTTTGCTCTGCGTCTCAGGTTCGCCTGTCTCCGGCCAATCTCTGGATTGCTACGCGACTCGTTTGCACTGTAGCTGGCGCGTCTGTACTGCGGCGGAGCCATTCCACCGCCCTCGCTGCCCCCGCTGCCGCCATTGCCTCCTCCAGCTCCAGTTCCGCTGGGAGCCATTGCATAATTGTCGCTGAGGAAGCCAATAAAATCGTTCTTGGAATGCTCATTCTCAAAGGAGGTGCGCAAATTGCGCGAGATTCGTCGCTGCAGGCAGCCATCGCTGGCAAATCCGTCCAGGTAAGGCGAGGAACCCGAGTAGCAGGCCGAGTCAACGCTCAGCTTCCTCATCGCATCCGATTGATCGGAAAGCACACTGCCCAAGCTGCTCCGAGTGGACGAGTACTGGTAGGACCACTGATCCCCGCCTGCGCCGCTACCACTGCCGCTGGCCGAATAGCCAGAGTCTGTGGCCGTGCTGTATGTAGAGGAGTAGCGTGGTCCACTCGAGTCAATCGAGTGAATCGATAACGACTGCTGGTCCGCCGGGGCCACAGGTACATCCAGCGGTGGCGTTAAGCTCATCTGACGCCCTACACTAACGCTGAACGGCATTGAGAACGAGTTCATGGAGAGGCCGTCCATGGAGCCGAGCTCGCTGCATATTGAGCTGCGCGGCGTTGCCAGGCTGTTCATGGAGAGTGTGGAGTAGGGCGAATGTCCAGAACCGCCTGAACCGCTGCCATTGCTGGTGGGCGTCAGGTAGACCTGTGAGCACAATATCCTTGCCGGCTCTGGCAGCCAGTGCACCTTGAGGGCCGTTCCGCAAAAGGACATGGGCAGGGAGCCAAACACCATCTCGCCCAGCGGTGTGATGTCCGCTCCAGAGGGTCGATTGTGCTGGAATAACATAAGGAAATGTTTAACTTATTTATCCACATTTACGTTTGCTATAGGGGAACAAATAGATTCGAGACGGTGGATGATTACTCACCTTGTAGCCATACTCCGCGCAGACCTCGATGAAGTTGGTGCTGTTGGTGGAATGTGCCTTGGCCTGAATCTTGCCATTTTGCTGCAGTGAAGTGTACTTTTCATTTTTAAGGAACTTGCCACCGCCAGTCGTCGTGGATGCTGAGGATGCTGCCGTTGCTGAGGTGGCCGATGAGTCCCTGTGGGTCACCTTCTGCAGGGCATTCGAGTCGAAGAGCAGACGCCGACTGTCATCCTCTTTGTAGAGCAAAACTCGCACCTGACTGCCCTCGAAGGGGAAACGACTGCAATAAATGGGGAAGTTAAAGTAAAAGTTAATATTTGGTCTTTATGAAAGGGTAATAAATGAGTCAGAAAGGGGATATATATCTTTATAGTGGTAAATATTGGTTAATAAAATGGCTATATTTGGAAAAGTTTAAAGATTACATTTCAAGGTACTTTTTAGTTTTGAAAAATTAACTTTAAATCTCATAAATATTTTTTGTATGTTGCCAAAATTATTAGAAATTTCAATCACATGTTCTGGCGGATATAATCATCATAATTCCCCCAAATTTTCCTTTGCCACACCTTCAAATCTAAATGCCAGAGTCCCGCCCGAAGGTCACTAAGGTGCCACCCTCGCCACATACATTTTCCCACACACAGCAGGCCAGGCCAGACCAGACCAGACAGACGAGGTCCATTATAATGCGCACATCTCGAACAGCGCTCTTATTCTCGATTCTGTTCATTGTCGCCGATAAAATGGCAAATGCTATGCTCTATATATAGCGACCCTAGGCGGTTGGGCACGTGACGATTACTCATGCCCCCCATTCTCCGTTTGTCGTGAAATCTTTTACATTCAGAAACTAAAAGATAAGGCCGACATAACGTACTAGCTATGTAGCTGCTGACCTTTGAACTCGACGAAATGCGAAGAGTGAAGGTGTCACTAGTCACATGACAACTGGCGAACGCGAATGTTAAATTAAGGCAATTTATTTTCGTCGGTTCTATAATTGGGTGATCCAAAGCAGACCCATGTATATATTAGAAGTGAAGTATATAAGTATATATAGTAACGGATTTTAATGGAATTACTTAGGGCGTGTGTGCATAGGTATTTTACAATGGCATTAAATTTAAAATAGCTAACAACTTGAGGAGATACTTAATGGTAATCTTAATAGGATTAAGATCAAAGCTTGTAGTCCCAAAAAAAAAAAGATCTTAAAAGAGCAAACTGTAAGTGAAACAACGACTCTAAATTACAATAAGTTACCAGAGACTCTTATATTTTAGACTTTATAGTTGTTTCCTGAAGGAACAATTTAAGATACACTTAAATCCCGTTCATCATCATTTTATAACCAATACCTGTCAATGTATCTCCTCCCCCAAACCCATATCCACTCCGAAATCCACTTTACCCCCCGAGATTGCCCATTGGCAGCGCTCGTGAAACAGATTTGAGCTAATTTATTTTTAGTGCGTTTATAAACGGCTTGTCTAAGTAGCGCTAACTTTGAAAAGGCGCTTTCGTGAAATTAGCGCTATAATTAACAATTAGCCCAAACTGATGATAGTCATTGGCGGTACCTGGGGGCGGGGTTAACTGGCCGGGGGAGTGGGCCAACTAGTTTTAGAGCTTCATAAATGTTTTACAGCCCAGCGATAAGAAGGGGGACCCCGAGCAACACCGCACGCACCGAGATTATAGAGTGGCGGTGTTTTATTTTTCGGTTTTTGGGGCCGGTCACGAGTTCTGCTTCGACTGATACAAATAATAATATCCACTATATATAGGGTCAGACTTGACCGGCGGCGGCGGCGGCGGTTCGTTTGTTCTAACCGAGTTGGTCAATGTCCGGCTCTTTGAGGATCGGTTGCGATTTATGGGCCGTGCTTACTTGTATTTAAAGGGCGGCGTATGCATGCGGCCACAAAGGGTAATTCCACCTGCAGCCTCGCGATAGCGCCAACTGTCTGTCCGGCAGGTAATTCGGAACGATTGCACTTCTCTAACTCGACCTTGCCCAACTTAAAAATTCCTGTAACTAGAATCAAGTGAGAACCATACAAAAATAACGACAAAGTTACATTTTTTGGACTCGAAAAGGTTTTTGAAAATATTTTAAAGTAAAGTTTTTTGAGCTGCCTTTTCTAACACAAATAATACAATATGACTTTAACAAAATTTCTTTAAATTAGCTACCAAATAAATAAAATAAATGCTAATTTAAATCCTCTAAATAAATAAATAAAAGGCTCTGTAAATAAAACTCTGTAGAGTTTCGTTTTCTAATTACATTTCACATTTAATTTCAAAAGCTGATAAATTCTGAAAAGTCATAACTGAATCACCAATTTAAAGCCTAATTCACATAGTTTAAACGCACGCTTGCCAATAAAAAGGTAAACAATTTCATTATTTACTAACAAATAAGTCATAACGACTCCTATAATTGATTAGTAGAATTAGTACCGCTCATTATATTATATATTTTTTACACAAACAGTAAACAGAGATACACATGTGTGTTTGTAATTTATATTACGAAAGGAATAATACGTTGCTTTTTTTAATATAAATATAAATTAGATGTATTTTAAGAATCTATAATTAAATTTTAGCTTTGGAGTTCGAGTTTTTTTTAGTTTTTCTAATAAATATAAATTATATTTAATTGAAACTTGACCATTTGCTGAAAATGTAGTCGTTAAATAATTAAATTGTATTTGCATTATTTTAATTTATTTATTATTTGTAACTTTTTAAGTAAAATGTATTATTTATTTAATACTTAACTGAAAATTCGTCATTGTTCGATTATATAAAAAGACAGCTGTTTAAATTTCAATTTTAACACTCATGTTTCCATTTTAAAGATAAGGCAGCCCTAAACAACACATTTATTATTTAAATTACATTTTCTGGCTATGTGAATTAATTTATTTTTATTTTTTTAATATTCAAAAATTGTTATATTTCCCTATTCGAGTTAGAGAAGTTTGAACTGTAACATTTACCGTTGGGCCCCCGATTAGCACGGACGAACAACGACGCGTCGATATCTTTATGGCCGCGATGCTAGTCAGCAAATGAAGTTCAAGGCGTTCGCGATCGCACTGGGAACTGGGGGAACTCGGAGCTCGGTAACTCGGGAGCTCGGGCACTGGAAAGGGGGACGGGTCGGTATGGAATACCCAGGTCCCGTGAGGCAACAGCGCCAGAGCGAGACGAACGGCAAACGGCAACCGACGGACTACGACGACGACGACGACGAGCTGGCTCACTCGGAATATGCATTATAATAAGGCCTGGCCAATCGATATGGGCTCGTCGTATAGTATGTGTAGTACGAGGTAGTAGTACGCCATGCAGATAATACGAGCAGCGATCCTAAACGAGGCGACATGGGGCATCCAATATGGAGCGCCGCTCACATGATTCGTCGGATCCGAATCGATCCGATCCCATCCAACCCAAGCAGCCATCCCGCCATCCAGCTGCGAACCCCAAAACCGAGCATAAACGAACCGAACCCGAACCCCAAACCGAGCACGAACCCGAGGCAATGTCGGACGAGCATCATGTGGCCACCATTTGTTGCTTGTCACAGACTGATGTGTTAATATGTTGTTTAAAAATTAACAAAAAAAAGAAAGAAAAAAAGACCCAAACACACATAAACATAGAAAGAGAAAGGAAGAAATATCTTGGGCAAAAGTCAAGAGACAACGATGAATGATTGTTTGATGGATTAGTTGAAAGACATATGGCCAAAATCGAATGCCAACACTCAAGAGGTTCTTCAGCTGGTGTTTTTGGATATGTGCCGAAGGTTAAATGCCCTAGGGAAGCCAATTTAATAGGTTTAATTTTCAGGTTTTCGTTTTAATTATAGGTTTTAATTGGTTTGTAGAAAAAAGCACTGATGGTTTCGCATTTGGCTTTTAAAGGGTTACCTAAATTTATCTTATACATTTTGTTAATAAATTGTTTATCCCGTAACATTATTATATTATATTATATTATATTATATTATATTATATTATTGTTGATGAAAAACCAAAGCAAAAAATAAACTATTCTTCCAAATGTTCCTAAACAGAACTCCAAGTTTTAAATATATTCCCAAAAGGTGTTTTAATATTTTTTCCTAAGTAAACCCATTCTCAATAAATTCCAAAAATATTGCCATTGCAAAATAAATTAAAATTTAAACCCATTTCCTTCGACACGCTCCATTTTAAGTAATTAGTTTAGCAAAGCAAAGTACCTGTTGCTTTTCGCGGTAGAGTGCAGCCGGCATACGCCTGCCGCCTAAATGGACTTTGTCAGCAGCCCTCTGATCGCTGTTGGGGGGCCGAATGACTACGTGAGCATATGGGGCTAAAAGTCAGAAGGCACACACAACGTTCTTGGCTGCTGACCTGGCCAAGTCGTTGATGGTGGGTATGGGGAGAGAAGAGATCAGCACGAAAACAATTATCGGACGGCCGCTAAGTTGACTTATCGCTTGAAGAGCAGCCAGTCAGCAGTCGGAATATCGGCAGCGTTGTTTATTCTACTATTTTTTGCTTTCGGCTTTTATTTTTATTATTTCCCTGGGACGATGACGGGAGGAGCTGGCGGGGCACTCACCGGGATCACATGCTTTTTCAGCTACGCAAGCAAAACAAAAGCGAGCCAGAGCCAAACAATATTGAGCAAATAAATACGTATACATGCATACATAATGAGCACAAGAGGCACCCACTCGCTGGCCCCCCGCTCCACCCACAGAGCTCTCTTTCTCTCTGCACTACTATATTTTGATTGATTCGGTCAGGTGTATATTTATAGGCGGGAATGTGCGGCCGAGGGCCACTTGAGTGGGTAACGGGCGTTATCAGGCTTTGCCTGGATTATGTTTTGATTAGCCCTCGGATACTCCGGCTGGCACTCCGCGCCACTGATTGATATGGGGAAGTCACTCGGAATCGATATGCCCAGACAGTTCCACAAACAAACACGGCGCATGGCGAAGGCTCACAATTGTAATCAAATCAGCATCTGTTAATGACTTTACAGAGCGTATCTGTAGCCTTTCTACTATCTCTACACTGCGGAAAAACAGGTATAGTATTTGAAACGATATTTGTAAACAATTATAATGAATTCTGGAATCATCATCCCAGATTTCAGATCAATCCATCGCCATTTAACCTTCAATACAATGGTTCAGTTGGTTTACCACGCTCAGATCGTTAAGAATAAGATCAGAACAGAGATTGTTGCAAAGCACAGAAATCATCATCTTAAGTTTAAGGACTTTTCCTGGTAATTTAATATTGAATAATATATTTAAGATAATTCACTTCTTATATATATAAGAAACATGATCAAAACAGTGATAACTACCAAGTATAATAAAAACAAAGACAATTTATTTATGAAAACATCTTTAATTATAATACAAATACCTTTTAAATAAAATTTATAATAATTTACCACCTCTAAAGCCTCAGATTTTGAACTTTGTGCATATGCCTTGGGCGATAAGTGGTTAGGTAACTCAACTTGAACTTTAGCTTGAAGTTAGAGTTTAAATACCAGTTTTTACTATCATAAAAAATGCCATTAAAATTAGCTTATTTCAAGGTATGTATTATTTATGATTTAATGGGTTTAACTTGAATAACGGAAGCCTTTAAAATGACTCTACAGATCCTAAAGTTTAAACATTAAGCCTTATAAGAAAGGGAAAGTAAATAATTGTTTCAAAGTTTAGTTAAATCCTAACTCTTGAACTTTAATCTTTAAAACATATGGTTTTCCTCCAAGGCCTTGAGAAATTCCACTTGGGTGTCTTTAAAAGATACTGTTTTCCCCCAGTGTTTTCTGTATTTTTGTGTTCGCCGCGGGTGAGTGAGTGAAAGAGAGCGTGGCAAATAAACACAGATTTCCAAAGCGACGACAACAAAGCCAACAAAAGCCCAGCCAAAGGCAAGGCAAAAGCGGCAGCAGCAGCGGCGGCAGAAAAAGCAACAGAAAAGCAAAAGCAAAGCAAAACAACAACCAGTTGCTCCATCCATACAACAAGTCACATGACCCAACCAACCAACCAACCAACCAACCAACCGACCGTCCGTCCAACAACGATGATGGCGATGGAAACGCTGGAGACGTTGGCGTTGTTGGGCTGCGACAATGGATATATCCATATATACACGGATGCCTATATATAACGACTGCGACGACGACGACGACGGCGGCGGCAGGCAGCGGCAGCTGCGCCCAGCAAATTGACTATCATTATCATTGGGCCCATTATAAGCAGTTATGCACACACAAATAAATCCAGTAAACACATGTCTCTCTCTGTACTCGAAATGAATATAAAAATGATAAAAATAAAACAAAATAAAAGCAATCTGACGACCTTCACCCCGTCCTTTTGCGAAAATCGAATGTCAAGTTCAAAGCAAATTGGCAATACCGCCACAATACCCCCCTGTTTCCCACTTATTTTGGAGAGCGTACAGCGTACAACATAAGAAATTTATCAAGTCTGGCAAACAAAAAAATAACAAAAAATAAATACAAACAAGAGTCGTCGTCGTCGTCGTTGCCGTCTCCTCACAATACTAATGAGCAAATGACGACAAAAATATCGAGTGATTTTCATTGTCACTTGAGACCAATGCAAACAGACCCGGAAAAGGGGCCGGGATGGGTGCTGAGGTGAGCACTTGCGGGCGCAATCAATCAATGAAAGTTCCCAGGTAACAAGACCTATGGTCAGCTTCAGAGATAAGAATGCCAAAGAAAAATATTTAAATAAGAATAAGAAAATATTTAAATAAATACCTAATAAATATTTTTAAATATTTATTCTAGTTTTTATAGTTTTTTTTTTGAAATTTAAAAATATTTTCCCATCTGTGGAACTGGCCATATGATACACACAACAAGTGCTAACTAATGTGTACATGCGACACCCGCGCAAACACAACGTGACTCAATTGGGCAGCCCCGGGAATATAAGCCAACCCACTCATCAGGTGAGATCATGGCCGAAATGTCAACAGCCAAGAGTCACACAGAAAGATGACGATATCTGGTAAAACGAAACTTCCGTCATTTGCAAATGAAATATGGTAATAAACTAGCAGTAGGAAAAAAGTCTCAAGAACTCCGTAATCAACTTTATATAATGCTTTCATTCAGCAAAAGCGGGAATCCGAGACGAATGGAAATATTTACATAAAGAAAAACGATCAAGGCAGACCAAGAGCAGACCTTGCTGATAAGGCAGAACCAAGTTCCTTGGAAACTTACAGCAGGCGGCAGTAAATATCGCACAAAATGGTATTATGACGCAGTAATTCCCAACATTTTTCGAGGTAATAAATACATTATCACTAATTTGGACAAGAAATTACAACATAAAATATACGATAGGTAATTTATTATCAATAATATAATTATTTTAAAGAAAAGCCTATAAATAAGATTTATAGAAATTATAGGAAACATAATTTTTAAAAAGAAAAACAACTATTATTGCTCGTTATATCTTGTTGACTATTAAAAAAAACCATAACCCTAGCTACTATAAATCAAAAGAAGATCATTAAATATGATCTGTTGGGTTTATGGCTTACACTTTAATTATTCGTAAATTATCTTGAAGGCTATCTGCACTGAACTGGACTTCCACGAGACAGTCATAAAAAGAAATACATTCAGTATCATTATTCACAGCTTTATTTGCGTAGCTCGCATAATATTTCCATGAAGTAAGAGCCAAGTGTAATCCCAGGTGTTTTTTTGTTCATTGTTATAATGCCCATTTTCAAGCCCCAGCGATTCGATGAGCATTTGGATTAGGCCTAAGGCAATGGTAAATAGAGCTCCGTGGGTCGTAAACTTAATTTAAATAGAGCCGTATGCATGGGCCATTGGCAACTATTCGGGAATTGCTCCCCCAATTGTTTTTCACCCATAAGGTGTCTCGTTGAGCTTCTGTTAATGGAGCTCTCGGCTTAGGCACTTCGAGGCGCTTATTGTGTTTGCCTTGCTTATTGATACGAGAGTATAAGGCGGCAGGCAGTGGAAAACAAAAGCGTTTTGTCAACTGATAATGGGTGACAACAGGGCCAGGCCGCAGACAGAGAAGCGCTAGGCGTCTACACTGCCAGATAACCGGTAGTGAATCACAAAAGAACAAAGAAACTGACTTTAAATACATAGTTTTGCGGCTTTAAATTAAAAATGAGTTACTTAAACCATCAAAAATAGCTCTGTTAGGGGTTTATTGAAAAATTATAATCTAAACATGAGTTATTAATTGGGATTTTATTTATTTATAAACATTTAGAATTATTAAAAGTTACAGCTTCAAGGTACCAGAAAAAAAGGGACTTGAGAATTATAAGGACATTTTGCTATACAAATAAAGTACAGGCTAAAAATATAAGCCTTGACCTTTTCTCAATTTGCTTTTAGCCTTCAAGGCATTTTTTAATATATCAATTTTGCTTTTATTGTTAATTTAATTAACATTAATTTAATAATATTAATTTGTGCCAGTCTCCAGAAATATGCTAAACAAAAAACCAAAGTATTAGGCATTCGTTTCATTTAAATGCGTAGAAAAAGCATCTCTAAGGGCCAGACTTCTATATCTCTCTGTATAACTATCAATTAAACTAAACAACAATTATAAAAAATCACACTCGTGTAAACTGATATCAACAACCTGCTTATTTATTTACAAATGGTATTTACTTAAGCCTTTGTTTCTTCGAGTGCATCAGCTATCGGAACGGGTCCCGAGGCAACAACAAAAACTGGATACGCGTCGTCGTTGCCGACGATTCACTACTCATATGACTTGGCAGACCACGCGACTTCGCACATGAAGCACCACATCACCACCACCACACATCGCGCCTGCTGTCTCTACCGCCTCTGCCTCCGCCGCTCCCCTCTTTCCTCGCGCTACCATTTAAATGTGCTGATTTCTGTTTGCACATAACTAAGGTTTGTGTGTCGACTTCTCCGCAGTCAAAAGCGTACATATTTAATTGCACTCTGTTGATATTATATATTTTAGTGGCACGAGGCGCTGGAGGGGATGACCACAGCAGGAATGGGAACGACAGAGCTGTGCTGGGGCACCATTCTCCACAACTACTCTTTTGACATATGGCCCACAGCCAGACACGCTGGCACCTGGTCTATTACTATATTACTCTATTACCGTGCTCGCTCGCATCAACGTTACGTTACGGGCCATGTAATAAGTTCACACCTGGACGAGCCAGCGCGCCACTTTGATTGATGTCTGGCCGTGTTTGGCCATTCAATTGGCGGGCAGTTATCAAAAACTATTAATGAATTCTCATTCGCTCCCAATTTACGACTCATTTCAGTGTGTGGAACTAAGCCGGCGCAAAGGCTCTAAGTGAAATCATCCATAATGGTTCATTCAGACAGTTGGATTCAGTTTGTTGTATTTCCCCTCCCCTTATATTTTGCGAGGAAGATTGATATGTGATATGGCTTTGTTTGATCGGCAATCGGACGTATATTTTATTGTGTTTCACACGTGCCTGAAGCCCTGGTCCCCGGATCATAATGAGAGTATTGTTGGCCCAAAGTTTTCCACAAAGGGTGCTAATTCCCTTGATTTGCGGCCGGGTATTGGGATCCATGTGAAAGTCCAACGATCGACAAGCAGCGAGTCGGAGTCCGTGGGGTGTATGAAATCACAGTTTGTATAGAGCCTGAAATCCCCGAACTTATCGGGAATTAATACCTGCACGCTAATAACGGCTATATGTATTTTTGGACGCCATATGTGGTGGATATTGGTCGAACGCGAACGAAGGCGATGGCGATGGCGATTGCGAATGTGAATGACTTGCGAATTGGGTTAAGGAATGCGCGCCTTCAAAGGCACATGATGCCAGACGACGGCTGCTTTTCTACTTTATTTTTTGGCCATTTTTTTGCGTTTATATCATGCATATATCGAGGCGAAATTAAACAAAAAACTGTCATGTGACCAACTGGCTAGCAAATGTCTAAACTTGGTCACGACGCTTTGATGGGACTGGAAAGCTGGGTGCTGGAAAAAACAGTGATTCATTGCCAACCCGGGTTGATTCATGTCAGGTGCCTAGAATTATTTCCTAGCATTTCACCAGTGGAGGACTACTTTTACAATAGGTATTTTTCTTAATATTTCAAACATATTATTACAAAATTGTTTTAATTGTTTGTTGTGATTTTGTGCTTTCCCGAAAAACAGCTTGCGAATATAAGATGGAAGAATATTTCTTTAATATTATTAGAATATATTAATAATTCTAGTTTAAAAGAAGTTCTAGACCTTGACTTTCACCATTTCACCATTACTTTAATTTGTAGACCTCTTTTTTCGCCAGCTATTATTCTTAGCTCTGCGCCTATCTGAGACCGAAATATGTTATTTTTAAATCAAGCGAAATGGGAAATGTGAATGTGAACGATAAGTGAGGTTCAGATTCTGTCGTGGAAATTTACCCAAGCGTGTGGCATAATATATATTGCCGTCACCCGTACTAAATTAAGCAAACAAACAAATAAATTATTTGGGCGGAGTGGTGTTGACTAGAGTGAATAGTTTTTAACTGCTATTAGTGTAAACGTTTGTTTAGTTTACAGCGAATCCGAGAAACCTGACCTAGTGCAAAGATAGCGTCATAAATGGGATCTTCCGTGGGAGGGGCGGGGGCATTTTTGCGGGGGAGTTAGACGCACCAGCTGTCCACACATTACAGGTTTTTTTTTGTTATTGTTTTGTACATAGTACCTATTATTATTATTGTTATTCTCCAGCCGCGAACGTGTTTATGGGCAAAGTGCAAAAACCCCGAAAGCTCGCGGCGCTTAATTAGCGAAGTGAAAAGTTTCTATCACGTGATGGCGAATGTTGGCGACAAGCGCGGCCATAAATGTATATACAGACCCGAATATTGGTCAATACACACTTGAATCTGACAATTTCACCATTACGCTATATATATTTTAAATGCCCGCTCGGCGTCTGACCGATAAGGTCTCCGATTGACAGCACGGACGAGGCGCTAATCGAGTTAACCATTGCCCAGCGGAGGCGGAGGCCCTCAGATTACGGTCCGAAAAAAAATATAGGGGAAAACGATCGTCATAATTTTATAGAACCGGTGAAATAATTTCTCCAAAAAATTTGTCATCAATTTATGAAGAGTATATCTATGGTGTATCACCGTGACATTTTCAAAAACAAAATTCAGTTGAATAATTTCCGAATATGATAATGAAGTAGTTCTTATCATATTATGATATGATTTAAGATTAAACTTTCTCGATTAGCATTCCTTGGATTGCCAATATAAAGTACAAACTTTATATGGAATAATTTCATTAACATCATAAAAGGAAAATTTTAAATAGTCAAATTCACAAGGGTACTTTTGTTTTATTTTTTTGTTAAAGGTTCAATTCAAATAAGGGATTCGATTTCAATTTGATTGCTAGGGGCAGTAAATATATATTTCTTAGTCATATTGTTTAATATTTTTTGTTCTTATTCCTATTACTATTGTTTTTTCATTTTAATTTTTTTAATTCTATCGAATTATAAGCAATAAAAAAACTGGTTGCAATTTAATTTCCCCCTGCGTGCGAAGCGGTAAATCGGCAGTTTACTAGTTCCTAAAAAACCGGACGTGGGTGTGTCCGCCAGTTAACTGAGCATCCCTCTGTTAATTCCCCGCAATCACAACCACATCCCCCCAAGCAATCAGAACCCACGCACAAAGTGCGGAAAGTGTCAAAAATCAACATTGTAAAGCGTATGCAGCAGCATGTATAAATAGTAGTAATAAATAATAATTAAATGAATTAAGCGTAAGGGAGAGGAGGCGTGGGGAGGCAACAAAAACAATGCGCCGCACCAACAACAAATGTGTATGACATAATAATCACGAGAGCAGCCGCGACCGCCGATTAGCAAGTCATGTGATTCGCTTTTATTTACATTTGCGCCTGACGTTGCCGCCGCCGCCTCTCCCCCCACCACGCCCCCTCGCCCACACAAGCCGCCAGGGGTGCGAGTGAGATGGAGCTATCACGAAGCGATAACGAAGCTAGCCGAGAATCAAACGAACCACGATCGGGTGGTGGTGGTGGAGCACAGACGAGAACAGAGCGAGGGAGAGCATAGTGGGGCACAGTTATTTGCGCGCGCAGCTCAATCGAGGGTGTGGAGCAATGGGAGTAAAAAGAATGGCAACAGGCAACGGCTTTGTTCACACACATGCACCCATGGGGCAGTGCTTTGCTTTTTCTGTTTTGTTGTTGTTGTTGTTGTTGCCATGACTACCCAACATGCACTGCTGGGGGTGTTTGGTGATTTAGGGCTTGTTGTTGCTGCTATCTCTGCAGCAAAGCTATCATTATCGATATACAGTGAAGACGCATAATGTGGTTAGCCAACGACAAGGTTGGCCCAATTATTCATGGCTAATCTAATAAGGTAAAATAGGAGAGACTTCAATAAAAGTAAAGTTTTGTTATCCTATTTTCCATATAGATAAAAATCCCTCATTTCCATAGCCTGCTTATGGATAGACCACGATTTTAATTAAAAATATTGTAAATTCATTTTGTTTAAGCCTAGGAAAGTAATCCCAACGAAAGATCTTTTAAAATCCTACAGATTTCAAAGGATCCGCTTTGAATAGATTTTATTCTGCATTTTCCTACCAACCAGGTGGCTTTTAGGCAACGACCACTGTAATTGTTTTCAGTCCATGACAATGCCTCCTTTGTTACATTTTCGTAACAGCTGCAATGGCTAATGTATCTAGAAATCCGCAACAAATTTGCATATGTATTTGTACGCATCTGTGTGGTCGACTTCCGGCTGATGCAAATCTAAGTTATCGTACATCAGCCTACGTGCATATATCAGCAGTGCTGGCGGCGTACGTGACACCGTCTAGTCCATGCCGAATATGTTTGCTGGGTTATCGTCCTCATTTGCTCTCTGCCAATTTGCGTATGAACAAAGGAAAGAGGAAGCGCAGCAGGTAGCAATGGAGGGGGGCGGACGCAGAGGGGTGCAAGTGTGAAACGCATCATGAGAACGACTTTTCGCATGCGTGTGTGTGTATTATGTGTGTGTAGCGAGACTTTTGTGTTTTTGCAGCTGCACCTCTTTTCCTCCTGCCTTTTGTTGTTGCGCATTTATCGACGACTAATACCTGGTGTTAGACACGGTAAAATTCTACTGCTGTCTGTGTATGCTGGCAGGTAAGCAGATAAACACTTACCTTAGATAATTTCGCGAAGTTTGTTTTGTAGCTTTTGCGGACGACGAACTATTGCCGCCGCCGGCAGAGGCGTGAGTTGGACGTGCCGGCAAAGCTGTTGTTGCTGTGGCTGCCGCTGATGTCGTTGTTTGGCTGTTAATTAACGCTGCTGCTGCTGCTGCGGACGCCGCGGTCAGCGTGGGCGCCGCCGCTAAATTTGCGGGTGTTGTTGGTGTTGCCGAAGGAAAGAAGAGTTTATTCAATAGGGCCATAATAACATACAGTGTGCGCAATCATTTAATAAACACATCTGGCCAGCCTCCGGTTTTTATTTATTGAAAATCAAAATCGAAATTCAAAAATCACTTGACTCACACACACTCACACGCGCGCGCTTTTCGCTTTCCTTGGAATGTGTTGCTGTTGGCTTTTGGCGTTGGAGCGAGCGAGAGGCAATGCAAGGCGAGACGAGGCAAGGCGTTACCGTTAGTCGAGCGACACACGCGCGCCAGCCAGAGCGAGATGGCGGATGCTGCACAATCAAAACTTTCGCTTTGCACTTTTCTTTTGCACACTGTATTTGCTTCTTTCGATTTTTCTTTTAGATCAGATCCGATCTCTTCCTGTATTTGCACATACAGGCACACACACACACACTCACTCACTGGTTTTGATTGAGGAAAAATATGGCTATTTTTGTGTGTTATTCTTGCGAATTGCGGCGGAAGTCGCTGCCGTCCGTCGCACAGGTTTTACCGTTCCGCACCGAAATGAGAACCAAATATCGCTGGCGTCCGCTTTAAAAAGTTTGCAAGAGACGCAACCATGATAGCATCGGTGTAAGGTGGTCTCGGCGGCAAAAAATGGTCCGTTAACACCCTGCAATAGCAATAACTACGCGAACGATAGTGGACAAAAACCGACAGCCTCGGCATCCGACGAGACTAATTTCAGTTGTGTGTGAGCAAGAGAGCGGGAGAGCGAGGTGGCGAAGAGATCTGCTCGCGAGCGACTGTTTGTGGGTGAGAACAAACGTTGGCTCAAGACTTTGGTTCTTCTGCTGCTAATATTTGATTTTTAACGCGCGAGCTTCTTTTTTGGCCAAATACAAAATACACACACAATATATGTACACATTTTTTTTCTTTTGCCTTGTTTGATGTCAATCAACGCACTTCCACTTCCTGCCCACTCTTTTAGCCGTCTTCTCTTTTGCTCTGGGCGCTGAAAGCCCCGCTTGTCCAGTCACTTAATTTAATTGAACACTTTGCGGCTGATGTTTGCTCCCTTTCGAGGTGCTACATTTCGGTTTAAAGGTTGATTTTTAACAGTTGATTTTTAACCGCTGACTGTTTGGCCTTTATTTACAATCACAAACACAAACACAAGCGCATTTTGCAACGTTAAGTTGGGCGCTGCTGCGCGACAGTGTGGCCACACTGCAAATAGCTGCGGGTTATCGGAAAAAATTATTGTGGCGGTTATTTTAAAACTTTAATTTTATTGTGTCGATTTCTATTAAGTATCGCAGTAATTAAAAGTTTATAACTAATTACTTTTGTTATTACTTGTTTATGTGCGTTTAAAATAAGTGTAGTACATTGAAAAGTTAAATAAAAAAAACCAGCACGAAAATGAAGTTCGAAACGCTGCGATTTGTATATGCATTTAGGTTGCATTTCGAAATTGATCCATTTTTTTTTAATTATATACTTTTTCGATCTTCAACTTTCCGTACACTTACCTATAAATTTAATATTTACAGTTTCAACTTTGCCTGCATATTCATCGATTTATTTATGATTTTCATAAAATTTATATTCAAATTCGAAAAGTTTTCATGTATATTTCTATATATTTCATATCTGGGCCGTTTTAACTTCAATATAAACTAATAAAAAGAGAGTGTTGCAAAGTTTTGACTAAAATTATAATTCCCTGAAGGATATAATTATCTATTGTATTAAAAATCAATGAACTTTAAAAAATTTCATAAAAATAAATTTAATTTAGAGCAGATATCTAATTAATCTCATAAAAAATTAATTCGGGAAAACGAACTCATATAGGAACTAATGAAATTGTTCTATAACTTGTTTTAGACTTTAGAAAATTCTTTAAAATTCATAAAAAAACATTTTCTTATTGTTAAATTAAACAAAGCTTTGTATATTGATTTAATTTTAAATTGTTGAACTTTATTTTTGTTGGCTTACATATTACATACTTCAAAATTTTTAGGCCCACATGCGAAGGAAGCGTGGGAAATTGGTTTCGACATGAATAGAATTCACCGTTTATATAAATTCATACGAACTGGCTTGCGTGTGCTGTCCATTTCTCCTCCTTATATCCTCTATATCCTCATTATCTGGTGTAATATTCACTTAACCTTAACTGGAACCGAGCGAAAGTAGAAAACATTCAAATCTTAAACATTAGCGTTAAATATTCGTTCGCCTAGGAATTCCGATATTGAAAGGATTGGTTGTTGTAAGAGATTTTGATCAAATAGAACATACATATACATATTAATCATATATAAATGAGGCGACTTTGAGCCGCGCCTTGGAGAAGAAGCTTACCATAGTTGTTTTCTTACGTTTCTTTTTTTTTTCTTTTTTTGTGTGTGTTTTTAAGTTTTCTTAAGTTGTTTCTTTGTTATGTTACTTTCGTTTAACTGGTTGCTTGCATGCGTGCGTGGTGTGTGTGTTTATGAGTAGCAGAGTGTGGGATTGTGTGTTGTGTGTGTGTGTGTTTTTGTGTGAAAGTGAAAATATAAGTCATGATTTTTAATCTGAAATTGGGAGCAGCTTCCTCCGGTATTGTCCGCCTTAATCCTTGCAGGTGGACGTGTCCATGGGACTGGCCGGCTGGATAAAGGCCGTGGCCGCCGAGCTGGGCGGATTGGTGGGCGTGAACGCCGACAGTGAGGAGTTGCTGCTGCTGCTGACCAAATTGGACGAGTTGTTCAGGCTGATCATGTTGTTCATCAGGTTGGACGACGACGACGAACCACTGGACGTGCCTGTCAGCTGCCCCAGCATACCGCCGCCGCCGCCAGCCAGGAAGGTGGCACTGCCGCCGCCTGCAGAGGGCATCGATCCCAGACTCAAGCGCTCATTGCCGCCGCCCAGATTCGAGAGGAAGCCGCCAGCGGCATTCCCAGCGGATACAGACGCCGACGAGGAGCCGGCGGGACCGATGATACCCAGCAGTGGATTCGTGGTGGTCAGCACGTTGGGTGCGGAAGTGTTTAGGCCCAACATGGGCGTTGGCAGTGCTGGCTTGATGAAGCGCTCGCTGGCGCGACGATTCTAGAAGGATTAAAACTATGATTGAAGTAAAGATCAAAGGATTATCTGTGGATAATACTCACCACTAACTGGCCACAGGCGTAGCAGCGGTTCTGGCCCGCCGTGCCCGGGCTGAGGGGACGGCTGCTCGATGGGCTGTGGGAGACGGGACTGCTGATGGTGCGCTGCCTCTGGGCACTGGCAGCCGAGGCAGCGGCTGCTGCAGCTGCCGCCGCTGCAACCGAAGAGCCGCCGGCCATGAGACTTTCGTTGTAGAAGCGCTCCTCGTCCATCTCCAACGAGGACTCCGATTCTGAGAGGTGTCGGCAGAGTGCTTCGCGGCGCTCTACCTCCTGCTTGAGTTTTCGCTGAAGACGGGCGTTCTCCTCGCGAATGGACTTTTCCTCCTGCGCGTACTGCTGCATCTTTATGGTGGTCTCCTTCTGGGCGGCAGCAAGATTGGCGCGTAGACGTAGCACTTCGGAGCGCAGGTTTTGGATGTGAGCGCTTAGGCTGGTGGCAGTGTCGCCGCCATTGGCGTGGGCATTGTTTGTGATGTCGCGCGGGGTGGTCGGATCGGATACGGGCTGATCC
The DNA here is from genome assembly GCA_008042515.1 of Drosophila truncata. Classification (NCBI taxonomy): domain Eukaryota; kingdom Metazoa; phylum Arthropoda; class Insecta; order Diptera; family Drosophilidae; genus Drosophila; species Drosophila truncata. The sequence goes on from VNJQ01007948.1 coordinate 59,450, forward strand.
AGCTTGATCTGCAGCGATCGCTTCTCTGTCTCCAGCTTATCCATGCGCTTCCACAGCTTGTTCACCAGTGCCTCCTGCTCCTGCTCCAGTGTGTTCTCCAACTCGACCATTTCGCGGCGCAACTGCTCGAGGTTCGTCTGCTTGTTGTCCGTCTCCGCCTGCAGCTTCTCAATCTTGCGCATCAGCTTGTTAACGAGGCACTCCTGCTCCTGCTCGAGGGTCTGCTCAAGCTTGCATTTCTCCTGGCGTAGCTGGTCCAGCTTACGGGACAGATCGTTGGTGAGGCACTCCTCCTCGCGCTCGTAGTGATGCGCCAGGGTTTCCTTTTCCTTCTTCAAGGCCTGGATTTTCTTCAGCAGAGTATTCGAGATGTACTCCTCCTCCTGCTCGGCTTTGGCTTGCTGTGGAGTTGAAGTACAAGTTTAATAATCGATCTAAGAGTTATTTCTTTTTAAAGAATATAAGTTTTACTAACTATTATGACCGAGGCCTGTTTAAGGCAGCGATTCTCCTCTTGCACCACCTTACACTTGGTCTTGAAGGTGTCCAGTTCGGCTTTCAGAACTCTGCAAACATAAAGAGTCGGGTTTAGCAAGGAGAATGGGAAGCTAGAAGCTATATTACTCACTTGTTTTGCTGGGTAAGCGACTCGATGCGCTTCTGGAGCTGCTCCCTAGACACTGGACTCGGTGGCAGCATGGTTCCGCCATCCAGCGAGCTCTCCGACTCACAAGGACTCTCCATTTCTGCAAAGTGAAGGGTAAATGACATTTTTTTAAGCATATATTACAGGGAACAATGTATGCAAGTCCGCAGAGTGCACATATATGTATATATAATGTGTATATATGATATGTGGTGTCTGTTCTTTATTGTTTTATTCGGCGCATTCGTTGGCGAACAAAGAATAAAGAACGAAATCGGACTGTGGCGCTGTGGTTTTGGCCCTGAACCGATAGAAACGTTTAACCTTCAGCTGCGAGGTGCCTTCTTCATCTGCCACTGGTGCATCTGATGGCTTGATGCAATTTTTCTATTTTTCGGAAATCAATAGAAGGGCAAGGTCGGTGGCAGCAGCAGCAGCAAACCTGAAAACTGGCAGGCACCACCCACCCAGTGGGTCATCCTCCCAGCTGCCACCTTGACTGGGTGGAAGCCGGTCGAAAATCTCGGCTGGGACTTTCCTTTCCGGATTTTCATGGTTTCACCTTTAGTTACCTGGTTTTTGTGTTGCTTCGTCGCCTTAAAAGACTTTTGCCTTCCGTCTCCTCCTCTCCACCTTCCTTCGGCTTCGCCCTGTCCCTCTCCTACTCTCCCGCTGCTCCTCTCCTTCACCGACTCTGTCTCACACACTGCGTGCCAGGGCGCTGTGGCTTTTCTCGCTTTTCACAATTTTTCCCAAACGCTGCGCTGCGTGAAGGGAAGCTATGCAAAACTGGTGATTTCTGCGTCTGTTTAGGGCCTGCCGTCGCGTGTGCGAAGCATTTTGCGCGATCCGATCCAATAAAATTAATATCAAATTGCGAAAAATTGCTTCCACAGTGCAGAAATGTGACCGTAAATGGGGCGAAATACCGAAAAAGCGCTCGCCGAGAAACGCCGCTTGCTGCTCCTTGGCTGGTGATGACAACTAGGAAAATACTGCTAGAGGTGAGAGCGTGCCTGGGAAACAGAGGGTCACTCAGCAACCGCGAGATTGCTAAAAATATCGCCTTAAAAATGGTAACGTTGCTAAATTGTAAAATTAAACTATTTCAAATATATATTAATATTATTTAATATTAATTTCTTTTGAGTGCATACAAAAATGATAATAGGTTTACTTATATCGTTAAGCTGCGGAAAATTGTTGTATATATAATAGACGTTGATGCACTACGGTCAGTACACTCAAGTGGCCCTTATGAAACCAGGCACGTGCCTGTTGGGGTTAGGTATTAGTAGTCGCGATGGAAAATATAGAAAAGAATACGAGGAAATAAACTACTGGCGTGCTGCCTGAATGTTTGCTTGCATGCGTACTAAGTGTGTTAGGATTAAAGTTTTTAGTTTAGGAAGACTATCTACATGTGAAATTATTGAGTACAAATCATTATAACTTGCACACAGTACTCTAAAGGGTTCATGCAGTTCAAATGAGGTTCTACAATGGCGCAAAACTAAGGGTATATAGGACCTAGTGTTTCTACTCGGTACGTGGAAATTGAGCTGACCTAACAAGTCAGTACTTTCCACGTCGCCGTGAATTAGGTTATAAATAAAAGTAATGCCTAGCATAATTCTGCGATTGGCTAAGGAGGGTAAGTTAATTAGGAGAAGTCTACTATGATAGGATGGTAATCTCTGTTCAGCATCCCAGTTTAAGCCGCGTAAAGCAAAAAGCAAAAAGTTCTTTTGAACCGATTCAATGCGTTTACTGTGGACCCCATACTGTGGGCTCCAAACGCAAGATCCATATTCTAAGATAGGACGAACTAATGAAATATATAAAGTTTTAGTAACGTATGGGTCATCGAATTCTTTCGACCACCGTTTAATAAATCCCAGCATACTCCTGGCTTTATTTACCATGCACGAAATATGATCGATAAAGTCAAGTTTGGGATCCAGGCGGATGCCCAAGTCATCAACTGAGTTAATTCTTTCCAAAGAGCGGCAGTTAAGCGTGTAAGTTGCAAGCTTGGGTAAGACACGGGAGAATGTCATAAGCTTGCATTTAGAGCCATTTAAGTTTAGTAAGTTTACGTGGCACCAAGTTTGGAAGTTATCAAGATCTGTTTGTAAATCAGACTGGCAAGCGACGTCCTTATATTGCACACAAAGCTTAACATCATCCGCGTACATAAGTACTCTAGAGTTAGTTAGAACTTCGGGCAGATCGTTAATAAATAATGTAAACAACAAGGGACCCAAATGTTAAATTGTAATTTTATATTTTAATGTCATTATCAAAAAGTTAAAATACATTAAATATAATAGACATATTATACTAGCAGACAGATTAAATTTTTATATATTTTATTAAAAAATTTTAAAGTATTTTTAATTTTAAAGTATTATCGGATTTCAGTATTATTCCGTTATTAAATTCCGTTGGTATATTCAAATTGTATAAAAGCGGTCACATTGTCCAACACGTGCGTAAACAGCGAAACGGCGACAATAATTTTAACAATTTTTACAATCTAACAATGGCCGACGATGCCGGCCAGGACAAGCGCAAGCAGCACCGTGCCCGCCAGTCCGGCGTGAAGGCGGACAAGAAGAAGGAGAAGGCCAAGAAGGAGTCAAACCAAAAGGAACCAGAGTTAACCGCGCGCCAACGAAATCCAAAGGCATTTGCCATAAATTCGGCACAGCGGGCGGAAAGGAACTTTCGGCGCAAGGAGGATCTTACGGCCAAGAAGCAGCACATTCCGGTGGTAGATCAAACTCCGGATGAACCGCCACCGGTGCTCATTGCCGTGGTGGGCCCTCCCAAGGTGGGCAAAACCACGCTGATCAAGAACCTCATCAAGAGCTTCACCCGCACGAATGTGACAGATATCAAAGGTCCCATCACCATAGTGACATCGAAGAAGCGACGCATCACGCTGCTGGAGTGCAACAACGACGTTAACTCCATGATCGATGTGGCCAAGTGCGCGGATTTGGTTTTGCTGCTTTGCGACGCAAGCTACGGCTTCGAGATGGAGATATTCGAGTTCCTCAACATCTGCCAGGTGCACGGCATGCCCAAGATCATGGGGGTGCTCACCCACTTGGACATGATCAAGAACCCCAAGCAGCTAAGGAAGCGAAAGAAGGAATTGAAGCATCGCTTCTGGACGGAGGTCTACGATGGCGCCAAGCTCTTCTACCTTTCTGGCCTGCTCCACGGCGAGTATTTGCGCAATGAGGTCAAGAATCTGGGAAGATTCATATCCGTAATGAAGTTCCGGCCGCTGCAGTGGCGTGGTGCTCATAGCTATCTCCTTGTGGATCGTGTGGAGGATGTCACGAACACAGATCGTGTACGACGCGATCCGAAATGCGATCGTGAGGTAGTTCTCTACGGCTATGTGCGTGGTGTGGCCCTCAAACAGGAGCATATGGTGCATATCGCCGGGTTGGGCGATGCCCGCATCGATGAGCTAAGCGCTATTCCCGATCCCTGCCCACTGCCAGGCACCGAAAAGAAGCGCAGTCTGCTGGAGAAGGAACGCTTGCTGTATGCTCCCATGTCCGGGGTTGGTGGCATTGTCTACGACAAGGATGCAGTGTACATCGAGCTGCAGGGCTCTCATTCGCACAAAGAGCAGGAGCAGAGTGCAGAGGCCGCAGAGCAGGCGGAACTCGTCAGCAAGCTGATCGACAAAAAGGCCACCATTGACGAGCAGATGGCACAGCAGGAGTTTCGTCTCTTCTCCGATGCCAAGCCCATCAAATCGAAGGACTTCCGCAACGACATTGACGAAGAGGCGGAGGCGGAGGATGAAAGCAGTGACGAGGAAGATGATGAAGAGGGCGAGGATTCCGGTTTGGAAGCTGCTGGCAGTGAGGAGGAGCAAGATGAATTTGATGCGGACGATTGGCGTGGCGAAAACAGCGAGGCGGAGGAGGATGGTGAAGACTCCGATGCGGCCTCTTCGGGCGATGAGGAGTACCAAAGTCTAGGAGGCGTTAAAACCACCAACGACTCCGACTCGGACGATGAGGAGGCCCGTGTTATGGCCAGCAATATGAGTTGGAAAACAAACCTTGCCCAAAAGGCACGCGATGCCTTCCTGCAGCGTCACTCGGAGTCCAAGAACCTGATGCGTCTCGTCTACGGCGTTTACAATCAGAATGAACGCAGCCGGCAGGAGGCAGAAGGTGAAGAGGACGCCGAAGACTCCGACGAGGAATTGGGTGGACTTTTCCGTGTGGCCGCCAAGAAGCAGAGCCAGCAGCAGAAGGACAGGGACATCCAGGATAAGGATGAGCGCTGCTTCTTCGAGTATCAGGGCGGTAAGTAGCTTTGTTTTTTATATTTCTTGGGATTTATAACTAAAATCTAACCCATTGCAGATGCCACACGCGATTGGCTGTCGGAGGAGAACAAGTCTTTGATTAAGAACTGTTTTGTGACCGGCAAGTGGAAGGCCAGCGAGGATGCCGAGAATCTGCTCAAAATGGATGACATGAGTGATGCGGAGAGCGAGGTTTACGGTGACTTTGAGGACCTCGAAACCGGCGAACAGCACAGCGGCAAACCCAAGGCAGAAGGTGAAGGAGAAACCGATGAGCCAGGGGAAACTGCAGGAGCTACCAAGCGTAAAATGACTCGCGTGGAAGAGGAGAACCTCACAAAGGCCGAGCTAATGGCGAAGAAACTCAAGTTAAAGGCCAAATTCGATGCGGAGTACGATAACACTGGCGAGGGCAAGGGAGAAGAGGACACTGGCCGCATCACCGGCGATCATTCCTTCTACGAGGACCTCAAGGCAGAGGCTCAGCGCCAGAGTGAGCTAAACAAGAGCGAGTTTGCCCATCTGGACAACGAGTTTCGCATCCAAATTGAGGGCTATCGACCAGGGCTCTATGTTCGCCTGGGATTCAAGCAGCTGCCCGCCGAGTTTATAGAGAATTTCGATGCCAGCTATCCTGTGCTGGTCGGTGCCTTAAACATGACCGAGGAGAATGTGGGCTACGTCAACTGCAAAGTCAAGAAGCATCGCTGGTACAAGAAGATCCTCAAAACGGGGGATCCCCTCATCGTTTCAATGGGCTGGCGCCGTTTCCAAACTGTGGCCATCTTCGCCAAAGTGGAGGACAACTTCCGGCAGCGCTACCTCAAGTACACGCCAAACCACGTAACCTGCAGCATGACCTTCTGGGGACCGATTACACCACAAAATACGGGCTTTTTAGCTCTGCAGACAGTGCGACAGGATCAGGAGGAGATGCAAAGGCTGGGCTTCCGCATAGCGGCCACGGGCTGCGTCACCGAACTTGACAAATCCTCGCAGATCATGAAGAAGCTTAAGCTGGTGGGACATCCCTTTAAAATCTACAAGAAGACGGCCTTCATTAAGGACATGTTCAATTCTTCGCTGGAAGTGGCCAAGTTCGAGGGAGCCAAGATAAAGACAGTGTCCGGCATTCGTGGGCAGATCAAGAAGTCTCATCACACGCCCGAGGGTTCCTATCGCGCCACTTTTGAGGACAAGATCCTGCTCAGCGACATTGTCTTCTGCCGCACCTGGTTCCGTGTGGAAGTTCCCCGATTCTATGCACCCATAACCTCGCTCCTTTTGCCGCTCGAACAGAAGAGCCAGTGGCAGGGCATGAAGACGCTGGGCCAGCTGAAGCGTGAGCGAGCCTTGCAAAATCCCGCCCAGCCGGACAGCATGTACACGGAGATTGTGCGCAAGGAGAAGATCTTCCGACCGCTGGCCATACCCAAAGCTCTGCAGCGAGCACTGCCTTACAAGGACAAGCCCAAGCTGGGTCCGGAGAATCCCAAGGCGGCGCTGGAACGCGTGGCTGTGATCAATTCGCCGCACGAACAGAAGGTGGCCAAGATGATGAAGATGATTGCGACGAACTACAGAGACAAGCGCAATCGCGAACGCCTGGAGACAAAGAAGCGCATCAAGAATTATAGGGAGAAAAAGAGCGAGAAGATGGCATCCAAGGAGCGGCGACAGAAGGAGCTGCGAAAGAAGGTGTCGCGGGCCATCAGCAAGATGCGAGGGAAGCAGTCTGCCTAGGACTTTGTTGTGTTTTCTGAGAAGATGAGAGCCTTGAAAGGTTTAAACTGGAGACTTCTTGGATATTTTGCTGTATAGAAAATAGGTGTAAACAAAATAAATAAATTTTAAATTTCAAGAAAAGAAAGATACTTGCTGGTTACATTTCAATTAGAATTTACTCAACGCCTACGCTTCCGACGCTGGACCAGCTACAAAAATCGGTGGTTCAGCGTTCCGGCACCGTTCGCTGCAGCTGCTCCAGCAGGGCCGGAAGAGCTGGTCTCAGTTTTTGGAAAATATATATATAACGTAACATAGCTTAGAGACTAACTTGAACTGGACATTATTGTGGGAACTAACGTAGTGTGGCGCCCTAGTCCTGGCTCTTGTTGTCGTCGATCGTCTTTAAAGCGGCCAAGAGGGCATGCTTGCGACTGCCGGTCATGTGGCTGCTGGCAGCCGCTCCGGTGGCAATGCTGTTCCGCTTCTTGGACGCTGGATCGTCGCGCATATTGCTGTTGCTAGCCTGGCGGCAGAAAGTCTTAAGGAAGCTCTCACGCTCCTTGTAGTCATCGGAGATCTGCTTGCGCAGGCTGGACATGTCCTCCTTGAGGCGTGGAGCCCGAATGCCGTTGTCCTGGGACTGCAAAAGAGATAAGAATGAAAAATAAAGGAAATTTTCAGGTCCTCCAAGACCTTACGTCTTCATCGCTGCGCTGCGAGTTCTGGCCTTCCAAATCTTCGCCCTCTTCCTGTGATTCTTCCAGCACATCGTCCTCGCTGCTCTTGGTGTCCAGGTATGCGGCATATTTCACCAGGCTAGCATCGTTGCCATCGCTATGCTCCTCGGCATCATCTGATGCCTGATCGCACATCTTAGACATCAGGCCGTAGGCATCAGTCTCGTCCTCATCCTCGCCGGCAGGCTCGTAGTCATCCTCGTAGTCGTACTCCAGGGATTTTAGCGTTGTCTGCTTCGCCTTGCCCTCGGCGGAAGGCATCTTGGAAAGGCTACCCGAGTCGCGACGCTTGCTGGCCGGAATACCGTCTGTCTTGACAGCGGTCACTACGCGGGGTCTTACATTGCCACTTTTTCCAGTGGCGGCGGCGGCGGCGGCGGACAGTGGTGTTTTTGCTTGTGCCGAGAGCACTTGGCTAAGAGTAGAGCGGCTCTGGTTTGGAGCCACCTTACCCTTGTTGTTGGCCGGCGGCAAGGTGAGCTTCCCGCCACGTCCACCAGCCGTCGGTCGTTCTGGCTGAGGAGTTGGCGGAGTGCAGGGAGCACTCTTGTCCTCAGCCTCATCCTTCTCAAAGTCAAAGTACGTGTCCGACTCCAGCACATCTGTCAAAGAATTGAACTCCATCTGGCTGTTCTTCTCGATTGCCTTGTCCAGCATCTCCAGGGATTTCTCCAGCTTGTCGATCTTGTCCGGCTCCCCGTTTACGCCGCCCAGTTTAGTGCGGCGCCCGGAGGACAAGGGATTCACTTTGTCGGTGCCAAGCTTTGAAGGTATTAGATTTCCTATTAAATTCCTGATTAACTTATTGTTGTCTTTGTACTTACAGTGTATTCTTCCAGCTTGCGATAGCCACTGATCTCCAGCTTTGACTTCTCCAGCTTCAGCATCACCTCCTTGCACTTTTTCTGCTCGTTGAGCAGCTGCTGGCGGAAGTTCTTGGACTCCAGCTGCACCTTGCGGGCCATCAGCTTCATATCATTGTCCTTGTCCTCGAGACGCTGCTCTAGGGATCGCAGTTTCTCCTGCAGCTTCTGGCGCTCATCAAGGTTTCTGAATCAACGATCATGTTATAGCAAGAATCTGATACTGAAAATCATCAAAACACATACTTATCCTTGTTGAGCTGGCTGTAGTGCTTGTTCTGATCGCTTAGCGACAGGATAACGGCCTCCTTTTGCTTGAGCTTCTGCTCCAAATCCTTGTTGACCGCCTGGAGATTGCGATACTTGGTCTGCCAGACACGCAGCTCCTCGGCGTGCGAGTGCAGCAACTGGGGAAGCTCTGCGTTGTTGGACTCGTACTTGTTCAGCGCCGACGACTGGCGGTTGTGGAGCGTACGAAGCATCCGATTCTCGTGCGCCAGATTAGCTATCTCCGCCTGGGCATCAGCCAATTGGTTCTGGAAGGTCTTGGCACGCAGATTCCTCGCGGACATGACACGCTGATGGATTTCACTGTGATTCTGGGCCATTGCTGGCTGCCGGAGGCTGCCGTTGCTGGAACCCTTCATGCCACCGCGATGCTGCTGAGGTGGCTGCTTCCGTTGATAGATCAAACTGGCCGATTCCCGGGAGCTGGCCGAGAACAGGCTCTCACAGCTTTTGGCCGATGCTCTGTTGGAGGAAAGAACTTAATGGGTTTCCTACAACTGAAGGAGAGCTATAAACACTCACGCCATCTGATTTTTTGGATTCAAGCGCGGTAATGCCGAGCTAATGGATGTTGCCGGCTTGCGCGGCGATACCATCTAAGATCCGGCTCGTACTCCGGAATATGTAAAGATTGCTCCACGAAGGCTCTATATTTTTTCAGAGCCTGATATGAATGTTTCGAGTGTATGGAAGCAAATCTAAATAGGGAGAGTGATAGAGTTAGCCGGTTCGAGGCGATGCGAAGCCGATGTAAAAATGTTACTGAAAAGCCAGTGTCTGCTGCTACTGTGGTTACCACGTTTGATGTTTGTTTATTGTTTGCTCCGCCGCCTGCTACGTTGTTGGGGTTCAGTTTGGACTCCAGTCCTGGGTCCGGACCAGTAACTGGTTGCCATGGCGCCGTCGATAGCTCAGACTATCGAATGGGGGAGTCGTGCTCTAAGGGAGAAGGCCTTAAAAAGGGGTTTATGTGTCTGAAAAGTAGTTATAAAACTGGTTCTTAAATGTGTTTTTGTTGTTTAATTGTTTGAAGTGGATATAAAGCGTCAAAAATAACAAAAAACCTGCATAAAAGTCTAAAAAATGTGTTGCTTGCAAGTTTTTATTAACTATTTACGATTAATAGGAACAGAATTTAAAATGATTAGCTCTTAAATAATATTAAATATTAAATCTTGATTTTTATCAAGATGAAAATAATCATAACTTTCTTTTGTGCTTAAATAAATGTTAGTAAAATAAAATTAAGAATTAATCTTCTTGAATAAAGCTTATTCAGCGGTTTGTTCAGCAGCACTGGCCTTCATCTTCTGGTACTTGATGCGATAGGTTCCCTCCGGATCGTAGATCTTCTCCAGTCGCTCCCAGTCCATTGGACGGTTGTCAATGAGATGGTTTGTTACCTTCTCGGCTCCGTAACGCTGCTTCTCCGTACATTTGGTGCATTCGGTCATGATGGCATCGGGTAGAATTTCTACAATAAATATTTATAAAATATTTTAGAATTTAAATTTTATCCTTAAACTCACCCTTCAGCATCCTGCCATCGGGCGTGCAGGGACCAGTGCCCTCCAAACACTTTATATAGTTGTTAAGCAATCGTTCCTGGTTCAGGATCTCATCCAGGTCCACGTTGTCGAACTTGTTGTCGTAGGGTGCCTCTACCATGGGCGCTGATGAGGTGGCCGGCGGATGAGGTAGTCCTTCCACGCGGCAGAACACTGTGCACATCAATGCCAAGGCCAAAGATGCATTCCACATGGCCAAATGGAGGCTGGAGCGTGCCATTTTCAAGTATGATCGTATTGACGTTAGCACCTTCAATCACCTGCGCTTTTATAGGTGAATTTACCTGACCTGCGTGCCTCAGTCTAATTTGGTTAATGCCCAATTGAAATCGAATTAAGTTAATTTAATTTGATTACCAGAAAAGTCCATGGGGGTTAGCAGGCAACGAAATCGATTTTATTATCTTTTTTTGTTATTTTTTAAACAAAGTTAATGCATACAAATTTAAAAAAGAGCTTCCTAAAGTACAAAATTAAGGGGATAAAACATCTATTAAAAGTAAATTGTGCCAGAATGACTTTTAACTACATTTTCGGAAATATAAAAAAAATGTAAACTAATTAAAGATAGGAAAGAAAAATAAAAATACAAAATATCATAGAACAAATTTAAAAAATAAAAAAAAAATACAAACCTTTATTTTTATATAAAACAATAAGTTAATATTAGAAAACCCCTGAAAACTTTTAAAGTATACGAAAAATAATGCCTTAATGCCTTAAAAATTATTAAGCGTACTCAAATATTTAAGAAAGTTAAACAGAAGGAAAGTAATGCTTTTAAAGCACAAAACACTTGATGAAACAATAATATTATTTATCTTTTATTGCAGCATTTACAAATAATTAAGTTTACTTTTACCTTTAGTTTTTCCGGGGAACTACATTTTTTCGAAAAAATGCCGCCTCATTATTTAGTGTTACCGCATTTTGTGGCATGCCACCACCGCTAGCCCGGTACCTGCTCGTTGCACTTGCAGAACGAGTTGGCAGGCCGCGTGATGCTGAGGCGCTTTCTTTTTCAATGAGTTTTCTTTAATTGCTCCATTTACGCAAGTAACCAAAATCGCTGCCATTTCCCACATCCGGATGCATTGCGGCTTAAGCAACGCGTCCGCCACCCAGTGACTGCCCGTGGATTGGGTAACCGTGCGGGAAATGCCAAAAAGGCGACCATCTGTGCGGCGATCTCGATTTCTCGAACGTTTCGCGACGTGGGCGCCCCCGCCCCCAAGACCAAGGACGACCTAGAAACGCCCAGACAGCACCGATAAACTAGCACAGGTGACATCAGACCGGGAGAATCATCACATCACATCACCATGATCCACGTCGGAGAGAATTCGTGGAATCTGCGGATCTTCATCACGGATCTGGCACTGGAGCGAACGATGCGCGTGCGCGGTGACCAGCACATCGGTGGAATTATGCTGCAGCTGGTGGATCCGGAGAATCCCAAGGACTGGTCCGATCACGCCCTGTGGTGGCCAGCGAGGAACGTGTGGCTGAACAGGACACGCCTAACGCTGGACCAGTATGGCGTCCAAGCCGATAGCCTGCTCCACTTTACGCCCATGCACAAGATACTGCGAGTGCAGCTGCCGGATCTGCGGTATCTGGACTGTCGCGTGGATTACTCCGTGAAGACCTTCGGGGCGGTGGTCAATCTTTGCAAGCAGCTTGATATTCGCTATCCAGAGGAGTTATCCCTCTGCAAGCCGCTAGAGCCGGAACACCTGAAGCGGAATTTCGCTCAGTTACCGCACCAGAAGCGCGTGGCCATTGCCGAACCGGATGGCACAAGCTATCTGCAGCCGGCGGCGGATACCAACTCGTTTGTGCCCATTAGTGCCTCCTTTCATGGTGAAAACGGCGGTAGCACTGGCAGCTTGGACAAGCCCTCGGCGCCGGGATCCTTTTTCTGCGCTCCGCTGTCACCGCACAATCACAGCAGGGGACGCTCGCCCATGGCCTCGGCTTCGCCATCGCCGGGTACATGGAAGCAGAGCCAGTTAGGTTACGCCACCTATGACTCGTCGTCGTCGAGCTTGGGTGACTTCCAGGAGAATCTGGCCAGCTCGCCGCCCACGCCCTGTTCGGATGTCCGCGCGCAGCAGCTGCGTCCCAAGTCGCTGGTGGAGAAGGCGCGCCTGAATGTCGGCTGGCTGGACTCTTCGCTGTCCATCATGGAGCAGGGCATCCGGGAGTACGACACGCTGTGCCTGCGCTTCAAGTACTTTACCTTCTTTGACCTGAATCCCCGGTGCGACCAGGTGCGCATCAACCAGCTGTACGAGCAGGCCAAGTGGAGTGTTCTCAACGAAGAACTGGACTGCACCGAAGAGGAGAGCCTGATGTTCGCCGCCTTGCAGTTTCAGGTCAACCATTACGTGGACTCGACGCCCACGAGCGGTGGAGCAGTTGATTCGGGCATTGAGACGTCCAGCCAGGAGAACGACAACGATGACGAGATCGATTCGGCGCTGAAGGAGCTGCAGATCACACTGGAGGGACCAAATGGTGGAGATTCGGTGAATATCACACGGATTCCCGAACTCTCCGACTACCTGCGCTACCTGAAGCCGCAGAGGTTCACGTTGCGCGGCTACAAGCGCTACTACTTCACCTATCGGGATCTGCATTTGCACCTGTTCAAGAACGCCGAGGAGTCGCGACGTGTGGCACCGGTTGTCAGCATCAATCTGAAGGGTTGCGAGGTCACCCCCGATGTAAATCTGTCGCAGGGAAAGTACGCAATCCGGCTGGAGGTCTCGCCAGAGGGCGGCCATGGAACCAACAGCGAGGTGTGGATACGCTGCGAGAACGAACAGCAGTACGCCAAGTGGATGGCCGCCTGTCGATTGGCGGCTAAGGGAAGATCCCTGGCTGATAGTTCGTATGAAAGCGAAGTTGATGGAATCCTGTCGCTGCTGCAGATGCAAAGACCGGTGCATGGAGCCCACCCGAGCATCGATCCGCGATCCGTGGAAGCTGGAGATTATTTATCGCCCAAGACTCTGCGCCGGATGTCCAACAAGGCGGTGCAGCGGATCCTGGAGGCGCATGCCAACGTACGAGAGCTGAATCCCTTGGATTCTAAGCTGAAATATATCCAGGCTTGGCAGTCTCTGCCTGATTTTGGCGTCACGCTGTTCATCATCAAGTTCGATGGGCATCGAAAGGAAGAGCTGCTGGGTGTGGCCCACAATCGGATTATGCGCATGGACCTGGGCTCTGGGGATCATATCAAGACCTGGCGATATAACACCATGAAGGCCTGGAACGTTAACTGGAACATCAAATGCATGATGATCCAATTCGAGGACGAGAACGTGGTCTTCTCCTGCCATTCGGCCGACTGCAAGGTGGTGCACGAGTTTATCGGCGGCTACATTTTCATGTCGATGCGATCCAAGGACAACAACCAGGTCCTCAATGAGGAGCTCTTCCACAAGCTGACAGGCGGTTGGTCCTAGGAGCTATTTTGTTCGAATTTTATTGTTTCACCTACTCGTTCGTTCGAATTTCGTAAGGATGAAGCCAATGTTTTATATATTTATATATATTGTTGACCTGACCTGACCAGTGGCCTAGATCCGCGCTAACCAACTGATAGACTCACAACTTCAATGCAATATCGTGTTTTCACGTTCAGCCTACCATTTAATTCGTTGTAAACTAATCTTGTTGATGATTTTTAACCGCGAAAATCGCTTGCCAAAGGCCTTTTTGCCTGCCTAACTCTAAAACAGACTTAACCGTGGCCTTAGCAATGTTTTTGTATGACTAACTTTTAAGGATACAATAAATAAATATGCCTTACAATATGTGAAATGTTTTGAACTGAATAAGAAGTATGTATCTTAAAGATTATGGGATCTTTACACTGTATCTGAAGGATTATGAGGTCTTTACACTGTTGCACGCACTGGGAAAGGTTGTCCTGTTTTAGGAAACTCGCTTACTTATAGTGAGTCATAAAAATTTTAGCACATCTGATTATTTTATTTGTTTACTTTTTACAAGTTGGGTTTCCATCAGCGTTTTGAAAGAGTGAGTTCACAAATATAGTTTCGTTTAACTGAACAATCTAAATCGTTCATGAGACGAGAGGGACCATGTCCGAATTCGTCGCAATGTTCTATTCCTCCACCATTGTTAGGCTCATTGGGATGCCAAAGGGCTGAAGCAATAGGTTTCCCACTTGGGAACCAAACATGACGACCGAGAGTCAGAAAATCGTTTCCAGAAGTCCAGTATTTGTTTGAATCCTTTCGACTATCTAGGTAACTGTTGATAGCTTGTGTTTTTTCTGGAGAGTCCAATGATATCAAGTTGAAACCCATTCCTTCGCAGTGTACGCGGGCTCCAAACCAATGTGTTTTTATTGTATCCTCAATGTAATACAGTGTATTGTCCAGAAGAACCTGATGAGTGCGCGCCATATTCACAGATTTTGAGGCGACTGAAGAAATATCAAGAAAAATGGAAATACTCAACAAAATAAAGATTGAGGAAGAATCTTACCATCTGGTACTTCGCTCCCTGCTGATATATAAATCAGTCCCAGGATGACCGAGAGTGTTCCACACTGTTTAAGCATTTTGTAAATACTGTATTGGCTTCTGTTTAATTTTACGCTTTTATACTATTGTTAAGTTAAATCACGAGGTGAAGTACTGCAAGATATAGTAATAAATGTACATATAAAATTGTCAAGAGCCTTACTAAATGTAAAATATATTGTCAACTAAGCTGATACGTAATACATTATCATTTACGATACCTTATCAATCTTGATGGTAAGATTCGTTAAATAAAAAATAAACTCTTGAAATTGTTATATTTTCTATATATTGTTCAAATGTAACTTGATTTATGATCTAGACTCTAAAAAATATTATAATAACATGAATCTTTTTGATTGTCGAGATAAATTGTAGCATACGTTTTTCTAGAATGTATTTTCTTTATAATCCTAAAATCATCTAGTTCAAAATAGTCCACCTTGCAAGGTTCTTATAAAAACTGGTAATTAAAATCTTTCAGATAATTGTAATGAAATCGATTTACACTTAAGTTTAGTGTCACACTACCACTCAAACCTCCATATATTCCAAAAACATAAAAAAATAACTATAACAATAACAAATCACACAAAAACACTAACAAATGGCAAGTAAACGACGTGATGTGGCACTTAAGAAGGCACTACGGGCTCGTTTCAAGAAACTAGTCCGCGCGGTCATCCTGAATCAGGCATGGCTCTCCGATTCCGAGGAGCAGGGCATATCCATGAATGTGAAAAAGAACGTGGCCTTGTTTAGGCAAAAGCGCAAGACAGGCATGCTGACCCTGGTCGTGAGTTGGATTCTATATACCAACAGAGTCCGAAGTCATTACTCAAACATTAAATTTTCCAGGAGAAGGCCCTAATGCGATCAAATCCCCAATCAAGGACTATCGAGGACCGGAAAAAACTTTGCCTGCTTATAGCAGGGCTGGAATGCTTTTCGAGAATTCCGCCGGTAAAAGGTTTTGGGTTTTCATTTTCTCTCTGAAAATAACCTGTAATTTGTTTTAAACGTTTAGAAAATTCGTGCTCGCATGACGCCGGTCCTTGAGTTTATGTACATCGATGAATCTCGAGTGATTATCACCGAGGGCGACATGCCCTTTACTGTCTATTTTATACTGAACGGTGAGGTTGAAATGAAAAAGAATGTCTTCAATAAGGCGAGTCTTCATGTTGACTACCATTTGGGATTATAATATATAGAGATATTTTTATATTTATTTATTTTCCAGAATACAAAAGAATGGACTGAAGTGCCAGAGGCAATCTTTGGTCCCGGCGACTGCTTTGGCGATGTCGAAATGGTTGAGTCTTGCCCCAGATTTAACACCTATACAGCTGCCTGTAAGAAATTTCAGTCTTATTTATGTTTACAACTTTGATTATATATTTTTTTAGCTGGCTGCGAATTGCTTGCTATCTACGACTTGGATTACGATCGCATTTTAAAGCCTTTTATGCTGAAGCAATGGAACGAAAAAAAGTTGGCATTAAAGGCTTTCGACTACTTTGATTTCTTCACCCCGGAACAGGTCTGTCTTTCTGATAGATTAAGTTTTTAATTACATTATAGATTCGTTAGATCGTCCTCGCTTGCAAGTATGGTTTTCTGGCCCAGTACGAACCTTTGGACACCATTTACTTGGGGGAAACGGGCTCCCAGAGCTACGCTAGCTTTGTTTTGAGTGGCGAGTGCGTCATCTTGCAGTGCCTGAACATGAAAGTAGGTTATATCAACTGTTTATATAAACGAAATGTATATTTATATAATACCAAATATTTCAAAATTCATGTAGGTCTCCAAAGGAATGGATGGACATCCCACTTTTGAGCTGACCGCCATCGACGAGAACAAGCATGGATTATCCATGTTTGGGTCGGCGGACATACACAGCCGGTCGAAGTTCCCAAATATTGTGGACCTTTTGGCCTCGTCATCCTCCGACGATCAGAGTGGTAGCAAGAAAAAAAAACAAAAGGTATTAGTTGACATTATCCCACTCTGTTTCCCTTTAACTTCAACCATCTTCCGCCCAAACAGATGCGCAATATGAATCTGCAAGATATAGAAAAGTTTTGCGGTATCGGTAATGTAGTGAAAAAAGAAAAGAAACGAGAAAAGCGACCGTTAACTGCAGCTGCCCAGGCCAGAAAAACGTTGAGGCTTGAGAGCCTGCGAAGAGGCACACCCTTCCTTCCAGTTCGGCACAGCGATGAGGTCGATTCTGAAGAGCATGACCCGGACCCTGATTTCTATGATGAGGATTACTCCGATATCGACTCCAGTGGCTCCTCATACGAACTGGTCATAGAGCCAAATACTGAGCAAGTGCAGTTGACTCAGCGAGTCGAAAGTGAAGAGGTGATAGAGGTGATAGAGGTGATAGAGAAAACAAAGTCGACTGGTTCTACTTCAGAAATTTTTAGTGCCACGTCTGAGAACATCCCGGAAGTAAAAAGCGATGAATCAGCAAAAGAGACACCAGTAAGTTCAATTTATTTTTATTCAGAAATCACTAGGGATTTTGCTTTCCGCGGAAACCATTTCCGCGCAAATATTTCCGCGGTGCCACAGCACTTCGAGTGATTTCATTTTTTAGCATGTTAGCAAACCTTTTCGAACTTGACTGCTGAGGGTGGCAGCCCTCTCAAATTCAAATTTCCCAAATGTTCGTTTAACATTATTTTATATTTTATCATTGCAGAGCAACGGGTTTTATTAATTTAAAATTTAATTTAAATATTTAAATTTATTTATGTATAGCTAATTAATTTAAACAGCTAATAAAAACAAAATAAAAATTTCAATTTTTGGCGCGTAAATTATAAGAGTTGGCATCGCTGACCCTGACTTCGAAAAACAGAATCAAACGAGTTGGCAGCACTACACTTTAGCGGATTTAGCGCTGATTGAGCGCTGATTTATTCAGCGCAAAATACTTCCGCGGATTGGCTGTGGCATCGCGGAATGAAATTGAAGTGAAATTTAGCGGAAGCGATTTCTGTGGCACCCCCGATTATTATATTTTTATATTATTATAAAACTGCTATATAATATAGATCTTTCAACGACTTAACCTGTTTTTAATAGAGCTACAAGGATCCTATCGAGACCCACTTCATAGACGTGGGCTCCCTATCATATGGCAGCATCTTTGGCCTGGGCGAGAAAATGGAACATCGTGTGATTATGGCGCGGACTGTAGTACAGTGCCTACTCCTGCCGCGGTTTTGGCTGCTAAATGAAGAGCAGAATCCGGGCCATATATGGCAACGGCGACGGTTCTACTTTGAATGCAATATACCAACACGCCAGGAGCTGTTCACCAACTTCCTAAAGACAAGGAAGTGGAATACGTTCCGACACGACTATATACAGAGCCTGCTGGATGATAAGACCGCGGCCCAGGTCTCCAAGGAGGAAGATATCCCTATTATGTGTCGCATAGTGGAGACTAGCGATGATGGTTTATAGCGTTTAAAAGACAGGATCCTAGTTCTAAATACATTTAAGAATGTCCAGTAAGATGTAAAGTATAAATTCGAACGGTTAACTAGGAAGAACGATGTAAATATATAAACTATAAAAACTAAATATTTCCCATATGACAAGAATTTTGGATTTATTTTTATAATGTAATGTAAGATGAAGCTATGTATTTTATTTCATTGTTCAGACTTATAATGGACAATTGTTATAATTTTTATTAAATTAGGTCTAAGAGCACAACATTATTATCTTTTTTAAAAGTGTGTTCACAGAATTTTCTTGACAAAGGCAATTTTTTGCAATAAATTTAAAATCAATTAAATACGTATAAATATAATATTAATATATACTTTGTTTAGTTAAGAGTTCGTTCACATATATAGTACCTCGTTACTGTACAATCCTTATCATTCATTAGTCTTGTTCCGCCAAATCGGAATTCGTCGCAATGTTCTACATTAAAATCATTGTTAGGCTCACCGGGATACCAAAAATTTGCTGCTACTGGCTTCCCACTTGGGAACCAAACGTGACGACCAAGAGTCAATAAATCATTTCCAGAAGTCCAGTAAATATATTTATCATTCCGATTATCCAGATAATTATTGATAGCATTGAATTTTTCATCGGTGTCGAGCGAAATTAGGTTATAGCCCATGCTCTCGCAAGATTTACGGGCTTCAAACCAGTTCTTCGCAATTTGATCCTCAATTAAATACATTGTATTGTCTATAATTATCAGGCTAGACTTTACATTATTAACAGATTTAGAAGCGACTAGAAAAAGGATTTTAATGGTTGGTTTTTTACATTGATTAAAAGATCTTACCTTCAGGTTCTCCGTTCACAGAAGATAAATAAAGGCCCACGAAGAACAAGAGTTTACCACAATGTGTAAGCATTTTGTAGATACTGCTTTGGATCCTCATCAGATTTTCGCTTTTATATGTTCCACCATGAACTTATCTTATCATTCTCAATGGGAAATTTAAAGATAATCATTTTACATTTCTTAAGAAATATACAGTAAATTTGGTCATAATAATAATATAATAAATAAATATTGCAATTTTTTCCGATTCTGTTTGTTAACTGCGTAATTTGAGTGAGTAATAAAATTAAGCTAAGCCATTTAAGAAACAAGCATACCTTATCAGTCAAATTGGAGAGATATAATTGTTTTATTACGAAAATGTATAGCTAGATATAAATTAAATTAAATAGCTTTTATCTAAAATTAAACCATTTAAACCAGTTGACATTAACATAAGTATAAACTATAAAAAAATATTCTGACAAGATAATTTGATTTATTATAAGAAAAAAGCTTTTTAATTTAAAATTCAGATCGCTTGACAAAAACTTTTTTTAATAAATAAAGACGTAGATATTACATTTTTATACGCATTTAATTGATAAATAAATCACAACTTATACATTAGTTGCGAAATAATTACTTCTTTTTAATTGAGAGCACGTTCACATATATAGTACCTGTTTGCTCTACAATCTTCATCATTCATTCGTTTAGTTTTTTTAAATCTGAATTCGTCACAATGTTCTACATAATTATTATTGTTAGGCTCACCAGGATACCAATAGTTTGATGCAACTGGCTTTCCACTTGGGAACCAAACGTGATGACCTAGAGTTAGAAAATCGTTTCCAGAAGTCCAGTATTGAAATGTATCCCTTCGGCTATTCAGGTAACTATTAATAGCATTGAATTTGTCATTGGTGTCCAGCGAAATTAGGTTGTAACCCATGCTTTCGCAGGATTTACGGGCTTCAAACCAGTTCTTTGCTATTTTATCCTCAATGTAATACATTGTATTGCCTAAAAATACCAGGCTAGTCGGTGCAATATTTACAGATTTGGAGGCGACTAGAAAAAGCATTTCAAACTTAGCTCGATTTAATATATTGAGAAAGGATCTTACCGTCTGGTTCTTCGCTCGCCGACGAAAAGTAAATCAGGCCCACGAGGACCAAGAGTGAACCATATTGTGTGAGCATTGTGGAGGAATTGTTTTAGATTCTCCTTAGATTTCTGCTTTTATAGGTGAACTTTATCATTAGTTTTGCAACCAATTGTTATAAATTGTTCACCTTATCAATAACACTTGATGAAAACGGAAGGTATATAGTAGTAAAAAGTAGAAGTGTATCTATTACGGAAATCTTTGAGAGATGTCAAATATTTTTGTTTAATAACGGCGTAAAAAAGTTAAGTGAGCCAATCCATTGACACAACTTCAAAGAAAAGGGCGTACCTTATCAATTAAACTTAATTAGAAAGCAAGAGATAGCATTGTTTTAATATGGAAGAGTAAATATAGATATTTTGCCCAGGTTAATATTTTATCTTTTATTTTATTAGCCGATAATTTATATTGAACCCTGATAGGCAAAGATTTTAAGGAATCGGCACATATGTACATAAACAGAAATTATTCCAATACTTTCTACAAAAGTATAATTACAGATTACGCTCACAAATAAAATATCTGGGCCGTGTACAATCTTCATCATTCATTAGTCTAGTTCCACGAAATCTGAATTCGTCGCAATGTTCGATTCCATTGTGGTTGTTGGGTTCCCCAGGATACCAATAGTTCCATGAAACTGGCTTTCCACTAGGGAACCAAAGGTGACGACCTAGAGTTAAAAAATCGTTTCCGGAAGTCCAGTACTGTGCCTTATCCTTTTGATTGTCAAGGAAACTATTGATTGCGTCGAATTTTTCTGGGGTGTCAAGAGAAATTAAATTGTAGCCCATGTTTTCACATGATTTACGGGCATCAAACCAGTTCCTCCCTATTTTCTCAATGTAATACAATGTATTACCCATTAATATTTGGCTAGCGGGTGATATATTCGCAAAATTGGTATCGACTAAAGGAAAATCAAGAGTTACAAATTACTCAAGAAAGTAATGATGATCACAAAAGAATCTCACCAGCTGCTTCTTCACTCGCCGAAGATAGATAAAACAGGCCAATCAGGGCCAAGGTGACCAAAACTTTACTGCTCTGCTTAACCATTTTGGCAATACTGTTTTGGCACCTCTTCAAATCAGCTTTTATACCATAAGGGAACTTATATCAGCAGTAGACCAACAGAAAGTAGATAAAAATTGATTATTTAAAAAATTTAGCTATCTTATTCTTTATCCAACTCTTACTTTATCGAGTGTATACGAACTTGTATATAGGAAGATTAAAATATATTTAATAAATTGTATATGTACAACGGTGATCTTATCAATCTCAAGAGGAAATATAAAGATAATAATCCTAATCTTTCTTAAGAAATTTTGAGTATTTTATTATTACCAAAATATGAGTAATAAATTTTTATATTTTTTATTCTTTAGTTCCTGGTGTTTTACTACCGAGTGATTCAGTTTAAATATAAAAATAAATATATTCAATAACCAGTGAATATAAAAATGTGTAATAAAAATTGACTTAGTAATAAAATTAAACAAATTGACAAAATTTCAAAGAAAAAACTACACTTAAAGGAAAGTTCACTTTATTTGATCAGAATATTGTAGCAGACGTATTGGCTAAATAGCAAAATCGACTCACAAAAAATATACAAATCTATTATCTATATAGAAAGGGTAATTTGGGTCTCCCACTGCTTTCCAAACAATGATTACTGAGTTAAAAAATAACTTGTTATATGTTTATAGATAATTACATAAATTTATTAAGTCTTTTCATCAGTAGCTTATGTTCAGATTTTCTAAAACATTTTTACCAAACCGAATAAGTCACAGATTACGCTCACAGATATAGTATCTCGAAATCGTACAATCCTTATCATTCAATAGTCTCGTTTGACCAGATCTAATTACGTCGCAATGTTCGATTCCATTACTGTTGCTGGGCGCCCCAGGATACCAATAGTGTGATGGAACTGGCACCCCACTTGGGAACCATACATGATGACCCAGAGTTCGCAAATCATTTCCAGAAGTCCAGTAGGAGTCTTTGTCCATTTGATTATCCAGGAAGTTATTGATCGCATTGAATTTTTCTTGGGTTTCAAGCGAAACTAAGTTGTAGCCCATGCTTTCACAGGATTTACGAGCGTCAAACCAATTCTTTCCTATTCTCTCAACGTAATACAATGTATTGCCGATTAATATCTGGCTAGCGGGTGCTATATTCACAAAATTGGTAGCGACTAATTGAAAATCAAAAATTAATAAATATTTGAGAAAGTAATTAGCAAAGATAGTAACTTTACCATCCGTTTCTTGGCTCGCTAAAGATAAATAAAACAGGCCAATCAGGGCCAAGGTGGCCAAAAGCTTACTGCTCTGTTTAGCCATTTTGGCAATACTGTTCTCCCCTCTTTAAATAGTTCGCTTTTATAAGTTGGGGGAATTTATATCAGCAGAAAGCAGATAAAAATTGATTATGAAATTAAGTTTTCGGCTAGCATTTAATTATTTTATTGACTTATTCTTTATCCAACTGATAACATTGTTGCTAATATGTGTGAGAGAAAATATCTAGCGTTCCAATTTGCATTTCTTTTGCACAATATTAGATTTTTTCAAGTTTTCTTTTTCAATTTCAAGCTTATTTTTAGAACTTTGGCGCCCCAGTGTGCAATGTGACCAGAGTAGCGTATCATTTATCGATAAATTACTATCGACATTGCAGTTTGCAACTCCATATTGGCGCCGGCTTCGTTGTCATGGAAACAAAAGTTTGATTTTAACACTCCATATCCAAACATCAACTAAATTTTCGTTTATTTTACGTATCTTGATTATTATTTCCGGGTTCTTCATGTGACCCAGTAGCTGGGAGGCTAGGGAAATGGAAGAACCAGAGGAACAGGAACAGCAGACGATGCGGACGGCGTACGAAGTGCAGCGGGACTTTGGCTACAGCAGCGGACTCCGTTCCGAGATAATTTGGGATTCGTAGGTTATGCAATTGTCTCCTGTGACTGTACTCCTACTGTCCGTCCACAGATTCACGCCCGACCAGGCGCCAGTGCTGATGCAGAAGATAGAGAATCTGATCCCAGAGGATGACTTACGAAACGCCAAGTCTGTGAATCGCCAGCGGCAGCAGGTCTTCCGCAATGTTTGGCAACAACGGCGCTTCACCAACGGCACCCTGCTGTCCGCCATCATCTATGTGCTGGTCACGCCAGAGACGGACCCGGAGCTGGCCCTGCAGACCACCAACTATAGCTGCCATCCCGTTTTCCGAACGCGACGCTGCATGAAGGGCGAGAACAGCGCCTCCTGCTGCATGATCTTTGTGGACGAACACGGACGCGTGTACTCTAACTGGCAGCAGTATGTGTTCCGCAATACGTTGCCCAGGGGCACAATGATTGCTCCCAGCCAGGGCATCTACACCTTTACCAACGATGATGTTGAGCCAGGTGTTCAGTTGATGGTTCACCCCACGCCGGCGTCATATGGTCGAAATCGTTTGCTCAGTGCCGGCGATAAGCTAGCCACTGTGGGCGGCCTGGTGGCCACTGTTCCAGTGGCAGCTGCTCTGGCAGTGCCTGTTGCAGCTCCCCTTGCGATTGCTGCCACAGCTGTGGGCGTGGCCACGGCCGCCTATAGCACTATACGCTCGGCATCACATCTCATCGATCGACGGCGTCATGGACAAAGCACTTGCATTACTGATAGTGAGGCACGCAGCTCTTGGCTGGGCGTAGCAGGCGGCGTGGTCGGATTAGGAGCCACGGGAGCAACAAAAGCATTGGCTTCGGTGGCAGGAGCGGGCTACAACATCAATCCTGCAGCCCAATTGGCCGTCAAGGGCATCAATGTGGGCTCAGTGGTTATTTCCGGCACGGGTGTGATCAATGGTGTCTACGATATGTATTTGGTAAGACTATAAGTTATTTATTAAGGTGATATTTTATGAAATTTAATGATTTTTCCTTTGAAACATCAGAAAATAGGTGACGATCAGGCCATCAACAGACTGGACATGCTGCAGATGGCCTCGCACCTGGTGATCTTCACTCATTCCATTAATAATTTGCGTATAGTTTCCAAGGCGACCAATGGTTCCACCCTAAGACAAGCACTGCGCAATCAATCCCGGTATTTAAATCTGTAATTGTTTTTGTATAAATCCACCTAATATATATTTTGGTGTTCCAGCAAAGTCTTCGATCGCATCTCCCAGGAATCTACCAAGCTGCACAACAGTCAGGGTGGAAAATTCGATATTGTGCGTACCCTGAACGAGATTCCTTTCAAGGAAACGCTGCTTAGCCTGCACAACCTCAACTCGCACCTGAGTCAAGGCGTAACGGCGGTCACAACTCTGCTGCCACAGATAGTTAGCTTGGGCAGCGGTGGCCAGCTGGATTTGGAGGCTCTGGCGCAACACTTTGGCAGGAAGTTCGTGCAACACATTGGTAATGTGTCCAGCTTAAAGGATGTTGTGGAGGCCATGGCCAGGTATTTCACCGATAAGGCCGTGCAGCTGCTCATGCAAATGACTCGAACGTTTCTCGAAAATAATGTGGACTCCATTGATCGAACCCTGAACACGTTTATATCGACTGAGACGGTGCTTTATCGGATATTAATGCACAGCGTAAATACATTTGAAAGCTTTAGCGAGGACTTTCTGCACAGCCGACAGGAGGAGATTCTATCAATGGTCTCCAAATACTTCAGGTCCTTGGAGTCGGTTAATAATGCAGAGTGTCGCAAGTACAAGTGCGCCGTATGCAAGGGCGCTTATTATATAAGTCGCATATAGAAGGGATCGCTTCCATATTATTTCCGTTAAAATTTCTGTTTTTATGTGCGACGTAGGCATTATTTTGTAAGCCACTTCGGTAGATCGCGTCTTTTTTTAATGTTTTCATAATAGATAAACTGGCAAACATCTCATAATTTAGTTGTATTTACTCTAAGAGCCCAAAGTGTCATCCAAGCAAAGTGCGCTGTGAAAATCCCAGGATATAGTTTAGATTCATAATATTTATTTTTGTACAATTTTAAGTCCTTATAAAGAGTACTTTTTATTCAACTAAATGCCTTAGCCTATAAATAGTGTATGTGTTGGGTTGTGTCCCTCGCACAGTGGGAGCAACAACTAAGGTACCGAACTCTATAAGAGTGAGCGCGACTTGTGCCAGAATGTACAACTATATAGTATGCGTGCTAAGCTAACCTATGGACGGATGAGTTAGGGATAATGTTTGGAAGAGTAACTAACAGAAGAACTCTTCCTCGCAAACGTTGAAGCAGCAGTAGGGTATATTGTTGTAACTGCTGGAGGAGTGATCTCGCTTAAAGCGCTGCTTCTTCTCGTGATGCAGCTTCTTGGGCTTGTAGCGCGGCACCACGTCCAGTTCGCTGAGGCGATGGAAGTGCTCCCGATTGACCTTCAAATAGCCACCCATCGGGAAGCTGCTCCGGATGATATAGTGATGCTTGTCGTACGCTTTGCCGTCTAGAAAGGAAAACCAGAAAGGGGGAAACGTGAGCGAGTGAGCAAATTGATCTTGAACCTGCGCCTTGAAGTCGGTTAACTGTTGCATCGGAACTGCTTTGTATACATATATGCAAATGAATATTAATATTAATTCCGATGT
This sequence comes from Drosophila truncata, assembly GCA_008042515.1. Classification (NCBI taxonomy): domain Eukaryota; kingdom Metazoa; phylum Arthropoda; class Insecta; order Diptera; family Drosophilidae; genus Drosophila; species Drosophila truncata. The sequence continues at coordinate 85,305 of VNJQ01007948.1, forward strand.
CTAAACGATGTTAAAACGTGTTTTCGGCACTGCAGTTCCGAATGCAATTATCTGCCTGGAGTTGACTGACTCCCTCTGGCCTTAATCAAGCTTTGTACTTCTTTCTTTAACTGACTAATCATAGTTTTTCTTTAGATTTTTCATGATACTTACATCCCAGACGATTTAGATGATGGTGCGAGTACTCAATGGACCGTCTGTCTCTTCGCGCACTCTCATCCTGCTGGAACAGGTGCTCGCAAGCCTCCATGGCAAACTTCTTCATGCGCTCCAGGGAGCAGTAGCTGCTCGACGCACTGGCTGATGAGTTGTCCACCAGGCAGCACACTCCGAGAGCAATTAACAGCGTCCAGCGGCACAGATTGAACTGCAAAGGGAGAAAGGGGAGAGAAGATCGTGAGTATTGATTCAAAGTTCCAAAATAAAACGTCTTGATTTTTAAATTTAAATCCACGCTGACGCTCTCAGAATTTATGGCATAAGTGTTACACTGTTCCTCTAACCGGCTGCACTCTGCTCTGCCCTGGCTCGATGCCGAATCTGGATTAACCACTTTGGCTGACGACAGTGTCAGGACGCCGGGATGACGTTTGCCGGGTTCGCCGGGATGCGGCCCATAAACTGGGTCAAAATCAAAATAAGACCGAATCATCGAAAACTGGAGCGCATTTGCAAGTCGACGCGGCCAAATGGTTAAAATTTAATTGCCGATTTTAATGACCGAAACTTCCCCGACATTACAGAGAGTGGAAATTATGTAATGCGCCAACGCAGCCGCCACGCCAGGTAGGCATTTCCGCATTTTGCATTTAACATTTCGCACTTGGCGACTGTTTAGCACACTCGCTCCCATATAAATCCGATCGTCGGCATTATGCTTGCGGGGTTGAGCTTGAGCTTGAAGCCAGTGGAGAGAACAAAAGCGCATTTGTTGTTTATTTTGATATTTTTAGCTGACAGCCGCCCGTCAATTACAGCACACACCCACTTTTTTCGGGCTAATTGATTAATGCAAGCCATTAAAGTTTTATTTTTTTTTTTAGATGAGAGTTTTAATAATTTAAGTTTTCTGTGACTATTGTGAAGGGAAAAAGTTCTAGCTGATTGGGGTTTCCCTGCTTGTATCCTTAGAAAAGCCTTGTTTTTATTTTCATTAGTTATAAACCACCCTTAAGCTTGTATTTATTATATTGTAGGATTTATACTATTTATACAAGAGTTTTACATTCAAAAATCAATTTATTTTTATTCTATTCCTATATTTTATCTAAATTTAAACCCTTAAATTGTTTTTAATTGATTAAAATCTTTAAATTCTCACCTTTGAATCCATTTTAAATCCGTTCTAGGATCGGAAGAGTCACACAAAGTACCTTCCCTTGGATGCCACACTACGTATACGTGTTTTTGGCGGGCAAATTGAAAAAATCCCCAGCGAAGAAATGTAAACTTTACCGAAGAACGAAAACGAATGCGAATAACTGGCTTTTGGCTCCCAACGAATAAAGCCGACTGAGAAGCACGAGTGACGAGCGCACAATGGAAGCTCGCCCGAAGCCGCTTAGCTTTTTATACGCGCATGCAAAAAATCGAGGATCGCAGCTTCGGATCGGCTCAGGTTGACTCGTCGTCGTCGGCTTCCCCAGGTTCTCGACGTGCTCTTTTTCGGCCTTTTTATTTGGGGGATGGAGCGATGGAGATGGAGATGGAGAGAATATGCAGCCAGGAGTTTTGCGTAAGCGGCAAGGGCGGCGCACCTTTCCAGGGCATTTAACACATTTATATATATATATATTTATTTTTTTTTTATCAATGGACGTCAGGAGTTGGCTTTTATAGTTGGTCCAGTGCCGTGTCGGCGCCACCTTCACATCTTCGTCATCGGTTTCAACATAATCGTTATGGTTTCTGCGAGCTGAGTCACCGCCAAGCAACATGCCATGATGATGGCCTAGCTGCTTGTGATTAAAGACCTGGCACAAAACAAAACTGTTTACAGTGTTATCAGGCACCTTGGGGGTGTAATAAGGTAGTAATTGAACGGATTTGGCGGTCACCACCACCCGCTCTTGACGACGGAGTGAAAGTTTCAAATGTTCACATGACAGCTCTTGATAAGTTGGTATAATTATTTTATTAGAAACCATATAGTGTTGCCATAAATTAATAAAACAATAATCAAAACAATCTTGAAGCCAGAATCGGTCAAAGTATGATGAAAATGTATGCCATAATTAATAAACAAATATGCATGCATCATTGTTTTAAATTCTAACTGAAATATTCAAGTTTTATTCAGTATTTTATGAGATATTAATTGTGAATTAGAAAAAGTAATTAATGACTTTTATCAACATGTTATCAAGCAGTTAATTCTGGTTAAATCTTTTCTTTACATTTCATTGAATGCAGTTTAAGGTACAACTTTCTAGTTTAGTCTAGTTAAGACCAAAATTCTAATCAAATTTTAATATTGCAGGCTTTTGGAAAACCATAAAGAGAACAATATGGATGGACTTACTATCAAAATGTGTAAATAATGAAATTATTAAAAAATAAGAGCTAGTGCAGGCATCCCAACTGTAGAAGTAAAATCGATTTAAGACAGTAAGTAAATAATATTTAGATGAACGGTAAACTCGATCGATGTACTATTTATCTTGGAAACTATATTTAAGCTTCCTATTTCCCTTAGTTAATTATATATAAAATTATATATAAATTCTAAAAACAAAATAAGAAGATTGAGATAAGAATTATTTAAATTAATATTTAAACACAAAAGTTTCTTCAAAATAAATTAAATGTATTTACAAATTATTAAAAATGATAAAAACTCATGTAATTATAAAGCTTACGAATCTCAACTATTTGAAAAGCTCAAAATTAGAAATAAAATATGTTTAAAATGTGAAATAACTCCTTAAAAATCTTAAAATATAATAAGATTCTTTTTAAAATTGATCTTCTGCATAAATAATTAAATTTTGTAAAGCTAAGTTAGGAATATCTATTTAGCTAAAGGCACAACTTGCCACTTTCTGGTTGTTTCTACAGAACTTTAGCTTTGTAAACATTAGGAACCGAATAGAAAAAGAGGGAAAGTACTTCAATTACTGGTTTTTCCCCTATATGTAAGGTTCTAGAAAAGAGAGGGAAAGTGAAGGCGGCGAGAGGCACTTTCACTCTCGTTTCAGGGTTGTGTCTCTCTCTCTCTCTCTGGCTTAATGTGACAGCATCTCTTGACGTTTCACTGACATTGAGCACTTAACGGTTGTTCTGTATCGTAAGAGATCGGGCGTCATCGTCATCGTCGTGGGTTCTTATTTTGGAAGCTCCTTTCGGATCGCGTCTTTTCAGTATTTTTAGCCGCTCTCTCGGTCAATGCACACTTTCGGCCGAGTTTTTTATGGGCTTCGTTTTGGTTTCGTTTTTATTTTCGTTTTCGTTGTCGCTGCTGCTGTGCTGCATTCCCGCATGCGGAAACGTTCGCTGGGCCGCCGGGGCGTATGCTTAATGCTGCGACGCAGTTGCATTTTGCATGCCCCGTTTTTGCACGTCGCTCGCATCCTTTGGAATTTAAGCATTCCCGTGCCGTGTCGTCGTCGTCGTCGCAATCTAACGGTACACCACGGATCGAGGCACGGTCACGTTCTGGGAACCAAGTGGAATGTTGGCAAAATATTTGCCCGGGGAAATATGCGGCACTTAATTACTGCTGATGGCTGGGCTCCATCACGGGCCACTCGACGACTCTCATTCATAAATACAATTTCACAACCTGATTTAAGAATCGCGCCACTTGCGCCATGTCAACGATCTCCGAGTGGAGGGAGGGAGAACGGTTTACCTTACCCTACCTGGGCATCGAATTCACGTCGCTCTTATTGCCGAAAAAAAAGAACAACATAACATAAGTCCAGCGACGAAAAGCATAAGCCACAAACTGGTTTCTAATAGAATCGCCGTGGCCAACGTTGATCTGATATTCGTGCAGTCTAGACGAGGGCATGGATCCTTGCCTTGGCAACAGAAGAAAAGAACAGGGAATGTCGCTTCTTCGTCTTCCGAGAAGATCTCGGTGTGTGGACAGGACAGGAGACGGACAACAGGACCGCTCGATGGCAGAGCGTGTGAGCTAGTGTTTTTGTTTTGATGCCCATCCCATCGCCTGTTCCTTGAACTGAGGGCGAAAGTGGTGCGTCACGTCATCATCTCCGGTGTCTGACTTTGCCGGCGGCTTTGTCGTTCACCTTTGCCATCCTCATCCTCAATCCTTGTTCACATCTCCTCTTCTTGTGGCTCCTCTTGGTATGCCAAAGGGTCTTCCGTTGCGCCCCGAGTTCAAAAAACTCTGCGATTGCCTTGCAGCGATCGCATTTCAAATTAGAAACTCTTTTTTTGGGGGGATCCGATGGCACATGGCCATGGCTATTCAATGCTCTTTCGATTTTGTAGAGTTCTTTAAGGAGTTTTAAATTGAAACTTAATAAATAAGGTTAAAAATTTAGACTTTAGCACATAATTGCATAATTTAAAGATCATTCCTAAGGCTATAATTCAATCAGGAAACTTTTAAGCAATATTTCCATGTTAAATCCATATAAAGAACTTTCGGTTAAGGCTAAACGTTCACTTTAATATTAATTAAATGCTTTATGGTTTCTTGTTGGATTAAATAGTTTAATTAAAAACGCAAAACTTATTTCGATTAAAAATTATTTGGCTTATTAAAGTTATATTGCCATAGTTACCTCCAAACATATTCTTTCTTCACGCCTAACCGAGGCTTAACGTGCACTTTAATCCCCATTTTTCCAATTTTTAAACATACCTTAGGAAACTTAATCATAATCTTAATCACATCGATTGAAAAAGAAGATATTTCATGGAATTCGTCTGAAATCTCTTCAACATGACTGCCTTCTAATGAAAATATTCGAGGTGCTTCTATGTAAATGACAGTTCAATACACTTTTCGTTGTATAGGGCAAAACCTGGAGGTTAATAACAAATACCTCTGGGTCATAGTCACTCTTGTTTCCGAGTAACATGAAGACAATTTCGTCACGAATGCAAAATGAGTAAATTAATAGCTTGGCAACATAAATCAAGATTAGACAACAGCGAAATCAAACGTTTTTAGAGTTGACAGCTTTGCTGTTTAAGTTAGAAATTGAAAATTTAAAAATTGTATTAAATAATATCCAAAAAAAATATACACATTTTACTATTAAAACTATTTGACTCTTTATGTTTACAGAATTTAAAGATGATCCTAAGAAGGTGGTAAAGTGACAAATTTCTTATTATGTCCTTAAAAGGCTTTAGCAAAAAGAGTAAACTTACTTATGAAGACAATTTTTGAGCCGTAAGATCTTGATAAACTTTGTTTTTAACACTTAAACTTGTAAATTAAGAATTGAATTTTGAACGATCACTGATTGGGTCTTCCAAAACAACCAACAGATAGAGCCTCACATTCAATATGAAAGCGCCACCTATGCGGTTGAAAAGTTACATCAGCTGTTTCATTATATTGTCCATTAAGCTAGGGTCACACTGATGGAAAAACAAAAACAAAAATATAAGAATAAAAATGTTAATTTCCCGGCTATTACGAAAACAACGAATTTCCGGCAACTTAAGCTGGTCCCGTTGGAGCAGCGATGCCGCCAAGGCCACCACCGAGACTAGCCCACTCGAGGCAACCCCAGAGAAGCGGCAGCAGTTGATCAGCGAGCTGGCCGAGCCGCTGGACCGCAAAAGCCGGCCCGCCATCGATCCCAAGGAGACGAGCATAATGATCTTCCCCGGCCAGGGCACTCAGTATGTGGGCATGGCTAAGGACTTGCTCCGTTTCCCCGGCGCCCGGCGCATCTTCGAGCTGGCCAACGAGGTGCTAAAGTTCGACCTGCTGAAGATCTGCCTGGAGGGACCACGTGAGAAGCTGAATCGCACAGAGCACGCCCAGCTGGCCGTGATGGTATCCTCGCTGGCGGCTTTGGAGCAGCTGCGCGAGGAGCGGCCCAAGGCCATTGAGACGTGTGTGGCCGCTGCTGGCTTTAGTTTGGGGGAGATCACCGCCTTGGTGTTCGCGGATGCCATACCATTTGACAAGGCGTTGCGCCTGGTGCAGGTGCGAGCCACCGCTATGCAGGCAGCCTGCGACCGGGCAGCTGGAGCTATGGCCATGACGCTGTATGGGCCGGACACCAACTTGGGCGAGGCCTGTGCCCGAGCACAGCAGTGGTGTGTGGACAAGGGCGTGGAATCGCCCTACTGCGGCATTGCCAACTACATGTACCCGCACTGTAAGGTGGTGGCCGGCAATGTAGAGGCTCTCGAGTTCCTCGAAAAGAACGCCAAGGCCCTGAAGATTCGGCGGATGAAGAGATTGGCGGTTAGCGGCGCCTTCCACACTCCCCTCATGCAGAGCGCCGTGGAGCCGTTCACCAAGGCGCTGAACTCGGTGCACCTGCAGGATCCCGTGATCAGGGTTTACTCGAATGTGGATGGAAAGCCCTATCGCAATGCCAATCACATTCTGAAGCAGCTGCCCAAGCAAATCCTGAGGCCCGTCAAGTGGGAGCAAACACTCCACGAGATGTACGAACGCAAACAGGGGGCCGACTTTCCACGCACCTTCGAATGCGGTCCCGGCAAGGGTCTCATTCAGGTCCTGGAGAAGGTCAACGCCAAGGCGGCGCAGACGAGCTTCAATGTTACAGCCTAAAGTTTATAATAAAATCCAAGTTGTTGCTTTTATAAAAATGTATTTTTCTTTGTTGCTGAGGAAACAAGAAAATAAAACGTGGGAGTTTGCTAATCTGCGTCAGATCCTTAAGTCTTGTCGTCCCGAGTGCGCATGCGATGTGCGAAGGCAGCGCCCTTGTTCTTGCGGAAGCTCTCGAAAGGATCGTGCATATTGGCGCCCACACCCTGCGGAGAAGGATACAGACATTAAAGACTTCTTTCTGTGGCTATTTTTGCCGTGGACCCTTTACCTTGTACATTTCCCTACGATCCCGCACCTCACCACCGGAGATGGGCGTATCTATGCCTTGGTTCTTTGAGCCCAGTCCCGTGCCAGTGCCCGCCCAACCCATTTTCATGAGCATTTGGTGGCCCTTGTTCGTCTCCTCGATGAATTCCTGAGGTTTGGCAAAGTTGCCGCCCCTGAAAAGTGCAAAGGAAAATTAATTTACAACTAGAAAACTTTCTTTGTTTGCTTTGCTTTTCTTTACTTACAGAAAACTCGGCGGAGTTGGTGATCTGTCGCGCTCCACTCGTCTCAGAGCATTATTTCCATTGTTGGCATTGTTGCCTGAGTTGCCAACGTTGCTGCGATCAGCACGATTCTCCCTATTGTTGTTGGTGTTACTGTTATTGTTCTCCCTTTCGTGACGCGGCGATCGGTTGCGACCCTTGCGATTGCTTCCTCCTCCGCCACCGCCACCGGATCTGTTGCGCTGCATCGGTGGCGGCGTCAGGGCGCGTTCTATAGACCGAGAACGGGATCGAGAGCGTGAGCGGGAACGTGATCGGTCACGTGGCGGCGGTGTGTGAGAACGAGAGCGACTGCGACTCTTGGATCTAAATTGGAAATAAAATAAGGAACAAAACGAAACAAATTTTAAATACCGCAACGCACCGATAAACCCGCTTATTGCTCTTCTTGGGCTTGGGCTTCTCTAGCACAATGGGACTGGGGGAGCGGGACTTCTCCCGTACGCCATCCTTGATCTCCTCCTCCTTTTGCTTCCGCGCCGCATTCTTCACCTTGTAGTACTCATAGAGACCAAGTTTCTCCCAGCCCTCACTGTAAGACAAAAACGGAGCTTCATTAGCATCTTCCAGAGATTTTTGCTAAAGGGAAACCACTTACTTATCCCTGGGACGATCGTGCGAGGGAGCGGCATAGAAAGCATTCAATGCATTGGTCAACCGCTCGCTTTGTGGCGCCGGAGCTGGCAGTCGTATGTCCGCTGGATCCAGAGGCTTGTAATTATAGTCTTCCAGCCGTATTAGGGGCACCATCAGACCCGCTGGCAGGTCGTAGTAAGGCGCTGTGGGTATTTGTGGCTCTCCAATAACGACGGGAGACTCGGCAGAGCCTCCTTCTGGCTGCTGGCCCTCCTCTTGCTGCTGCTGCTGCTGCTTGTCCGGATGCCCGTCCTCGGGTTGATTTGTTATCACCGCCCGAATGGCAGCATTGAGCACATCGAGATCCACCGGGTCACCCGGCTGCCCACCAGGTCGCATGGTTTGAGGATAGGCAGCCATGGGCGGTGGTTGTTGTTGCTGCTGTTGCATTTGGTGGGGAACTGGTCCCGCCTGCTGTGCATCGTCAGGCTGACGTTGCTGCAGCTGCATGACCGCCTGTATGGCAGCATTCAGCACGCCAAGATCAACAGGTGCGTCGTTGTTGGCACCTCCCTGGCCCTGCTGCATCTGTGGGTATGGTCCCTGTTGCTGTTGCTGCTGCTGCTGCTGTTGCATTGGCGGCCCTTGTCCATGATGAAGCATGGGACCGGCAAAGCCTGGCGGTGGCTTTGACATGTCCGGAATGAAAAAGTTCGGACCCCTGGGATCCGCAAAGGGGTTGCCCGGGTGCTGCTGCTGCTGTTGCTGTTGCTGCTGCTGCTGCTGCTGATGGAAGTTGGCTCCCGGGTAAGCATTGTTCCCCGCCCCTTGAGGATGCTGTTGGGGATCATGCGGCCCCGAGGGATTAACCATATGCTCTCGATTCCCAGGCATATTCACGCGGTGGGACATTAATGAGGGTATATTCTTTCCAACGACTGGTCCTCCTTGGTGTTGCAGCATGTGTTGCTGTGACTTTTGGGCCACCATAAGCTGCTGTTCCAGCTGTTGGCGCTGCTGTTCGAGCTGAGCAATTTGTTGGCTGGCATGTTGGATGAATATTTGATGCTGTTTTTGGTAGCTGCAAGAGAGAATGAATATTATAAGCCGGAAAACTTTAAAAAGTCTCAATAAACTCACTTGTCTAGGGTGGCCTTTGTGTTCTGCGTGAATTTGGCGGTTATGTCGGGATGTGTGTTCTGCAGATTGGTTTTGTACTCCTGCATGGATGAGTCCGGTGACTGCAGCTTCGAAATGACGCAGGCATCAAAGAACTTGGCCTTGGACTCCCACAGTGACAACAGCTTGGCAAGCTTCTGGCGTTGATCATTGCTGGCAACTGTGTGGGTTATAAAATAGATGATAAATAATCAAAGATAATGCCTGTGATAGGATGATAATACATACTCAAGTCGGCGCTGCAGAACATCGGAATGACGACATTCTCGAGGTTGTTCTTCAAGTCATTGATGTTCTTGCGCATGCTGTAAATACATCGTTGCACTTAGGACACTGCTGCCAATCCCGACCTCTATTCTAATGTCTTGGAACGTCGTCAGTCGGGGTTTTTATTCGGTCTGCTCAAAAACTAACCCACAAAGCCAGTACGCTGCCTGCTAAGGCTCTGTGGGTTAGTGCTCTGTCTTTCTAAATACTATCAACTAATCTATTGGCGATTAACTAAGCGAACTTACCAGTGGTGGAGTATATCATTAACTAAATATATAAGATGCAATTTTTGCTGAAACGTTGAACCATTGACCAAAGCCCTAAAAATAAATTAACAAACGAAAAAAACATATTTTTCTCTAGTTTCTGTTATGCACAACAATATTCTGCCATAAGTAATTGTTGTTGTGCCAGAATGATATTTTGTTAGTTCTTTCTTTTTCTTCTTTTTTTTGATCTTATTTTTTTTTTTTTTTGCTGATGATTTAAACTGTTTTGTGTTTTGTGTAGATTTAAGCTTATATTAGGTAGGAAAATGATGTGTGTGTGTGTGTGTTTTTTTGGGTGTATCTGAAGGTGTTTCCCTAGCTATGCGGGAACTATTTCATGGATCAATCACATATATAACATCTTTCGAAAACGAATCAACGAATCAATCTCGAGGCTTTTTTTTTTGTTTGTTTGGGGGAATCGATCTCATCTCTCGCTCTTGCTTTTCGATATTTCGTTTTTGTATTGGTTTTTGGTTAGTATTTCACTCGTTGAAAGAAAGAAACACAATTTAATTAATATATATATGTGGAGTATCATTAATTATAAAACTGAGAGGCATACTTCTTTAAAAGATATTGTAAAACGACATTGATTTTTGCGCTGTCGGTTGAATGCTGTAAAATCCAGTTCTTGCCTAAAATTGCAATATCAAACGGGTTACTCATATTGTCATTGTCAACTGGCAATTATATTATTATGTAAATGTATATAAAAATATTAATCAAAAGTTTGTATGGATAAATATTTAGTGTTTGAGTGTGTTTTCTTTGTATTTTTCTTATGACTTGAGAAGATTACGATATTGACTATTGTAATATGAACTACAAACAAGCAATATAATACTGAGTCCAGCTGGAATCGCCCAACTCGGACTTTTATATTTACCTGCAGAGATGCTGTCCTTGGTGCAGGACTCTATGATCGGCTGCAAGACGCCATCAAAGTCCCTCAGCACAATGCCCTGCTCCCCGGCCAGCTGCTCCAGCTGCGTCGTCTGCGCCCCGGCGATTGCCTCCTCGATCTGTTTCGCCTTTTGGTTCATCAGCGCCTAGAGGTTCGTTTCGTTTGTGCGATTTTCAGTTTCAGATGCGTTGGTGTGGTGCAGATCGGCACGGATCGGTTCGGATCGGATCAGTTCGGTCATTGGGCACACAAAGTTAATTTCGTTTCATATTCATATGCGCATTAGCGTTCGCGGTTTCGTGTTCAAACAAATTTAATTTAAGAATTTGTTTTTTTGATTTTTTTATACAGTTTTTTTGTCAGTTGGTATGAAGAGTGGTTTTTGATTTGGTATTTTTTTTTTTTTTTTGGTTTATGTTTCAAAAAATACAATAAAGCAAAAGTTTAATGTAGCATTGTAAATTGTTAATTCAATAGTTAAAATAATAGCAATAGGAGTTGGTAGATTGATAATGCTGAAAGTACACTTTAAGGTATTTCTTATCCATTTTTGAGATCAAAGGGGAGATCGAAAGAGGACAGAGCGGCAGTTCTAAAGGTATTCGCAGGAGAAAACGGGCAGAAGTCACACTTTGGCAGATAAATTGATATTTTGAATTCAAGAATATTTGTAGCATATGGAAAATCTAGTGTAAATAATCAAGAAATACCATTTCTACTGCCCTTTTGTAAATAATACTTAGGACCGAAAAGGTTCAAGGTGTTTTGTTCAGTTAAATTCCATAAAATATCAATGAAAGCTTTTAAAATATTTTTAAAATTTGTATGAATAACGGGAAGCCCTAAGAACACAATCTCTTGTAACAAAATGTGATATGTTGAATGAACAATAAGAATTGAATGGGTTTCTTTCTCTCTTTATGAAATATTTGGGACAATATCAGGGTGGGTCGATCCAAAGGGTAGTTTAAAAATGGTGGAGTCGAGGGAAACAGACGATTTAGAATTAGTTTCTCAATGAAAAGTATTGTTATAACATTTTTCAATGCAATATTACTGAGATCTAGAGACTTTAGGTGTCATACTAGATTGTAGTGTAAGTTTAAATTAGATATATTTTAAACGAGACACTAAGAAGTGGACTTTAGTGGGAATACTTTAACTCAAGACATTATAAAGACAGAAAAAAAAGAAAGATATACAAGGGGCTTTCCTTCAAACACTCAAGCTGCTCTCTAATCCCTCAGAAAAATGCTTGCTAGAATTTGTAGAGTAGACCGATGAGGGGGTTATCTGTGTCAAATTACCGTGTGTTGTGCGGAGAGATTCGCTTCGGATTGCTTGATCTGTTCCCGCATCGTCTTCTGCTGCAACTTGATGGCGTCCAATTGGGAGGTTAAGTTCATGACCATGGCATTGCCATTGGCCTGCGGCTGCTGTTGCTGCTGCTGCTGATTGTTTGGCGGCCCGCCTGGGCCTGCATTTGGTGGCCACATATGCTGGGATTGCAGTTGCTGCTGCTGCTGCTGCTGCTGCATGTTGTCTTGTGCGTTCTCTGGCGGGTGCTGTTGCTGCTGCTGCTGGTGGTTGGGGGGCGGATAATGGCCAGGCGGCTGGGCTTGCTGCATGGGCGGAGGGTGTTGCATGTAATGGCCGCCGCCTTGGGCGCCCGGCGGCATTTGTTGAGGAATGCCCTGCTGTTTGAGCACTGCAAGGATGGAGGGAGAGAGCATATTAATGGCTAATCAATAGATTTGGCTTCTTATTAGCCACTCACGCGTTTGCTCCGCCGCCACACGGAATTGATAGTAGCTGGCAAATTCGCCGCCGTACAGGAACTCGAACTTTGGGTTGTTCTGCTGCTTCTGCTTCGTTATGGCCTCGAACTCTGGCCCATTCCGGGCCACAAACTCCGCCAGCTTGTCGATAATATTGCGTAAACTGGCATCTGCAAAAAAAAGGGGGAAATTTTGCATAAAATGTGAGCAGCATATCAACGTTTGCATGTGTGTGTGTGCGTGTTCTGGGGGGCAGTGTACTTCGCTCGCCCAAAAAAACAAGTTAATCGCGCTTTTCCCGGCCACTAGTTACCTCGCGGCGGCTGTACGTCCATGGCGCTGCTGTTTCTACAAATTTTCACTTTGTAATTTCACTTAAAACATCACTTTTAGCACTTTTTCAGCGGCACTTTTTATTCATCTATTCTTTTTCTTCCTCTTTTAGGGTGTGACCAGAGCACATAATGAATTATATCTCGCGAATCTTCGAAAGTCTGGCAACGCCAATGTGTAGTGCATGAAAAACAGAAAATCCGGCGGGCACATTATTGCCAATTTTAGTTTTTTCGAGGTAAACAAACACGGAAAACATTTATTAATAGCCAGCCCGTTGCTCGATTTAACTGAAACTCCACGCCAGCGGGTTATTGATGTGGCACCCCGCCAGCGGCATGACAAGACAATCCTGCTCACCGATCTCCCCTCGCACTACGGCGTGGTATTAATTTACACTGTCCCCGCCGTCATATAACTTTGTGATAATCAACTAACTACTACATTCACCGCATACGATGGGCAGCAGAATGGCCGAGAATGCCGGAAGCAGCGTTATCAGCATAAACGGATCCGCTGGCAGCAGTCAGGCGTCGGTGGGAGCTTCCCCGCTGCCGCAGCGCAAGTCCTCGTCGGCGGAATCACCGCCGGAGCTGCGCATCTTGTGCTTCGACCTCACCTTCTACAACCGCACAACGCAGTTTCTGCTAAGCTGTGCCGGGGTCTTTATCCTGTACATCCTGTATGGCTACCTGCAGGAGCTGATTTTCACAGTGGAGGGATTCAAGCCGTATGGATGGTTCCTCACCCTCGTCCAGTTCGGCTATTACATTGGCTTTGGGCTGGTGGAGCGTCGCCTCGAGGGCTATCGGGTGAGCGGAGGATCCTTCTGGAGCATTGAGCCGGAGCCACGTTGCATTCCCATGAAGACGTACCTGGTGCTGGCTGCCCTGACGCTGGGCACCATGGGACTGTCAAACTCTAGCCTGGGATACCTGAACTACCCCACGCAGGTGATCTTCAAGTGCTGCAAACTCATTCCCGTCCTGGTGGGAAGCATCCTCATCCAGGGCAAGCGCTACGGAGTACTGGACTTTGCGGCAGCCACCTGCATGTGCATCGGATTGGCTTGGTTCACGCTCGCCGACTCTCAGATGACGCCGAACTTCAATCTGCTGGGCGTGGCCATGATCTCGGGTGCCCTGCTCTGCGACGCCGCCATCGGAAATGTCCAGGAGAAGGCCATGCGGGAGCACAAGGCACCCAGCAGCGAGGTGGTCTTCTACTCCTATGGCTTGGGTTTCGTTTATCTGTTTGTGATTATGCTGGTTACCGGAAACTTCTTCAGTGGATTCGCCTTCTGCCTGGAGCACCCACTGGAAACCTTTGGCTACGGCTTCCTGTTCAGTCTCTCTGGTTATCTGGGCATTCAGTTCGTGCTCGCTCTGGTGCGAAGCAGTGGCGCTCCCATAGCGGCCACAGTGACCACCGCTCGCAAGGCTGTGACTATTGCCTTCTCCTTCATCCTCTTCAGCAAGCCCTTCACTGTGCAGTAAGTATTGCCAACATAAACCATAAGAACTGCATTTTAACTTGTGTTTTTCGCCCTTAGATATCTTTGGTCTGGCCTGATAGTAGTCCTGGGCATCTACCTTAATGTTTATAGCAAGAAGAACAAATTGACGTTTGCCGATATCCGGCAGAAATTGAAACAGTTTGCCAATTCCAGGATCGCACGGACTTCGAGTCGCAAATTCCTCATCGAAGTTTAGTTTTGCATACCAAAAATAAGTTCTACCTTTTAGTCGAATTTGGACACCGGTTTTCTACAAGAAAGCTATGTACTATATTTACTTAATTATACGCTATGCAAATCTTTTGTAGCCACCACTTGGCCCTGCTGTTATCTGTCCATATCGAACTCCATTACGCGCTTGAAGAGATCCTGTCGCTCCTTGGCGGATGTCAATTGGCCCATTTCGCGGTCTAGGAACTTCTTCTGGTGCTTGATAATGAACTTGTTGCACTGTATAATGGTAGCGCCGATGTAGAGGGTCCTAAACTTGGCACGGACATCTCCAATCTAAGAACATTTTTAAAATATTCAGGAAATTAATGGAACTATTTTTAGATAAAGGTGTGTTTTCCGCTTACCAATGTAATTAAAGGTAATATACTGGACACAAAGCGTTGACCACCATGCAGGCACCTTATTATGGCTATCTTGGTCCGCTCGTTGATGTATTTCACTCGGAATCCCTGCTCGATCATTCCCAGTCCGTAGACTCCATAGTACTTCTCAATATTTTGTAGCAGGCACTTTGTCAGCGTGTTGTCGTTGAACCACAACACCTTCGTGTTTGTGTAGGGTACTATCTGCACCGCTATGTACCTTGTAGATTGAATTTATTGTTATTTTTATTAGTTTAATTCATGTTTTTCCGTATTTACCTGTTTTTTATGCGAACCATGCTTTGTTGATCCGGTTGAACACTCAGGCGCTATGGCATCTTAGGGGAATTGCAGTCAAATAACTTGCTGGTCACACTGTTTGTGCAGTAAGACCACGAAACATGATTGTTATTTTTTCCGCTAGATGGCGCAGAAAAGATTATTGAGCACCTTGAAATTAAATAAGGAACATTAAATTAAAATACAAAGATATCCATTTTGCGATTTCATTACTTTTAATACTTTTCTGGTATAATCTTAATAATATTTTGGTTAAAAATGAGTACATTTAATATTTGCTGGCACTGAGATATGCCAGAAGTTAAATTAAATATTGGCAATTACATTTAATTTTAAATTTAAGGAAAGCCTTTATTATATTTAAAGAAAAATATATCTTCGAAAAGCTATAAAAGGCAGTAAAATGATGTATTAACAGAGTATAATTTTATAATAATGTTATGAATCAGAACTTATGATCAAATAATTTCCCTAAATTATATACTTTATAATGCAAAAGAAAATGTTCTAATGAGTTTTTAAACCAAATATTAAAATTAAATATTAATATTAAGATGCTGCCTTTTGAGTTTACACCAAAATGTATATAGTTATTAATTAAGGAATTAAAATAGGTCAGCTCTTAAATTTCCCAAAGATTTTAAGTTCGAATGATGGCCAATTTATGTCAGTTGTCAAGATATTTCCTATATAAATGTATAATATATTTTAAAAATTGGTAAACAGTTTAAAATATTCACGCCAAAAGCCATGCCAAGGAAAGAAAGCAGAAAAATACATTTAATTTCATGCAGTTTATTTTTCCCTTGCATTTATTTAAATTTTTTCTTGTGCCAAAAATCAGCATGCACTCTGTATCTTTTTTAATCAGTAATATACATATGTCATAAGAATTCAAAAAAACAATACAGTGTCAACCCAACCGAAAGTAGGATCCTCCCACCTGCTATACCCTGGACTTTAGAGCAAACACTGCACGCATTCACGCCTCGCACCATTGGCGAATTCTCCAAGTAGCGTCTCGTTGTGATGCATCTGGTGGCAGATCTATATGTGTGTATATCGGGAGTGTATATATAATATATATTGTTTATACATATGCGCAACGCATCGCATTATAGCTGGCCAAGCATACATGCAGCTTCCATCCCACCTCAGCCCACACCCATCCCATCAGATCTCGCTGGCCATGGAAAACCACTATACGGCTCGTATTCAGTCTCCGGCTGTGAGTGCGGCGGGATCCGTGCTCCTCGTCGTCGTTTTATTTTCGCTTTTTCCGATAGCACATTTACAGTTATTTCTAAAAAACAATAAAATTCAGCCAGCGACGTGGAAAAGCGCTACAAATACACTCAAACGCTCCTCCGTGCGATCTCTCTGCTTTTTGTTTTGTGTGCGTGGCAAGTTCAGCGATTTTTGGTCTATATTTTGGAAAACGCATCCGCGCAGCCTCGTAGTTGGCACGAATAATCCGTGGCGATCGGTTCGAGAGATATCAGTGATCAGTCAGACCTAAAACCAAACAGCAGCAGCAACATGAGCAGCGTCGTAAGCACTCAACATTCGGTTTCTCCAGTTTTGCGAGGATTACTAAAAGGGTTTATTTTTTAATTTTCGCCAAAAAGGATGAAGATCTTACACCCGAGCAGATTGCCGTTCTGCAGAAGGCCTTCAACAGCTTCGATCACCAGAAGACCGGCAGCATCCCCACTGAGATGGTGGCCGATATCCTGCGCCTGATGGGTGAGTTTTAGAAACCTAGAGTCCTGGAAACCGGCTTGGAGAGGGTTGTAATTGTGGATTTTTATTGCAGGTCAGCCCTTCGATAAGAAGATCCTTGAGGAACTGATTGAGGAGGTCGATGAGGACAGTGAGTATGAGTTTACCCTATAGATAGATCCCTTTATACATATATAGCGCGAAGATTGAGTCATTAAAATTATTTTAAATGATCGAATTTTTCACATAAAAATAGACCCAGTTCAATATTCGAAAATTAAAATTCTTGTTTTTGGTGGAAAGGAAAAGCCAATTAAAATAATGATTTCAGAAAAATCTAATTAATGTTTCGGTTTTAAAAATAATTAAATTTTGGTTGCAGAGGAAAATATAATCGTTATTATAATTAATTATATTTGTGTAGGTGTTTCTTCAAAAACATAAAAATAGAGCAACATTTTGAATTATGATTGGCTAAATAAATCATTTTACTTATAGAGCTTTCACTCGAAAGAACTGGAAAGGCAAGAAGAATATTTAGCAGATAATATCAAATTACAAAAGGAAACATTGAAGTATTTAATTTAATTATTAGAAAAGCATTTAAATATATAAATTTATATTTAAATTAATTGAGACATCTAAAGCTAGAATTCTACAATAAAAGTAGTTATTAAATTTAATACGATTTTTTAAGGCTTGTCCAAAAAAATCTTTTTAAAAGGTTTACACATTTTTTAAAATTCATTTTAAACCATTAAACTTTGAAGTACCTTCAGATGTAATGTAATTTAATTAAATAATCAAGGTTCCCCAAAAAGCTAAAGATTAATACAGCCTAGTGACTATTTATAATGATTATCATTACACTAAAGCAAGCATGATTCACTATCGACTGATAATTGTCTTTAACTTTCTAGCTGTCAGTGATTTATGATCATCACAGCCTTAGCTCCGATCATTAGTCCGTAAAATGTATATTCGCCATAGCTAATTATATATTTTGAATACCTTTTCCAGAGTCTGGTCGCCTGGAGTTTGGTGAATTCGTGCAGCTGGCTGCCAAGTTCATCGTGGAGGAGGATGCCGAGGCCATGCAGAAGGAGCTGCGTGAGGCCTTCCGTCTGTACGACAAGCAAGGCAATGGCTTCATTCCCACCACCTGCCTCAAGGAGATCCTCAAGGAGCTGGACGATCAGCTGACCGAGCAGGAGCTGGACATCATGATCGAGGAAATCGATTCTGATGGTTCCGGTACAGTGGATTTCGATGGTGAGTCTTTCGATATATATTTTATTTTCATTCATTCTAGTGGCTTGCTATGCCCGTCGCCCACGCCATGCGTATAGTGATCATAAATCTGGTGATCTTGGAATACCGAAATCGCTCGATTATGACAACTTGATCAGCCGCTCTCTCATGGAGCATATCGATGGTTATTTTTAGTCTGCGATACAGACAGGCACACACGCACCCACAATTTTCGATTCGTTTTCCACGCATCGGACATGAGAATTTTCCATATACAAACATTTCTCTTGCTTCGTGTTTATGGAATATTTATTTATAAATATGCATACAGCGGTTGCTTTTTGGGCTTCTGGCATCGGTTTAATGTCTGTCGCTTTTTGTTTAATTTACAGAATTCATGGAGATGATGACCGGCGAGTAAATAAACGCACTGCGTCTGCCACCCACAAGCCACCCACCACCACCTCCTAGAACACACACAAGCACACACTCGCACACCTGTTGGACAACGGACACACACAACTCACACACACACCATACACACCATACACGTTTGTTTGCTCCCCGATATTTGCACACTTGTTTCACTTTTTATTTGCATTTTCCCCACGGGAGCAAACAAATCCACGTACTTCAGTTTGACAATGCCAAACACAAGTAGAAATAGAACTTTTTGTACTACTTTTTATACTAAAAGAGCAACGGAATACTGTGTATGCGAAAAAATAAATGTTATACCATAACAAAAAAAAAAATCATATCGAAATATTTTCCCTACTCATTTTCAGTTTGTTTTGGGATTAAGTTTTGGCGCCCAGTAAACACGTCTATATCATAAATTTAATTTTGATTATGAGCGTAAACAGGAGTCCATCAACTTTATAATAATAATAATATTTCTAAAGATTTAAGGGTAATAAATTTATCTGTATTATAATAATTTTCCTTTAAAACGCCTTGTCATTCGGTTTTAACAAAAATGAACGTCTGACAAATATAAGCTCTGGGTCAAAACCAAAACAAAAACAAAATTAAAAATAAATGACCAGAGGCAATTAGTCACAAGTTTTTTTTCTTTGCTTTTCTTTTTCCTTTTCCTTTTTGTTTTTTTTTTTTTTGACAAATTGACATTTTCTGACATTTTCTTGTTGGATTAAATTTTTCACTTATTTTGGTTTTAACTGAATTTTGGGAATAAATAATATAAATGTACAATTGGGAGCAATAACATGAATATTTTAAAAGCGAAAATAAATGAATTTCCTTTGTCATTCTCCTTGTTTTGGTACTTTGGGATTGATAGATTGTTTTTATATTTAAAATGTATTATAATCTTATTCATTATCTTGAAACACAGTGCAAGAAGTCATTACATTCGATTAAATTAAATATACTGGATCAGCATTAATAGCAGAGTTGATCTACGCATGCCTAACTAGTTTAAAAAATAATGGTTAATCAGTTTTATAATAAAAAGATTTTTAGATATAGTATAGAAGATTAACAGTCAAAAAAATTAAAAAACTAGCGCAGAAAAGCGTTCAAAATTCTTAAATAATGTATTATTTGGTTAGTTCTTCGATTTACTATTTGATCCCTGATCTAATTCCAAACTGCAAGAGTATTCAAACTTCGTTTTCCTGGTATTAGCTTATTTTCTTGGTTTTGAAGGATTTATAGTCTCTTTAAATGAGTTGTTGAAATAAATTCATGAGATTTAAATTATTTCTGAAGTGTTTCATATATTTTAAAACTTGGCACCTTTTCTTGATTTTGTTTTCCTTTAAAATTAAATATTTTATATTCTCATTGGTAAATATTGTTTTTGACTTAATTTATTCCTTTTAATTTATTTTTTTCTTACTTCGAGTAGTTAGTTTAAATAAAGTATGCATTAACTTTAAATTTTATTATTATATATTATATAGTTTATTCTTTTTTTGTTATAAAAAAAAAAAACTTAAACTAAAAAGACTTTTAATTAGGAGGTTTTTACATAAATATTTTACATAAATATATTAAATTTGGCTGTAATATTATTTTCTTTAAACGATTAACATTTGTTCTAAGTAAATATTATTATACCATCTGAAAGTTCATCTAGAATTTGAATTGATTTTTAATTGCTACACCCAAAGAAAGTACTTTGTATGTTAATAATTTATAATAATTTCTTTCCAACAATTTCATTCCGAATTTCCGTTACGAAAAGAATCAATATTATGCCAGCTACAAGAGTCAACTTCTTGTAGCTTCGATCGGCCAAAGAGAGACGAGCCCCGCGCTGAAGAAAGCTGCGGCCAAAAAGCTTCGTCTTAACCACGTTAGCTCCGTGGGTAAGCTATTGCCATTGCGAGTTTAGTGCTGGGCGTTGAGCGTGGAACGTCGTGCCGCTGCTACGCCTATTACCATATACGGGTTCCCTACGGTTCCCTAGCCACCTTCCGCCGTAAACCGAACCAAACTGAACGGAACCCATCCCCTGGCGATCGCGAGTTTTCCGCGAGTTTTTCGACAGTGTCTCGTGATTCGCGTGGCGATTGATAAAGAAGTTCAAAGAAGAAATATACAATATATATACTCCGACATGCCGCAGAGGTAACGCAAAGAAAGCGGTAGCTAAGGCCTTTATTTATATAATAACAGTAACAAATGTTGTTTGTTTTGGCCAAGAACCGAGAATGCGAACGTGTTAAAAAAGCAAAGGCAGCAGCTAAGCCATCGGCATCGGCAACGGCAACGGCAACGCTTTTGGCCATGCCTATAAAATTTATGAGGGTATCGTAAATTCATATAGCGCCCGATACTCTTCTCTTTAGCTGGCGGTGGCTAGCCTGGCCTTTTCATTTTTCTTGACATTGGCTTATCAAATAAATTATAAAACAAAATTGGACCTGATAAACGGCTTGCCGTTGTAAATTTGTGCGTGTGTGACTGGTTATTAGTGTGTGTGCGAGTGTATGTGCGAGAGCTGTCGGCCAAGTTCGCTTGATAAGCGCTTTTTTGGGGCCGCTTTTCGTGGGCTTTTTTGTAATTTTAGCCCTGATTGAAAACAAAAGCCATTGCCACCAACACGCGCGCTTCACTGAGTGTCGGACGGGGTTTCTCGCAAGGGGGAAATACGGGAAAATTCTGCAGCTCAGCAGCAGAAACCAGACGTCAGTCGTCGATTGTGACGTGAGTCACAACAATGGCAAACGCAGCAATTAGCACTTGACTTTGAATCAAATCAAGCCGAAATCAGTCGCAAACATGATAACGCAAACACAAACAAATAGCAAAAGATTCCATTTGAGTGTAACTCCAGGTGTTTTCTATTTTTTTTCTATTTACTTTGCTGTTTCGAAAGTCCCACGAACAACTGGTCCTTCCAGCCGCTCCACCGACAGCGCAGCGGGAGTGGCTATGGCTATCCGCAGCATGTCCTCAACACGGTGCCGGAAACTGCAGTGCTCACCACGCCCCCGCCCACACGAAAGCGTAAGTAACGCGATTTCATTTGTCTTTAGTTTGAAATTCCTTTTTGAATTTGGCGCGCTGTAGCAGGCAACTTGCAAAGCAGAAGTTTTATAGCTTTCAGCTAATGTCAGCTAAAAGAGCTGTAAAAACATCGATAGTGCTTATATATTTAGATTTCTGTTTTAAAAATTTAATTTGGAAAAAAGTTAATGGAAAATGTTGATAAATAAAACAAAATTTTAAGTAAATAGTTTCTTTAGTTTGAAAAAAATCGATAATCTCACTAAAAGCAGCTTTATCGATATCGATATCAACATCGATGTGTTTACAGCTCCGTTTAGAAATAAGCTAAACTGGTAACACTGACCACAACTGAAATAAAAACAAAAAACAAATTTATAGCGCTCCAATTTGCTGCCTCTGAACACAAGCGGCGATTCCTACCAGCGCGGAAAAAAAGCGCGATGAAAATGCTCGCGGATACGGAGCGGGAAGAGGCCCTCAATTTGGTGAGTTCAATTAACGAAAAAGAAGAAAAAAACGAAGGCCTAAAAACCATGACAACGGCCAGCGTTGTTGCAAAAACAAAACAAAAAGCAGCGCAACGCCAACCGTTGCCAAAAATGCGAAATTCGATTAACTAACTTTGCTAATTGATTATCAATTTTTTCGGTTGTGTTCTGTTTTTCCTGTTTCTTCATCATTTTCCGCACATCGCCCCCGCTCCAACGTCGCCGCTGCCGTCGCCGCCCACTGTGCCGTTATTGATTTGTACACGGAACGTGCTTTGTTTGGCGGCGCTATCGCGGAAAACCTACGCATATATATAATCTCTGGGCTCGAACTATACTACACACCGCGGAAATATGCAAAACACAAATATATACACACATTACATACCCCATTCCCGCATTCGCAGCAAATTGAATTCGAATGGGTGTTGCGGCAGGAGGTGCACGCGATACTGAAGCAACTGCGAACCATTCTGGTGGTGAGTTCATGACCTACATCTACCTGTAAATCATTAATTTGTCATTGTGCCATATTCCGGTAGGAGTGCGCCCATCGGTTTCCGGTGCCGCTGTACGAGAACGAGGGAAAGAAGACTGAGAAGTTCATACTCGCCGTGTCGCCCGATCAGCTGAAGGCCGTGCTCACCCTGACGGGCGATGCCATCACACAGGCTGTAAGTTAAACCCTGGGGAATACTTCGAGATTGTTATGAATCGAAGTTCTTTACACAGACTGCAAATTTCTTGTAAATCCCCCAAAGAGCTTGGGAATTACTCTTCGTTCTCAGCTTCTTATGATTTGTTTTTATAGGACATTCCGTTTTCATTGACAATTAAATGAGAGACTAAACTTAAAAATAGATTTTATTGAGATCTTAAATTAAAAACAGAACAAATTATAGTAAATGAAGATTAATACGTAAATATTTACCTTACCAAATTACCAAAAATAGATTCATTTTATTCCATTATAAGTCCAATGACGTGGTCATAGCCCTGATAGACACCTAGTTATAAGCAGTGGCGCATTTTTTGCAGTCTTACATCATTCAACCCATAAATTTGATTACAAATAGACTTCCTTAGTCAGTTTCAAAGTCTCTAAACTAGAGCCCATATATTATATCCCACACCAATACTAATCTATCTATTTTATACACAGGACATTAGCTTTAAGCTGTGCAAGGCTCCCAGCCAAACGCAACGTACCTCCATTACAGGGGAGTCGCCCTGGAAGCTGCAACAGGTCCAGGATGCCGCCAATCATCTACAGACCGCCATCAACCACATAGACGACGTCGACGACTCTTATCACTTCAAGTGAGTCACAAGTTTTACATTCAGATTCGAGGTTATTCTTATTTACGTATATATCGCTCTCTGTAGAACCTCCGATGAAGTGCTGCATGTGATAGGCAACATACTGGATGCCCTGCAGCGTGGCAGGAACAGCTTGCTGGTGCCCAAAAAGAAGCCCATCGATGAGCTAATCAAGGGACGCAACATGAAGTCGCTGGTGCCTAACCTGCCCGAGGATCTGGCCGTTAGCTTCTATCTGCAGAGCCACAAGCTGATCATAGCCGTTTACCAACTGCTGAATAACCAAGGCACCATGCGCTTCGATTCCCGCCAGGCGGAGGCCTCCGTTCAGTGGCTGAACGATGTGCTGCTGCTGCTAATGAATGGCCAGAAACTGTGCCAGCAATTAAAAGACAAGGTGAGTCACAGCAATACCAGCAATAAGTGAGGGGCCGGAAGTGGCCGCACTAAAGGAATTTGGCTTTTATACCCTTGGCATAATATCACGATCGATACCCGCAAAGAATAATTCTTGGCAGTTGAGGAAAAATACAGAAACAGTAATTATTTTGGTCTATTAAAAGCATAAAAGCATTTCTCTTGTCTACACAGAGAGAAAACTGTGTGATTTTCATAAAAAGAAGATAAGATTTTACCAAAATCCAGACTTTGTCTCACACAATAAATTGCTTTTTATTAGAATCAATTGTTCCTGTTATATATTCATATTTTTAGATATGACCCAAAAGAATAAAACCATATTTCAGGTAGGATTTTATTGCTGTCTGATTTCTGCTCAGCACAGCAAGCAAAATGTAATGAAAAGGAAATTTGAGAACATCAAAAATTGATTTTAATTGGTGGATCTATAAGTCAAAATAGAACTGGGAATTGTTCATCAATTAAAGACCCGCCCACATGGTGCTGACTTAGCGAAACACACCCACCGCAGATATGGTTTATTTTTGGGCATTAACGTGCACTGATAAGGCTTGTCTGGTCTTGAACTGATATCACAACGATTCGCATCGTCGGAGCACATGTGCCGTCGCAGATGCTGGGCTGTGTCCCATTTTTTTCTTTTTTTTTTTTGCCGCACACCCACAAGATGCTGCCAAGTTTTATTTAGTTGCTGGCCAAGTGCCAGGGCCACCGCTCTGCTGCTGCTGGTGTGCTGCTTTAGCTGCTGCAGTTCTTGACTGTGACGCAAGTCCGCAATTAAAGTGGCCAATATGGGAATTGGTACGGGATGATATGGGTTGGGGCCCCCCTGCCGTTTGTGTGCGTATTTTTAATTCCATATTTTTACTCTTTTTCCCCGCAGATATCTGTGTTTTCGGTGTACAAAGATTTCACAGTTGGCTCGCGCTCACCCTCAGCGCTTTCCTATTGAGAAGTTACGCGAGTACCCCCAGATGGGATGTCAACTGTGGAGCGGCGACAAAAACAATAACAACAATAATAGCTAATAAAGAAATCGTACTTGTAATAGCGAAGTAAATAATGTTAGTTGAAATGTTGCTACTGGAAACGGCACACACCCATAAAAACCCCTGCATACACCCTAAACTATATACATACATATATATATTATATACAAAAATAATATTAAGCTGCACTATACTGCTGAATATACAAGGCAGTAGAGTGCAGTACAGTGCGGTACATAAATTTAACTAGTTTAATGTACACACAATCGACATTCATGATATATTACCCATATAGAACTTGAGTTCATCGCTTCACGTCACTCCAATTATGCATCAAAATGCATCTAAATAGCATTAGGCAGAGAATTGAAACGGAAACAATGTGTTTGTATGTGTAACTAAATGAAATTGCTAGATAATTATAGTTTATTTGTATGTGTAATTTAATGTAATATACCATAGAGTCGCCCCCTTTATATTTATGTTTTGCAAAAGCAGATGCAGAGTCAGTCGGTACTTAAGATCGGTACTTACAGCCAAGAAGTCCCTAAAACCCTGTAACCCCTATATACATCGGCATTTACATGATATTGTTGTAATAAACCAAACCGAAATGTGAACAGAATTTTTAATTGTACTAAACACCGTTTTGTATTCGTATTCGTAATTGTATTTCGCGTACTCGTGTTAATGGTTAATAGTTAAGCGCGCCCAATCCTAAACTAATCCAAAGTCATTTGTATCAACGGCCTTTACTTCTCGTTTACTTTATACATCCTTATACCAGGGAGTTTATAAAGATATATGTATATGTATATGGAAAGAGATGAGCAACGAAAACAATTACCATTGTACTTATTGAATATTACGATTGCCTAGGCACACCCCCCCCAGAAATGGGAAGAGAAGACAACTATTTATGTAATCACTAAGCGTACTTACTACTGTCCACATTCATTTAATTGTTGTTGAATAAAAATTACCTTTTACCAACGGGAATGTCTTTCAGTTTGTTTGAAATAGCACCGATTGTTGGCGCCATAGCTTGCTAGCTGCGATCGATAGCTTTAGCTTGGCCAAACGATAGCTGGTTAGCTTTGCAACACTTTGTTGTGCCTTGGTCTTGGCCAGCTTTGTTTATGGCCAAATCAAATCGGACAGTTTCAAGTCTGCAGGCAAAGCGCAAAGGTTTGCCATCCAAGAAAGTTTTATTTTGTCTCCTGGTAAGCGGAGTTTCTCTATTATTATAAAGATATCCCCACTTCTAGATGGATAAAAGTGCATTTAGTTTAAGTGGCCAAAACCTGGCTTGGCCAAAAAGAGCTGCTAGGCTAACGTAAAGTGCTTGACGGTTCGATGTCGAAATAGAGAGACGCGGAAACCAGTTCGCTGTAATTATTTTGATGCTAGTTTGACGGCTGTGTTGTAATCCCAGTTAGCCCAGCGACAACATTAGCACATTTACCCGTGTCTCTCTTTGTTATTGTCGCCATTTTGTTGTTGGCAGTGGATGTTGCCTCTGCGTTGTCTTTCGGAGTCTGTTTCTAATAAAACTTCAACTCAAAATTCACAATAGTGTTGACCGTGGCCAAGTAGCACACAAAGGCGAAACTAAGAAATCGAAAGTTTGATACGATCTGTGAACATTAATGAACATTAAAAATCAGTGGTCATATCTAGATTTTTGGGCTATGTATTTTCTTTTTTATATATTTTATTAGTAAGTACCACATTCAAACAGAGGATTAGCTTATAAATTCCATTAGGTTTTTGGTTACACATAGGTTTCTTTTTTATTTCAATTGCAAATGCTAGTTTCTTCGTTAAACCTTTGACCTTTCTTGCATAGCTTGCGGTAAGCTTTAAAAGCGTTTTCTATATATAGTTTTTTTTAGTTTTATTAAAAAGGTTTCAAGTATTTTTGACCACTTTAAAAATACGATTATGTGAAAGCCATAATTAATTAGGGTCAAGTTTTATGGGAAAGTAAATGAGTGTAAAGCTTAAAATAATTTAAATGTTTTTGAAGAAATAGGAAATGGAAAAAAGCAACAGTAATAATACTTTAAAAAATAAAATTACTTTTAAAACTAAAACAAAATACATTAATATTATTTTTCATAAAATATTAATAGTTAAATTAATTTAATTAGGACTACAACGTACCTATTTATTTTATTAAAATTGTTTTTTATATTCAATTGGCAATTAACAAGGCATAAATCATTTAAAATATAATGCTAGAGTTTAAATTAAAACTTCGCCCAGTAAAAATATTTTTTTTGTTAGTATTAAAGCAAATTATTTTGCAAAAATGTTAAGCAGCTTTATAGCCGATTTAAAAATAATACAGAACTGAATTTTATATAATAATACTTCATTTTTTGTTAGCTTAGTTATTGATTTAATATTGATTTCTAAAAAAAATTATATTAAAGATCTTTTAAAATCTCAAACCAGATTTCATGTATTGTTAATCATAAATCATGAAATTTATAATAATTGAATTAAATATTACATAATTAAAATACTTCTTAGGAGCCTTTAACCAAATACTTAACTATAAAATGTATATCACATTAATCTAAAATGAATCTGAATTATCTAAAGACTTAAGTAAAACCTCTTAACAATTACTTCAAGTCAAAGTGAAATCTAGGGCAATACCTGCAACAATCAAGAATATGTAGATTACCTTAGGAGTGTCCCAGGCCAGTAATCAAGGAAATGGGGATTGCGCAAAGTATGAATTAAATGTAGTTTGTATGTAGATAATTCGCCACCTTTATTAGCAGGGGGCCAGTGCGTCGTCACGTAAGCCGAGAGCATTTGAAAACGCGCCGAGTCATTCGGAAACCTGCTCTGCTGACCCTCGAAGAAGGTCGCCCCAAGTCTCGGGCTGAGGCTGAGGCTGACTGATGATGAGCCAGTTTATGTGGAATGGCGCGCTTTGTGGCCGGGTTTATGGGGCTGACGCAGCCGCCGCTGCCGCTGCCGCTGCCGGGGGCCATAAAAGCCACTCTCACGGAAACTCGGCTTAAGTGGCCGGCTATGATGGTAGCTATGCTAACCTGCATTCGGTCTCGTTGCAGTTAAACCAGTAAAAGCAGTGCACTTTGACCCCCGCGGACGCAATGGGTGGCGGCAATACAGGCGAAGTGGTGCTCGTAACCGGCGGCAGTGGATTTCTGGGTCAGCACCTCATCAAGCAGCTGCTGGAGCGGAAGGAGGAGCTGGGCATTCGCGAGATCCGCTCACTGGACATCGTACCGTACAAGAACAACATCGGTCATGCGGACACACCACTGCTGCGCACCTTTGTGGGCGACATCAGCGGTGACACGGAGACCCTAGGGCCGATCTTTGCGGGCGTTGACGGGGTCTTCCACTGTGCCGCCTCGGTGAAAATCGAGTATCCGCCCAACTACGATGAACTGGAGCGCGTGAATGTGAACGGTGAGTGAGCAAGGTACTTTTCCGCGGCTGGAAACTCACTAATGCACTATAATTTTTGATTAAATTTTATTACTTTCAAGAGAGTCTAGTTAAGTAGTCAAAGGTTAATTAAATGGAAATTTAATGGTTATGCATAAATTATTTATACAATAAAGCTTTAACATTAAAATCATTAAATGTATGACTTTAAAAATTTAATCTTAACCTATTAGATCTTAACATCAAAATCTTTTACTATTTAAAACTGTTTTAAAACACTACATGTTTATTTTTTGTTTGTTTTTAAACATTTTGTGGTCGTATACGTAATTTTCCCAGAGCCTCTTCTTGTAATATTAAGTATACGCCTAGTAAAACCAAAAACCTTTAAAATATCCCTAATTTTCTTCCAATTTTGCGTTTCAGGAACCCTGGCCGTGGTGGATCTGTGCATCCAGAACAATGTAAAGCGACTGGTCTACACCAGCTGCACTTCTGTTTGCTTTGTGCCCTTCAAGGGTCGCAGCACCTTCTCGGCGGTGATTAACTCCACGGAATCCAAAACCGACACACCCACACTGGACAGTTCCACTCTGTGGGAGCAGGACAGTCAGTTCCTGATAGCAGGCTACGCCTCCAGCAAGCTGAGGGCAGAGAACATAGTGCTGAACTCGAATGGAGCACCGCTGCAGAACCAAAAGGGTGAGTTCTTCAAGTCTTTTAAGGTGTAAAAAATCCCTAATAAATCCCCTATAAATCCCTCATCTCTTCCAGACTATTTGGCCACCAGCGCCATTCGTGCACCATTGACCTATGGCGAGTGCGATTCCCATTTCATCACGACGATCTTCGAGTACCTGTCCACCCGGAGCTGGGTTTTCCCTCGGATTGCAGGTGTGGGCGGCAAGCAGCAGCTAGTTTACGCTGGAAATGTGGCCCATGGACACATCTGCGCTTATCAGGCCCTCAAGATATCCGACAAAGCTGTCAATGGACTCCCAGTCTTTGTCACCGACGACACCGGCATCAACGATGTCTCACGGTTTGTCCAGAAGATGGCCGTACTGGGAGAACGCTTCAAGGTGAAGACCAGCTGGTGGTACATACCACACTTCTTGTTCTTCTTCCTGGCCTTCTTGCTGGAGGTGGTGGTGAAGGTGGCTTATCCCTATACCAAGTACCGACTGCCCTATTCTCTGCGCGCCATTGCCTCTTACACGTCCTCGATGCTGATGTATAATCGCCTGCGCGCCTCCATCCACATGGACTACATGCCGCTCTTCGATCCGGACGCGAGTGCCGAGCGAAGTGCCAAATGGTATGCCAGGTGGTGGGATGAACGCAAGGAGGCCAAGAAGCTCAAGAAGTCCAGCTGAGCTGAGTGGCGCTAATCCCGCATTACGCACTCCTAGTGTACGTTTCGATATCGTAAGTGGATTTGTATTTACTGCCCCGCTTGATGTCCTGTAAATATCCTGTTGAATAAAATGGTTTGTTGTTTGTTGAACGAGGTTGTGTTGTATTTCCTTATTGGGGTAAGAACTCAAGAGAAAGGTCCAAAGATGTTTGCTTTGGCGGAAAGGGGATGCCTTTATTGTTTGGTTTAAGTTCCTGAAAGTGTTTTGAAAAATTCTTTTATTCATTAAGTCCTTAAAGCTAACTTTCGGACTTGTTTTTGGATCAGAGAAGGGAACTTAAAACAATTTGAAGTTGAACAGAAATGATTTGTTTTTCATAACATTTTCAGTACAAATTCATCAAGCTTCAGCCTCACAGAAGTCTGCAGACGAAGGTTTATTTTTTAGTACCTTTCCGCACTTTCCGTTTTTCTAAAGACCTCAAAGAGCCGATCAGAACATCGTCAACCTCCTGCTAATGTAAAACACCGATTTCTTACTTGAAACAGCTTGAAAGTATGCAATTTTCAACTTACCAACACATTTAGCATTCCCCCTCATAAACCCATTAAAAAATTACTTCAACAGCTTATGTTTTTGAACAATGTTCATATTGGTTTATTTATCATTATGAATTAATTTATTTATTTCTCAGTTATTTCATTATAATTTTTATTTCATATATATATATGTATATATATATATTTGTTTGTCTTGGTTTTTTCCTTTCTTGTTTTTGTTCTTCTTGGTTGTTATTTTTTTTTTTGTTGCTCTAAAGCATTTCTTTCTGCCGTTTGTTTTTTAAACTTATGTACCATTAGCTTAACTTATTATGCCATTATTTAATTTCATTTTTGTTTAAAATCATGTTTTAGTTTTCTGTTCATTTTTTTTTGCTTTTTGTTTCATTTCTTTTCTTGCACTTCTGTCGCTTATTCCTTTTCTGAATTGGTTTAATATGCGGTTGCTGCTGATCTCTGTTGTTGCTGCTGCTGCTGCTGCTGATTCTGCCGATTTCATGGGCGATCTTAGCCCGATCGAGGGTTATAGTACGATACGATACAATACGATATTTATACCCAAGAATTTCCCATCGCTCCCTGTACGTGGCACATTGTGAACAAAGTGATTTTTAATTTGCTGCTAAAGTTCGCATTCATCTTGTATTTTTTTGTTATTGTTGCATATACATATAGCGGGCTGAGTGTGTTAATGGGGGTATGTGTATGGTGTGTGTCCTGTGTGTATGCTGGAGTGTTAAAAAATTCTGCCTGCAAAAGAGCAATACCTTTGCTGTCCTTTTGACGTCTTTTTAATAAATGTGGCCTCTTGGCTGTTGTTGCCTTCGAGTTGTTGGTAATTGTTCTTGTTTGTTGATGTAATTTGTTGTTGTTGTTGTTGTTGTTGGTGGCCGCATAGTTCTGTTTTTCGGTTTGAGGGTCCTTATAAATAATTGCATTTCTTTAACCACCAGTATGCGTGTCCGTCTGCCTGTCCCCTGTTCGTTCGTTCGGTTGTTTGCTCATCGAATGCTTAACATTATTGAATTTAACTATATGTTTATTTGTTGTTCTTGGTTATATAACTATGTATATATATGTATATATATCATTTGGGTTTTATTTTCATATATATATATATATGTATATACGGGCATATTTGCTGTCCTCAGAAGGACATTCTTCTTCGGCCATTTAATATATATCTTTTTTTTTTTTGTATATATCGCGAATTTTCGTCTTGTTTGTGGTTGTTTATTTTTTTTATGCTTTTCTCGTAGTAAATATACAAATTCGTTACCGGATTTCTTTATAGAAATGAAAAATGGTTTTTATTAAATTCTCGTTATGCTTCTATTTATGTGTATGTGTCGTCCCACCTACCGCCGCCTGGTTGCATTTTACTGGCTCCTGTTAATTATTATTATTATGTTTTTTTTTTTCTGTTTACCTTGTATAGTTTGCTGTAAGTGTAGTACTGTACCAGTTTATGTTATGCTCGTAAATATATAGACCTTATGTACACACATTGGCAATCTCGCATTCCGCATCCAGCATCCATCATCAACCAACCTTTCATTCTCAACTCCACTCCACTCCAATGTGTTCGTCTGAACGCATCGCATGCCATCAAATCTCACTTTCCCTCACTTTCCCCTGTATCTGTATCTCTGGGCTAAAGTATTCTCGCACTGAAAGTGACTGGAGCTGTTTCGCAGCCCCATAGACAGTATGTATGTTTAATTGATTCTCGTCCTGCGCTCCTCTTAATTACTTTACTTACATAGTTAGAATACTTACAAACTGAACGCCCTGCTATGGCGCATTTTATAAATGTATCTTCATCGTCTTGTTGTCTGTCTTGTAGTTTCATATTCTTCTTTCGTCTGCCTGCCTCTAAAGATCCCATTGACTTTTATGTGTATAAAGTATTAAAATGATTTCATCTTGCTTAACGCATTTACGCATTTTCTTGTAAATACAATTTTAACGCCACTCACGCCATTTACGCCTCATCATCATCATCTCCTCAATTATGTATTATTTGTTTTGCTTTTGGTTTTCCTCATTTTCTTGTATATATTAATATATAATTTTCCATATAGTATAGTGTAAAATATATAAGAGATATTGTCAATATAGTAAAGGTGTTTTGTCAGCAGGAGTTCTGCCACTTCCGACTGACACATTCCTGGGGGGAATTTTCTTACTTATAGCAAAAATAGTCAAGTGATCGTTCGTATGAAGGTTCTTTTGTATGTGATCTCTTGATCGTATATATGCGTGTGCCCGTGTCTGTGGCTGTCTGTGTCTGTGGCGTGTCTTTTTGGGCTGTAGTTCTGGCCATGGGTGTACAGTGTAGAGTGTAGAGTGTAAGTGTGGTGTATGTACACATGTCTATAAAAAAGAACCTAGGATAGAAATGTCTTGTGTAAGTAAAAGGATTGCTATCGTATAAAAGCACGTCAAAGTGTAGAAGGCCCACAAGTCGTATTGTGAATGGTTACTCTCTGTTTTTTTATTCCCACGTACCAGGCGCCTTTTTGCGCCGCTCTCTGTGCTTCTCAAAAAGGACAAGTGGGCGGTTATGGGTTTCTTGTTGGTAAAAAGAAAGGATCTTCGTTCGTTAGCGCTAGATATTAGTTGTAAGTTGTATTTCATTAATCGTTATCTTTATCGTAATTGTAATCGTATTTGTTGATGTTGTTGCTTTACTCATACACATAATAAGAACTGATATGTTTGTAAGTCAATAATAATAAGAGAAAAACGGAAAGCAATTCGTATATGTAACTACGTAACTCCGCGCCTTCTGGTGTGTCGCCAAATTTAAAACTATTTTACATTACACTTTATGTCTTTTCGTGCCGCGTTTGGTTGAAGGTTTCCCTTTTACTAAAAACCCCATTTTATATATTTCCTTTTTTTGTTTGGCTTCGATCACCACCAATTGACTCTTTGACCGAAAGTTTTTTTGTTTTGCGTATAGCTTAAAGTATGGGTACATTATTTTTAAAA
Organism: Drosophila truncata; assembly: GCA_008042515.1. Classification (NCBI taxonomy): domain Eukaryota; kingdom Metazoa; phylum Arthropoda; class Insecta; order Diptera; family Drosophilidae; genus Drosophila; species Drosophila truncata. Next base: position 118,342 of record VNJQ01007948.1, read on the forward strand.
AATCGTTACGGCATACTTTTGGTTTTTATACACACACACAATTCTTCGTTCTCGATATAAAAAAGAGAGCTCACTTGTCGATTTCTATAAATTGTTCTCCTTGTTCGTGTTATTTTTATTCTCTTGTTCAATTTAAAGCTTTTGCGCCTGCGCCGTCGAGCCTCCCACCTTCTCGATTATCCTTCCTTCGCTCTGACGGCGCCTCAGTAAAAAAATAATGAAAACTGTTTTTGTCTTTGTTCGATTTTTGTTTGTTTTTAAAAAATGTTCTTGTTGCTTGTTGTTGTTCATGTTGCTCTTCTGTGCTTTGCTGTTCAGTGAAGTTCTCTAATTGACTGAAATTGATTTTGTTACAAGGACGCATTGCTTGTTATATCGGTATTCTTTTGTTAGCTGAAGTTGATCCGGTACACCAATAAGAGTTATAGCTTCCGCAGAAGTTCCTTATAGAATATACATAGATATACACTACAAATCAGACATGTAGGAAAGCGCAGGCTCGCAACGATTGGCGTTAGCGGGGGAAATTCGGGAAAACAGCTAGGAAGGACTCAACATTACACTTAAAGCTGCATCGTTTACGGACCCTTCGGGTCGAGCTCAGGTGGGGTCCTGAGACAAGACCCATTCTACACCACAAATAATACGTCGATTGGGTCGCTAGTTGGAAAGGTTAGCCTTCATCTGGGCATAGCTAGCTGCCTGCGAAATGATTAGCTCTCGGCTTGGAAAAGTCCAGATCTGTCTTAGCTAATCGCTCTCTTTAATAATAATATATATATATATATTTGTTTTTATGCATGTATATATATTTAGGTGTAGGTGTATATTTATATATTGGTGTATATTTTATGTATTCATTCCTCAATGTGTGTTTTCTTTGAAGTCTCAGCTTCGGCCTCCTTTTCATTCTCTTGTTGTGGTTGTTCTTGTTGTTTTGAATTATTGCTTTTAGAACATGTCTTAAAAATATATTTTATTTATATATATATATGTATATGCCTTAGAAGTAGGTTTAATATATATATATATATATATATTATGCAAATATAACATGCTTGCCTTCGCTTCACCGTTTTTAAAAATATCTGCCCCGCAGGGTAGAAGCTGCAGCTGGAATCCTCCTCCTTCTTATACTCCTCATCAGTATTCCAAATGACCTTCGACCTGCTAAAGTAATGCCGGGCCATTTCAAACTCCCGAATATGCCAGACGACTGCCAGTGGTCTGATCTTTGTCTATCTAAAATGTCTTTCCGCTTTCCACTTAATTTGTTAGCTTTGTTTTTTGATTATTTATAGGGGTTTGTGGAGTGATCTGGATGCAAGTCTGAAATGATCTTTGTGGGGGAATTGTATTTTTGGTTTGTTGGGCAACTTTTTAAACGTTAAATGTACTGTATGATACACTGCAACTTCCGTTTCCGTTTCCGCTTTCGTTTTGCTTTACACATATATCGTATAAGTTCTGTGTTGTTTTGGTTTTCAGTTTTCATTTTTCATTTTTCATTTTTTAGTTTTTTGGTTTTTCGGTTTTCCTCGATTTCCCTCTCTACTTTATATGTATGTTTATGGGTAAGTTTGTTGGTCCGAGACTTGACGCGGCAAAGTCCTGGAGAGCGTTGGTTTGACAATTTGGCAAAAAAGTTATGAAAGGAACATTTTCACTGTTGTTTTCGGCATTTGCTTTTGCTTTTTGTTGTGTGTTGTTTTTCTCGGCTTTCTCTGTTTTCTGTTCTCTATAGTTGTCAGCTCGTCTTGTTTTATTTTTTTTTGTTTTAGTTTTTACGTCGCCTAATGCAAAAAATTTCAGACAGACAAAAAGCGCTTCGTATTGTTGTTCTGTCAATTATAGAATATTTCGTTTTTCTCTGCTATTTTGGTATTTGATTTTTTTTGTGACTTGTTGTTTGTTTGTTGTTAGGTTTTTGTTTTGTTGCTATTAGTTTTTTGTATTTTTCTTTTATTAGTTTTTTATTTTTGTTTTGGTTTTTGTTTTCCTTTTGCAATTTTTCCCCCACTTGCTGTGTGTGTAACAAATGTCGTTTACTTATCTAGCTGATAGGTTTTGTTTGGTTTTGCTTTTCCAATAATTTAATACTCCATATAGTTGTATATAAATATATTTTTCTATTACCGCCCCCCGATTGCATCGTCGTCATATTATCGTCTTTATGCTCCTCTCGTAATCCCCAAAATACATATGTCTAGTACATCCATCGTCCGAGCGGACGGAGCGACTAGAAAAAAATTAATTGCACATTGCGTGGCCTGCATTTCGTCGGTTGTTGTTTTTTTTCTCTTCCTTTCATTCAATTTCCAATTTGTCCGCCATCGAGCGGCACATCCTTGATCCTTTTTACATGCTTTTGTTTACAGATACATATATACATATATGTATATATATATATATATATATTTAGTTAAATGTTCAAACATTGGCGATTTTGCGCGTTTGTTTTTATAAATATTTTATTTACTTAATAGTACTATATGTGGTTGTATGTATAATAGTTCATTGTTATATTTGCATATGCTCTTACCACCTAATTTGTTTAAGTGTTTTTCTTTTTCCTCTTTTTGATTTATCAGTAAGATCGTGTCCTGTCTGTATCTGTGTGTGAGAGTGTTTGTGTCGTAGTTTTTGTTATCTCAAAAATGTTGTTTTGTTGTGTTTTTCTTACATTTGTAAAAGGGAGAGTTTTTGTGTGTGTTTAGCCATTGTTTTGGTTTTTCCTTTGTTTAGCAAATAAATTGATTTATGCCTCGAGTCATCTCACTTAGCTCTCATTGTCATATTTAATGCTTTAACATATTTGTCTAACTATCCACTGTTTTAATTAGCATTATTTACCATTTTGCTTTCAATGTGAACACAAAAGTTATAGGTTCCTCTACAATACATATATATTCCCCTGATTCCATAGAAATAATTAAGAAAGAGAAGAACTTCAACATAGTTAAATATAACAAATTGCCTTTGACTTTTGCTTTGCATTTGCGTTTCACATTTCACATTTGCTTTTCATTACATTTCATTACCTTTCTTTTCTTTTCTATTCGTTTTCTCTATTCTTTTGTTTGTTTGTTGTTTACTTTGGCCAATAAAGGATTTGTTGTACTTTAAAATAAATTCATAAATATAATTGTAAGCACAATTTTGATTTGATTCACCCCCACCCCGGGTCGAGAAATGAAACTAAACCAATCCAATTCAATGCAATTCAATTCAATTTTCCGAGAAAAACACCAGGCTTTCTCTGGTCACTAGAGTACCTTTCTTTCTTTTCCATATATCGATTATCGTTGAAAGTACAATAATTTGTGGTTGGTTTGTTGTTGTTTTTCTTTTTTTGTTTTGATTCAAGTAATTTCCTTTTTGTATATATTGCAGTTTTTTTTTTTACTTTATATGTATAAGAGTGTATATATGTATATATATATATCGACTTTAACTTTAAAAGTTACAACTTAGATACGTTAAGAATAGCAATAATAATTGTAATAATAATTTGCATCTCATAATACGCAATGAAATAATAACATTTTCGCTATTATTGCAACATTTTTTGCCTTGTTGATTTATATATTTTTTTTCAACTCTATCGTTTTATTAGTTATAATTCCCCCTCGTATTTTTTCTGATTTCTCATCGCTTTTTTTGTAATTTTTTTGTTGTATGATTTTTAGTTTTTTTTGAGTTTCGTTTGTTGGTTTTCTCATTACTTAAAAGTGGTTTGCCCCATGGTTACGCCCCTTTTCCCGGTTTGTCATCCGTTGGGTGGTGGTTGGGCGGAGGCCTCTGTGCTGGCTTTTTTTTTTGCTGTGTGAGCAGCCACACCCACCGCCCATTCGCCGATGCCACTCCACTCCAGTTGGACGCACAGTTTCCGTTTAATTTGCATTTTAAACGATTTTTGCTGCACACGTTGCATCTTTTGGGGCCATGATGTTGAAGTTGTAGTTGTTGTTCTTCCTCTTGTTGTTGTAGCGGTTGTTAAATTAAAATTAATTTTTTTTTGTTTGTGTTCGCTCGTAGTTTTTCCTCATCTTCCCTTTTTTTTGTTCTTGCTTCTTTTCTCTATGTGTTTGTGGATGTTTCTTTTCTTTTTTGTTTTAATGCTTTTATATGTACGTATTTTTTATATACGTTAATTAATTAATTAATTATAATGTGTGTGTATGTGTGAGGGTTTGGTTTATTGTTTATTGCTCTCGCAGTTGCTGTCTCTTAACGGATTTTCATTTTTGCCTTGTGGAAATACACGTAATATGTAATACGTACTTTGTTTGATTTATATTTATATATATATATGTATATATATATATAATTTAAATTATTTCTGTTTTTGTTGCGCTCTTTCTGTGGTTTGCAGCATTACAGTGTGTGGTGTGTGTGTGTGTGTGTGTGTCTGTCATTTGTTGCTAAAGTTGCTGTTGCATTTTGTTGCTCCTGTTGCTGGTTGTTGTTAAATATTGCTGCTGCTGCTCTTGTTGCTGTTAGCTGCTTTTGTTGTTGCTGCTGCTGCTGTTGTTGTTGTTGTTGTCATTGCGGTTGTCGGCGCCACCTTTTAATGGTATCCATTTGTAAATGCCGCAGGAATTAGTGGTCCCTGTAAATAAACGTTTCGTGGAGAACAAAACAAGCAAACACCAAAAATTATTCAAATAAAATGAAATTTTCTAGTTGCATATCTACGCACACACACACATATATGTATGTAAATATATATATATATAAATATAAATATATTAATATATTTATGTATAAGAAAGTAAACATTTAGAGGTATACAGATATGTATTTATTGAATATAGGAATAGAAGTGGCAAGATAGAGAGAGAGAGTTCGAAAAACTTTAAGATTTATTTTTTCGATTTCTAAAAGAAAAAAAGAAGAACTAAGAAATTTTCACACAAAACTCTGGCTAGGTTTGATAAAGGAATAATTGATAGATATATTTTAAATATTTCAGTTTTATACAGATAGTTTTTTGAAAAAAAAAATCTAAAAGAAGCACACAAAAATCTTTTTAGTTTTACAGTTTTACATCAGTTTTTGGTAGAGAGTCTCTTCTGCCTCATCAGTTTTCTATGCTGACTTTAACTTCTTAAGGAAACTTTCTGAATATTTTGTACTGTGATCTTAACCAGCCATACCTTTGGGACAACAGTGCGTATGAGTGTTTTAAGTTTAATTTGCACCATAAAACATAAGCTAAATATATTTAGGGAATTTAAAAGACTACGCTCTCAATTTTTAGCTAAAGTCTAGATCAAACTAGTTTTTAATTTAATTAAACTTCCCCTAAAATGTAGCAACTATTTCACTTTATATCAAATATAAATGCAATACAGATTTTCTATTTTAAGTTTTCTATTTTTAAAAACAATTATCTTTGCCCGAAAAAATGTATATAAAAAATATATATAACCTTCTATAGACGATAAAAAATGCATTAAATGCAAATTGTTTTGTCTGATGTCCTTTATCAAACCTCGCCGACAGCCATGGATAATAAATAAGTTTCGATATGATTTATTTTAGTTTGCAGCGAGGCATAGGAGGAATATTGAAATATTGTAGTATTGAAATATTCATATAATACATATATGGTGTATACAATTTAAATAAATAATAATGGTTTAATTGAAACGGCCTAGAAAACTGTGCTTGTGACGTGCATACATATTTTTACGTTTATTATTTTTTGATCATAATTATTTTTTTATTGACTAGTTGTAGTTAAAAAGAATTTGATTGTTAATAATTGAAATTGTTTAGTTGAAAAAAGAAGAGAACACGCTGTAGTTTTGTTGGTGTGCCTACCTTGTGCAACTGCGTTTGTTTTATACTCTTATTACTTTTGTTTGCTTTCGTTTATATTTATTTTATTTGTATTTTTTTTTCATATATATATTTTTTTTCGATTTAAATATATAATTGGGGTTTCTTTCTTTTTTACTTTTGCTTCTGTTTTCTTTTTTTTGTTCTTTTGCATTTTTATATTTTTGGGTTATCAGTCTTTTATATATTAGCCATCGCAAAGTTCAACGAATAAATCTGTACGAAATGAAAGAGAAATACATACAATATATAGAAGGATAACGCAATAGTTTAGCTCTACATCGGCAGTCTCTCCTTATCATTATCATAATCACTACTTAGAATGAGATGAGTGTGTGTGTGTGTGGGGTGTGTGGTGTATGAGTCCTACGAGGGTTCCAAGCGGAGGGCTCAGAACCGTACCGCTGATCTCTCATGTGGGTGTTGCTCTAACTTAAATGCTAGCCACTGTCCAGCCAGGCCTCAGGATTATTGGGCGGTCTGTTCTGTCGGATCCTGAGATCTGGCTGGATGCGGGTTCTTTATGCGATTCATCGCAGTTGTGACACACTTACCGGGCTGTAGTTCAATGGGGCGCGGCTGACGGCAATGGGAAAGCCGGACGGCTGCGGACTGGTGGCCTGCACATAGCCCACATTATCGGCGGCCGCCGAGCTGTACATGTCGATGGTAGGGCCAGGCGAGTTGGTCGAGGGGAATCCCTGCCGGGTGGCCGTGGTGGCGGCGGCGGCATGAGGGGAAGCCGAAGGACCAAAGCTGTGGGCGGCCGCAGCAGCCGCCTGATAGTTGTTCATCACTGGAAGAAGAGAATAAGAAATATATTTTATTTTTATGGAGGTTTGTATTACAGGAAACTTTCTAAAGTTTTGATTGAAAGGGAAAATTGTGTTGCCCACAGTGCGTATGAGTGATTTTAGCCGGTAATGCCTTGAGACAACAGTGCGTATGAGTGTGATAATTTAAATATTAAATTAATTTAGACAAATGAACATGAGTTAAATATGCTACAAGAAATTAAAAGGCTACACATAGCAGACTAATTAATTTATTAATTAAATTAAGTTTAATTTCTACTAAATAATCAAGAAAAATACAACCAATAATGTATTTGGAGTTCACTCACCTGACAGCGCCTGGGTCAGCAGCGGGGTATTGTTGTTGGGTGTCAGCTGCCCGTTGGTTAGATCAACTGTAAGTGTCAAAAAGAGGGCAACAGAGTGGTCATTAGTGGGTGCGGGTCTCTCTCTGGTAACGAAGGATCATCGCTAGGCGATTGGTAAAAGTCATTAAAGTCGGCCACAGACTACTTTATATAAATACTATATATAATATGTAGGAGGTGGCCGCGACACTCAAGAGTATACGAAACGTAATCAAGGCTGAGCTCTAAGGGGTACGAAAAAGGAGTTGGGTATCGAGTACATATATATATTTATAACTAGGTGGTTTATATGGAGTGAGAGAGAGAGTATTCGAGTATGCGATTGTGGGTCTATATAACTCCGCTATATCGGTGTGCCGAGGAAGCAAACAATCAAAAGCGAAAGTAAACAACTCTAACTAGTCCCGGGACACAACTACGATGCCAAAAGCAAACACAAAAGACGAACCAAAACAGCGAAAGGAAGTACGTACAGATATACAATATATAAAAGGAAAATTTCGGGGGAAAGAGGGTAGTTAGTTATATATGGGCCACAGAAGGAAAAAACGTAGGAAAGGGAAGCGCTAACTGGAACGCAGGTTATGAAAACACAAAGTGCTGCTCGGTTATTAAACGAGCTTTGGGGCTGGGGGTATGTTGACGCTACAATGACAAAACAAAGCCAAAGCCAAACTAAACCAAACCAAACCAAACCAAAGCGAAGCGAACCAAAGTGAACCAAACCAATCCCAGAACCCATCCAAACTCAGTTACTACGCTTGGTTGTGCACTTTCCTTTGGGCGCCATTTTCCCTGTGCATTTTCCCCCCAGTTTCATCCATTTTTCCCTTTTTGCCCCGTTATCATTGTTATCGTTTTTTTTTTTTTGTAGCTGTTTTCCCTTGTTATGGTCACAGCTGCTGCAGCAAGTAAAAATACGCCAGCGCCAATATTGAAATGACAACAGAATGCGAATACGAATCCGAATCCGAACACAACAAAAAAAGTAACGGGTAACGGGTTATGGCAGGGCAAGGATTGAAGCAGGACTGTGGTGGGCGGAAACGTAGCAGTTGCATTTCCTGCGGAAACACAAAAATTGATGTAACGTAACGTGACGTAACGTGGCACTAGCACCACCCCAAAAATGTAAACCCCCATCAAACCAACGACCTTCGTCATAGCCGTTGTGCGTTTTATGGCGCCAATCAACTTTGGCTTACGTTTAGTTTACGTTTTTCTGCGAAATCCCGGTGCGCCATGTTGTTTTCATTAGTATCTGTGGAGTCCTGGGGAAGCTCAGATACAAAGAAATGCGAAGCAGTAACGGTTGCTTTTGTAAATAAATAACTTATTTAGCCGGTTTTTTTTTTTTTTTTTTTTTTTTGAATTGGAATGCATTTCCGCCCAGGGTCTGGTATAAGGGATATCGGCTCTGGTTTGGACTCAAATGGGGTCGAGTTTGGTGTTTTGTGCGGTCGAAATTGCAATTGTCAGTCTTGCGGTTGCGGAAAAACAACTGTTCCCAGCTGTTGTCGTCGTCATGCCATAAAAGGGTTCAAATTGAGACATTTCAGCAAACAGAATCGGTCAACGAAAGGGAGATTTACATGATCGGGGCTACACAACAGTTGTTTACATAAAAATAGGTACTTAGAGGTGGTAGGTTATACATGTTTTAGGCTTAACAATTTACTACTAATGAGTGTACATGTTGGCATTTTTTTATAACACTATTTTGAGCTACTTTTCCGCTCGTTTTATATATAATTGCGCTAATTTGTTGTTAGTCATGATGTGTTGTGTTGTGTTGTGTTGGGTGTGTGTGAAATTTTACTAAACACAAAGGAAGAAGAACACTACACATAAATATATATAAGTTTATATATGATTGTTATTTGTTCAACTACGACTGGCACAGCCAGTTTACATTATTCGTTTTATATATCGCTCTTTGCTAAACTTTTTCTATAAACTAACAGTTTTACATACAGTTAATAATCGTAAAATGTGGAAAATCTGTTTGGTTATGGAGCCAAAAAACGGTTATAGGTTCAATAAAAAGATGAATAAATACGTATATAAAGAGATTATAATGCTTTGTATTGGAACTATAAGACGACCATTAGCTGACCTTGTTGAGGAGTGTGCTTGAGTTGTGCTCTGTTCTGGCTTCAGTTGCTGTAGTTGTTGATTTTCCTCATTCCTTCGTCGTCGTCCTTGTTGTCGTTGTCTTTGCCAAGTTGCTGTCACAATATTACGCATACGCCCCGATGGCCACTTTGTCACTCTTGGAGCCGTCAGTTCCATTCGCATCGCAAAAACGCTAATAATTCGAGGCTGAAAGGCCCTAGGCCCGAGGCCAGAGAAAGGATAGACTTTTGGTTTCGGCTTTGCATCCGCATTTATTTTTATTTTTATCTTATTATTTTTTTTTGTGCATTTTATTTAGTTTAATAACTTTTCGTTTTCCATTTTCGGTTTGCTGCGTTTCTGCTTAAGCGATTTCAATTCTGCATTTTGGCAAATGGGTTTCTTGTTCTCGTTTGAAGCGTTTTCTTATAAATCACAGTATATACGTGTAAAATACATATAGGTATGAGCGTGTGTGTGTGTTGGTATATAGGTTTTTTTTTTTAATTTGTAAATAACTCGCAAGCGTTTTTATTTTGTTAATTTAAATAGTTGCAAATACCTCGAAGCAGTTCCTCCCAAAGTGGCGATAATTGCATTTCAATTAACTAAGTAACAGCTTATCCATTTATAGAGTTATTGATCTTAATTTCTTAGATAGGTTTGAGATTCCTTCGTGTGTGTTGTGGTTGTGTTTTGTGTTTAAATAGCTAAGTGTGTGTGTGGGACTTATAGTTACGCATCGAATGGAGGGGACATAGAAAAATTGCATTTTTCATCAACTTAAGAGAGAGATTTGTTTTCATTTCTTACGCTTTCACTGTAGCTTTTCTTTACTTTTCCTTTCTTAACTTTTCTTTGATTTTCTTTTAAGTTTGCTCTTCGAAAATGGATGGACATTAATATTGTATTTTTCGTTATTGTACAAATCAAATCGAGTCACGCCTCGCATATATAAAATGGATACTCAATAACTTAGCTTGTAAATGTCGTATATTAAATATGTGTATAAATATTCATGTATATATAGTAGGTATAATATAGGTATATATATTAATATCGTAATGTCTATATATGTAGTTTAAATAGAAATGTCCAAAAATTTCGCTCGTTTATTTGTTCTTTACCATTTTTTGTGTGTTTTTTAGCCATTTTGGAATTCTTGCGATGCACCGATGAAGGAAGGAATTTATATGCATTTAGAGTAAAGGCTTCAAAACGTATATATGCGGGCCAAATGTGGTTTTTACAAATATATATATTTTTAAAATAGAATATAACACAGCTACGAATAATGGGCAAATCTACTAATTAATGAACTTTAGCTATGGCAAAAATCTCTGCACGTTTGCTAATTATCTAAAAACTCATGGGACCAACCGACCAACAGCAGCAACAAATGGAAAATGGAAGGAAAAAAAAACTGGCAAAATTCCATACATAATGCGCGGCAAATTAATTAAAGGATAATAATGGCACTACATGTGACAGGCCTGCTAAAATTTGTTGTTATCTAAATGTTTTTCCATGTGCAGTTGCCAGTTCCCGCTGTTGTTGTTGCTGTCGTTGTCGTTGTGGGTAGCAACTAATTTATGCATACAGGGACTACAAATGAAATTTGCATTTAAATGCTACGGCAAAATAGTTTTATAAATAATAGATGTGTGTCCCTGAAACCGGGATACAAATGGGTCCAGGTCAGGGTGCAGAAAAAGCCACATACAGATACACTATACTTTCGAGTGGGTGAAAAGATAAGTGAAGTGGCATGAAGTGAGCGAGGGACTGTATGAAGATCGAGTATAGTTTGCTATATATTATATTATAAATCGTTACGAGTACACTGTGTCACATGTCTAATGGGGCTTCTAGAGAGACGTGGTGTTGGGTGTTTGTGTGATTATATAGGCGCTTGGCTGGGGGTGATTATGCTGGCCTAGTTCTAGACAACTCTAACTGGTTACGGGTGCTCTAGCTGCTCTAACTTTATATTATTAGATACTTTATTATACGTTTTGGGATGCCGCTAAACACTACTTGGGGTTTCCGGCTAATACTGCGCGGTAATTGGTTAACTGCTCCAACAATATATATACTTATATGTGGGATATACTTCTTTGGGAGTCGCGTCTAGTACGTAAGTTCTATATGTATGTGGTTGTGTTTCTATATGTTTTGTGTGTCTCCAAGTTACATTTTCTATGTAGTTCTTTTGCAAATCGAATTTCTCGTTAGTTCTTTGCCCGCCACTGGGTGTAATCTTGTGGTTTACTGTCTTACTGGTTGTTTTTTTTGTTTTTTTTTTGTGTTTGTTGTAGTGGTTACCATTTACCGGAGATACAGGCTACTCTAAGCTGTACCTACTTGTCACCGTTCATTTGTTTACTTGACACACAGAAAGGGGAGACGACTCGGGCTCTCACAGTCTCATTGCGAGTCGGGGGAGTCGAGTCGTGTTGTGTGTGTCACTCTCAATCTTCACTCAATCAGACTTGGCTCTTGGTCTTGGTCTCTCGCCTAGAAATTTATGTTGCCCAGAAACTGCGATTTGATGGCCGCGGATCGAGCCGTCAGCGCGGTGGCCAGCGGCAAGGTCAGCGCCTGTTGGTGGTACGCCGACTGGGCGTGGCCAGCGGCGGCGGCACCGGAGGGGGCCGCAGCAGCAGAGGCGGCGCCATTCGGTTGGGCCACTCTGCTGCGGCCCGGGGCAGCGCTACAAGCGGTCCCATAACTTCGACCGATGCCGCAAATTGTCAAGCCTACAAAATCATACGAGATACAAGATATAGATGAACAGAGAGAGAGAGAGAGAGAGAGAGGGAGAGATATAGAGAAAGAGTCAGAGAGCGAGATGGATAGAAGGGGGGTCAAAACAGTTTTTAGGCACTGTCTCTGTCAGCTAGAGCTGCAAAACTATCGGAGGAAAGGAGCTCTGAATTTGGGGTTTTTGAGTGGAAAATAAAGCTTTAAATTCTATATTCAATTTTTAGTTTTAAAAATAAAAGGTAAATTGAGAAATACACGAATTCTTATTTTTTAAAGTTCAATTTTTGCATGTAAAAAAGCGAAAACTTATGTACTTCTTCAGCTTAAGTTTCATTTTATTTTAAATATAAAAAATATTATATATTTTTAGTTTCCAAAAATTGTATTTATAAAAATGGTTCGGAAATTGTTTAAAATATATTAAGACATTTGCCGAACATTTAATGAGAAGTTGTTTTGAGAAGTTGTTTTGAGAATTTTGAGGCACTTAACAGAAAATTATATTGTTTTATTTGTTTTTATTGTTATAACTTTTAGAATGGAAATAATTTACATAAAATATAAAATTTTATTTCGATATATTGATTTTCGAAAAAATTCATAAGTTTACTATTTATAATCGGTAAAAGAACATTTTAAAAATGTAATTTATCTGTTTTAGGTTCAAGTAGAGTTTATTGGCAAGAAATAAAACCTTTATAATTAATTTAGTAAAATAACTATAAACTATAAAATTATCTTGATATTTTCCTCGATTGCTGTACACCTCTATAGATTTGTTCGATAACTTCTTCGATTGTTGTACAGCTCTAGCTCATACAGAGGGTTAAGTTTTTATTGACATCAGCTAAAAGCCCTAGTAGCCAGTGTTTTTGGGTTTTTGTGGGATCTCTCAGTGTGTTGTTTAGTGAAAAAATGATAAGCTCAAGGCCAAGCTTTAATGGAAATATCAGCTGGATGCGCAGGACACAATTCTAAAGGGAATTTTCTATATGTCATGTGGCGCTGTGAGTGTCTTCAATTGGTTCTCCGATCTTTTCAGGCTACATTGTGCATTGATATGACGAACGCTTTTTTTGCTCTTTCTTTTTTTATTTAAAAAACAATGATTTCATTTCATTAATGAGTAATACTCGATAAATAGTCATTTGGGGGCCGCCATGTCCTAGGTCATGTAGTCGCCAATCAGTATCCGATTCTCCGGCACTACGCCCATCACACCCGCTGCAAAGCAAATACAAATACAAAAGAATAAAGAGTGATCAAAGCAAAACTAAGGGGAAACATGGATGTTTTGTGGCTGTAGATCGGATCGAATATATAAGACATCGAGGACAGACGATAAACTAGTTGAGTTAGTAATGCTAATGCGGGTTATCGCAGTGTAAAACAATGACTCCAGGCCATTCGTCATATCAAGAGGCACACAGATTCGATATTTTGAGGGGGTTTTTATGTGTAAAATGATTGTTTTTAGTCACGGGGTTGCTTCTTCACACTCTCACTCACATACAAGTAATGAACAGGTTCTGAACAGGTGTGTGATTCAGTGTGTGCTCTGTGCAGGTTTCAGGTGTATCTAAGCGTGTGTATACATGGGTATTTGTTGGACTTACCAGTTGGATAGGGCAGTCCAAAGCTGGGATAGCCCGAATAGCCGCGACCAGCGGCATAAGCAGCATAGGCAGCTGCCGGAAAACCTAAGGAAATGTTTAGAATTTTAGAAAAAATACATACAATATTTAAAAAGTAGAGCTCACCTTCGGGCAATGTCCCCAGTCCCCACATGATGTTATCTAGAGGAGTAGCATTTGAGAAAAAAAAGAGAGAGAGCACAGAGAAGAAAGGCAAAAACATATAATTACTGGCATTCATACGATTTTATCAGAGCTAATAATGTTGTAAAACAAAAGAGTTTCGAGATTATATCAGGACTAATTGTTATAGAGAGTGTAAATATGGTTTGACTGATTTACTATACGTATTCGTGTACGACTCGTGTGTACTTAGAGTTCTAAACAAGTGTGGAAACTAAGGAACTGCTGATTCCAAATCAATCGTTCCGCTATAAACTACTCTTAAATATAAAGTTATATATGTTTTCTGAGTTCTAAGAAATGTTTTGCTTTGGGATACATAAATCCCCCGATTCGTTATACATTTCTGCATTAACAGCCTTGATCTGAGCTATGTTTATATAGAGTTATAAATATGTAGAGTTACATTGGTTCGATATGACACAATTCTAAACACTTATTAGATATGTAGATATAATCTAAGACATTTAGTTACTATTCTATGATTATAAATTTGAAATTTTCTGCTAATTATAACTTTTATAATAATAATCCATCGGGCGGGGGCAATTCTAAGGGCCTGCTGTTGTGCATTTCTACAAAAATGCCCCATATCTGCAGACCATTGCCCCGAGCCCGATAAGCTAAGGTATTAGGAAGAATTTTTGGTAAAAGAAAAATTAAACTAATTGGCAAAAACTATAAGTATATGTGGGCTAGTTAAATACTACAACTCAAGAGGGGGGAGAATATAGAGGAAGGTTGACAGCTATTAGATGTTAGTTAAGAAATTTTTGTTTAAATTTTGCATCGGCTGCTTGAGGGACTTCCGGTATCTCTCACTCCTTCGCTTGGTTTTTCATTCGTTTTCATTCGTTCATCTTTGGCATCGAAGGGCGGCTGTTGGCGGTTCATTTCCTGCTTTGTGTCTTCTTCCGATTGTTGCAACTTAGGCTAATGTTACAATGGATTTAACTAGGAGTTGAATTTGTGTTTGATTCGAATTTGAATTTGAATTTGAGCACTTAATGCGCTTATCGTAATGCGATAGATGCGTGTGTATATGTGGTTGTTTATGCATGTATAATAAATAGCTAGTTTCGAGTTTAGTCAAATATTAATGGCTATGGCAAACAATATATGTATGTATGTATGTGTATTCGGACACAAGGAGATGACGGATAGCCGGGGGAGTTGCCTCCTATTACCAGTCAGTCCGGCCATCAGCTGTCTGAGCCGTAATTTGGCTGGGTTCCCTGTAATTGGCCCGAATGCACACTCCACACTGCACACTGCACACTGCACAGAGGACACAGAGCACACTGCACATCCATTATCCATGATCCATTTCGGAAAATTACACTCGGACAGCTGTCCGGCCGATAACTTCGATGGCATCTGCCCAGTTCGGCCCAGTTTTGAGTCATCAATTTTTCAAACTAACTCGGTTACACACACCGCCGATGCATACTTGAATACGTGTATATATACTTTCTAATACCTTAAGGGGCCGTCCTTCCGTTGGCCTTCTCTTAATCCAACTTAATCGCTAATTCGATACATTTTCTAGGATTGAATTCGATTCGGTTAAATGCTCGCTTTTTTTTTTGTTTTTTGTTTGGCTTTGGGGCTAGATAAATACACTTTTAGAAAGAGCTATTGATATGAGTGTGGTACGTATTAGTAAATATATTAAGAAATGTTCGGTATATGGTACAAGAGAGAGAGAGAGAGAGTCCTTTCTCACACACACGCAAAACATAAATGAGTGATGACTTTCGTCCCTCTTGGCATTGTTTAATTAATTTCTTTACATCCACATGTTGGGGCTCTTACGGTCTAGAGAAAGTCGCCAGGTGTCTAAGACGCATTACATAATGATAATTGTTACGATCGCCTTCTAAGGTCTAGGGTTAATCGATTGCCTCGATATTAAGTATAATATGTATCTAAGCAGCTCTCTAGGACCTGCACTTAGCCTAGTTCTTAAGTAATCAAAGTTCGCTTAGAGTCTAAAGAAAGAAAACGAATGCGCCGCTATTGTATGTAAGTAATTCGGTTAGATAACGCATACGCCGCGTGGCCTAAACGCAGCTTAGACAGACACAAAATATATAAGATAATATATAATATATACGATATATAGTACATATGGCATAATTAAGTACATGGCTAATTGTAAATTGTAAGAAGTACACGTAATCCTAGGCCTAGGCTTTAAAGGCGAATCGCGCTATCGCCGCTTAATATATTTCTTTTGGACATTGAGACGGAATGAGAGTCATATATAAATGTATATGTAGGTGTATAGTCGTTTAGTGAGTGTGTCTTGTGGTTGTGTTTCAAGTGTGTGCGGTTTTTTAGTTAGCACTATTATTCAATAGTAAGAACTTGAGACTGGAGAGCCTTTAAAATTTGTTGGGAAATCTAAAGATTTTGGTTTAGTCAGCATTTCTTTAATAACAAAGGTTTCATTTTGCTATTGTTTCATTTGATTTCTCTTAAAAATCAATAAACCGAACGTAACATATTAAATATATATTTATCTTTTGATTAATAAATCAGGCAAAGTTTGCGAAATTTTCTAGGATTAACTTTGTTACTCTTGCGCTTGATTGATTCGTTTGACTGATGCATTTTTAATTAATTGGCCGAATAAAATCGCTTAAAATACATTTTCCTATCATTAAGAGAGGGAAAATTTATATTGAGCAAACAATATATAATTATAGTTTTTGTTTGAGCTTTTGCCAATTTGCAGATTAAGCAATTTAAATTCATTAAGCAAGATAAATCACTGATTAATTTATACAAATTGCATATATTTTTTGTATTATTTTCTGACTAAACCAAAAGTCATTAAATCAGAATTCTAACGAATATCTTGCGATATTGAAAACGAACTTTAGACTGCTCGAAGGACCTCTCACTGCGGCCTGTTCGGTCAGATCCCAGGCAACTGGTACAGCGAGGCCGCCGCAGCTGCCGCGGAGTTGGCGCCCGCTCCCGCCATC
Organism: Drosophila truncata; assembly: GCA_008042515.1. Classification (NCBI taxonomy): domain Eukaryota; kingdom Metazoa; phylum Arthropoda; class Insecta; order Diptera; family Drosophilidae; genus Drosophila; species Drosophila truncata. Next base: position 135,042 of record VNJQ01007948.1, read on the forward strand.
TCCAAGCCGCCCGGCATAGCCAGGAGTTCGCTGAGCGGATAATGGGCAGCGGCCAAGGCGGCATTTTGCCGAAGCTGTGCCTGCTGCAGTTGAGCTGCCGCGGCGGCAGCAGCAGCAGGAGCTGCTGCCTGCAGGGCACCCAAAGCGGAGGCAGGAGTCCTGAGGCCACTACTAACAGCCGCTGCTGCCAGGAGTCGCTTGTAGCCAACGACGGCAGCGGCATCGGCATATAAAGAATTGGCCAAGGCGGCATTGCTTTGACCGGGCAAAGCATTGGCAGCAGCCGCGTACTGAAGCAGCGAAGGAGTGGCCGAGGCGGGCGAGGGACTGGCCAGTGGGAGTAATCCCGGAGCACCTGCAGCAGCGGCAACCACCTGGGCGAGGCTATGCTGCTGCTGCTGTTGATGCTGCTGTGCAGCAACTGCTTGGTGCTGCTGCTGAGCGGCAGCTGCTTGGTGTTGCTGCTGCTGCTGCTGTTGTTGCTGCTGTTGCTGGGCGGCAACCACGGCTGCCGCCGAAAGGTGAGCGGGCAGGGGATAAGGTGTATACCTTAGCGAGCTCAGCAGCTGGTGGTGGGTGTGTGTGGTGTGTGCCGATTGTGTGTGCGTGTGTAGTTGCTGGTGGTGCTGATGTTGTTGCTGTTGTTGCTGCTGCTGCTGCTGTTGGTGCTGCTGCTGCTGCTGGTGCTGCTGCAGCACGGAGGCGGCAGCCGCTAAACTACTCGGCAGCAAGCCTGCGGCTGCGGCAGCGGCGGACGTGGCCGCTGAGGAATGGGCTTGGCTGCTGCCCCAGACTACCAACTCACCGTATGCAGAGCGCCCGGCAGCCCGTGTCTTGGCCAGGTTGGCCGGCAGCATCACCTCCTTCGGCTGCGCCTTCTTGCACTCGACCTGTGGGGTGGAAAATAAAAATAATTTAGTTTTAAGTGATGTTTAAAATATTTTAAAATAATTATTTTAGTGGAAATATTTTTAGAAATATTTTTAAACTTAGAAATATAACTAAAAATGAGTTAACAAATGCCAAAACATTATTTTAAAGCAAAGTTTAATTCGCAAGTGAGGTAAGATGTGATATATTTTTATTTAAAGGCATTAAAACCGTTTTCAAGTTATTTCTTTTCGCAGATTTTAATTAAATTAAAACAAGAACACAGCAAAACAACAAAATACTTATTTAATTTATTTACTGATGAATACACAAATAATAATAATAAATAATCAAATAAATAATGACATCTGCTGAAGGTGCTTCTGTCCTTGTGAAAAATATATTATTCCACCAGAGATATCTAAGATATTTTTGCCATAATAAAATCATAAATTGATGGGCTATTTGGGAAAATATTTTCGCTGTGTATGGCAAAAGAAAAAGGAAAAACTTAAAGATGAAGGGGAAGTTAAGCCTCCTGGGCTGCGATTCAGACCGCCACGCTTCACTTACCATTTTGTTGTTTATCTCGTGGAAATGAATTTCGCAAACTTTGTCTACCACATCTTCGCTTTGAAATGTAACGAAGCCAAAACCTGCAAAATAAGAGCAGAGAAGCGAGGATGAGTGAGAGTGGAGAAGAGTGGGGGTAGAAAAAGTTTAAGGGCTGCAAAAATTGAACGAAATATGCTTTTGTGTGAGCGAGCGGCTAAATAATTTACTCAAGTGTCGAGACCGAGACAGAGGCGGCGCCCCCAACCCCTTTGCAGGACACCCAGGACACCGCCCATTCACCCATTCCCTTTCAGAGCCCACAGCCGAAGCCAGAGCCAGGCCGAGCCAGGCTAGCTGTCCTCCGGCTGACCTCAATATGCATCCCCTGCAGGGCCTCAAGTGGCGGCTGGGCGAGTAATTCAAACACTGGCCGCTCCGAGTTTACATAATAAACTTTGCCAGCTTGGCTCCCTCCTTGAATCCCCCAGTCTTGACCCGCCCCTCGCCGCCTTGGGATCGGGCATAATAACTTTGTCCTAATGGCGCTGGCCAGCTCTAGAGCCAGCATGGCCACTCTCTGGATATCCTCCAATTGGTGGCTGACGAAGAACTCAAATTCCCGGAATGTCAAGTCATTTCGGGGGGTTTTTTATGCCCGGAATTGGTAAAGGATTTATTATGGCTTAATTAAATTTCTTCAATTTGTTGCCGTTGCAATTTGTGCAAAGTAAAAGTTATAGTTACAGAAATTTTCTTTTTACTGGAATACTGGATTTAATAGTTGTGGATTCCAAGATAGTGCTGAGTTCTTTAAATAATATTTATTTGCAAGTTTTAGTTCAGAGGAATCAAATATTGTTTTATAAAGACTTTTACTTATTTCTTTTGAAGGTTTTCTCTGGAGAGATTAGGTAGGAAATATAATAATAGTAATAACAGTGGGTATATATAATAATCACAAAAAACTATTCACATACAAGCTTCATATAATAAAATAAAGATGCTTTATAGTTTTAGATGAGTTAAGGTCCCGTAAATTTCTTTTAATATCAGGAAAACCTTATTATATCATTAAATTAATTTCCCAAATTAGAAAATGACTTAATTAAATATTTTTTTTATTATTCCCCTCATTAATTCACTCCTTTTAGAGTGGCCAAAAGTAGAACGGAACTTTTCATCAGATTGGGAGCCATAGGAAATTCCATTTCAGGCTTTCTAGCGCTCTATCCACTATCTTCTATCCGCTTAGTGCTCCTCCATGCTGCTCCAATTTCCCCAGCCCCCGTCCGATTTCGGCACTTTGGCCTTATCGGGGCTTTTCAATTAGCGCAATTGTCTGAGATTTCACATGGTCGAAAAGAAGGACTCTCCCTCTCTCCTTCGGTCTCTCTGTGCAATTAGCAAGGCCAAGTGCAGACACCTGATGCCCCGGCGCCCGCATTTTGTTTGTGTTTGTGTACATATATATATCCTGTACGTGTGTTTGCCTGGCCAATGCGGGCCTTAGAGGGAAAGGACCCTTGGAGGGGGCGTTTCACTGCTGGCTGTGGGCGTGGGCGTGGCCAAGCTGGGGCGTAACTGACAAATTAGTTGAAACAAGTAACAGTAAACACGCAGGCTTATTAGCGACATGTGCCGAGCAGCAGAAGCTCCAAGCGGAGAGCTCCTTTTCCTTGAGACAACGTGCGGGCGAACTGCTCTTCCTGGAGTGTGTTTGTATTTGTTTTAATTATATAAAATTAGCGCACGTTGCAGGTTGCACGTAAAGCTGCACACCGAGAAATAAGTGCCTTAGAGTGATGAAATTGTGGAAAAGTTGGGATACCAATTTTTGATTTTATTTTTCTAACAGAAATTACAGAATTTAAGGTAAAGTTTTTGACTGATTTTATTAATTAATTTATTTATTAATAATTTAATAACCTGCATATTTACAGCCTTAAATACTTGTAAGAAAAACTTCTAAGAAAGCATTATCTTCCACAAAATAAGACTTATTCTTTAGAAATATGTTACATAATTTAGTTACCCCTTGAATTCTTTGGAAATACCCAAAACACACTTCAGCAAATTACCCATAACTTATAATTTAATTTTTCTAGTGTAACCCCTGGGCTTCTTGGGGCATTTTTTCTATTCCGTTGCAACTTCATAAATCAGCAGCCTTGGAACAAATGAAGCCGGCAATTTTCGGTACCTCCGCCGCGTTCCCCGCTCCACACGTAACTCAATCAAAAATGTATCTGCTAGATACAAATGCGCCCGGCCAGCATGAGGAATGGGCCACGGCCACGGGCTCGTTGGCCAGTTAATTCCGCGGCCTGAAGCTTCAAGCTGAAGCTTTCAGCTCTCAGGTGAGTCTGATTGTGAGTTCTCATGTTGAGCCCAACGCCCGTCTGCCATTTTTACCTGTCGAAAATTTCCCGCAGGACGGCAAGCGCTGGAGCGATAGGAGCTGACGATGGTCTTGGCAACTGCAAAAATTGCACACTCATGCATGTTATTGCCAAGAAGCGGACACAGATATATGCTCTAGGGGGTGGAGTAGCAGGGGGATAGCAGGGGGAGTAGCACCAGCAGCAGCTGCTGTTATGACTGCGCTGCGCCGGCTTGCCAAAAAGAAAAATTACAAAATTTTCAATTTTAATATTAGTGGCGGCTGGCGACGCCAACTGCCAAGCCGAGGCCCCACTCTCCACTCTCCACATCTCCTCTCCTGCCACCTAAGCCAGCCGGAAAAATACCCACCGAAAAATACACTCAACCCGGCCGAAGCCTGGCCACCCACAAAACGGGCTGCTTAGGCGCACGTTGGGCATGTCCTTGGCTTGCCAAATGAAATTCATAGCATAGTTTTGGGCGCAGCTCGGCTGTTGGTGAACTCTATATTTGTACAGGACATATTGCTTAGAGGCGGCGGAATAAATACTTTTAACAGACTTTACTCAGTTTCAACTTTTGCTTGGGAATTCATAAGTTTTTTTTTATGTATTTCTAAGGAGAAGTTTTTAATTATTAAGCTGAACTTAGCTTTAAGTGAAGTATTCATTCCTTGATATTTTCTTTCCCCAGAACCTCGTTATACTTATTTTCTCGAACTCATCAGTTTTTTATATATTTATAAGGAGAAGTTTTTACCTATTAACAGTAAGCTTGCTTTAAGTAAATTATTCTAAAGGATCTGCATTTTTCCTGCCTTTTTCTTTACCCAAACTCTCCTTGTATTTATTTTCTCTTTCATTTCCTAGACTTAACTCTTTCAAATTGATTTTCTGCCTAAACCGAATTCCCCTTTAGCGCATCTCCACTGTAATTGCAATTGCCCTCGGCCGCGTGGTTGTCATCCCTGCCTGTTGTTATTGCTGTTACTGCCTGCGCCTGCCTATATTGTTTTATGGCATATTCATATATCGTTTCCTATATCTTGTTTTATTTTTTCTGTCCCTCCTGTCCCTTCTGCCCTTATCCCATATCCCATATCCCATATCCTCCTCCCGTATGTCGTGTGTTCCGTGTGCCGTATCCAGTATATGAAACGCTTGTAGAGTTCCTGGCTTATGGCCCTCTCTCTCTCTCTCTCACTCTCTCTGTCGGTTCTGGGCCAACTGACACTGCTGTTGTTAGCTGGAAAAGCGGCGCTGCAATTTTCAGTGACCAGGCTACTCGTACTCGTACTCATATATGAGTTGCTTCGCTGGATGTCTGTCTATTTGTCCATCTGTCTATATGTCGCTGTGCTGCACACATGATTTATGAATGAGTAACAAACTTGCTGCCGTGTAGCCGAGCAACCAACGACGTCTTTTCCACTTTTCTTTTACATTTTTCCTTCATTTTTTGTTTTTTTTTTTTTTTTGCTTTATTATAGTTGGTGTGCGAGTGTGAGTGTACGTGGCAATTGCCACACACAGATATGTATATATATATATAGATGTAGGGAGCTGCCGGATCGGATCGATAAAATGCAATTACAGGCATATCGCAAGTGCCAGTAGGCAACGGACTCCGACTCCTCATGGCAATAAGGTCGTACATCGTACATCGTTCGACTGTACAAAAAGTCGCCAGCGTTGTCCTCGTCCTCCTCCTTCTCGAAGGGGGGGGCTCCTGCTACAACTAATACCCTTTGATTAACGACACACATTTTCTATTGACTTGCCCGCTGGTCGCTTGTGAAGTTGGGCAGTTGGCTTGCTCCACCTGCATATTTCATCGCCGATCGATGCACGCAATTGTAATTTGCGATTTGCAATTTGCAAGGCTGACATGTCCTGGCCAAAATGAATTGCGCCCCGGCCAATGAGTCGTGTCAATAGCTAAACTGTCCCACTCAACTCTCTGGCTGGTCAATGCATTTTTAATTGCAAAATTGGCAAATCACGGCAGGGCCAAGCAGCTCTGACTAGGTAATTGCCGAAGAGAAGATGGCTGGAAATTGTTTTGGCTTCAACTCATTATTGTGACTTGGCCTAAATCTTTGATATGATGGGACGGTCAAGAATGGTAAAGTCTCCTTGGAAGTTGAATTTTTCAAGTAAAATTTCATTTAATTGGAGGCGAAGCCTAGTTTCCCTCGATTAAGTTTTGTGTTTTCCCTTTCCAAATGCATTTTTAATTGAAAACCTTGAGTATTGCGCCGGAAATTCGTTAAAAAATGTAAGTGCTGTATGTTATTTATTTTGCTCATTATTGCTGCTTGGTCCCCGGGTGACTAAATCTTTGATGTGATGGCTTGGCGTCCTTCACATTATTTTTAAAATGCCTCATATTTGTTTTTATTGGCTGCCTCCCCCGTTTTCAAGCCTTCTTCTTTATTTTTTTGTGTTTTTTGTGTTTTTTTTATGTACTATATGTATGTATGACTGCATCATCATGCAGTTTCAGCGTACTCCAGCGTCCAATTAAGCGAAATGTTCTGTGGGCCCACGGCTCTATCTCTGCAACCCGCTTTTTCTCCCCCCAGTTTTTCAGCAGCCGCTTTTTGCGCTTATCTGCGATGCGGCGCACAGAAGTATGCTACAATTTTTTATGGGCCGCGCACAAGCAAAAATCATGTTTTCTTATTCCCGTGTGCGTAATTTGAAGGGCGCAAAAGTTAACAATGTCCGGTGGAGAGCGGGGTTAAGGGGGATTTATACAACATGTTTGAGGGGTCGGTGAGGGAGGCTCAGGATGATTGTGCACCCGCAAGCCAGCAACAACTATTGATGCATGCTGGCCCCCGGTTTTGCGTCCATGTGAGCTAATTACTTTTGAGCTGCGGTTCGGTCTGTGCTGCCTTTGGTTTGTGCAAAATTGGACACATCAATCTTAATGCGCCGTGTCTCAGGTTGTTCCTCAGTCTGACCTCCATGTGGGTGGGGCGTTTGGCACTCGGGGTCACAATGCGAAATTCGGAGGCGTCATTTAAAACTTTAATAAGCAAAATTGACAACGACAAGGCATTGGACTGTGCAGCAGGACACAAAAAGGACACGTACACAGAACGGAAAATGGGGTAATTGAATGAGTGCCAGTATTTATTATATTTTTGGGGGAAAACTCTTCAAGCAACTTTAGATTTTATCTGTCAAATGATTATATTTTACTCTAGAAATTTGTATTTTTAACTTTTACATTGGAAAATTGAGTCTTTTCGATTTTTTCTTTGGAAATTGTATACTTTATTTAATAATTTTAGAAAGATTTCAGAATGAAATTGTAAGTAAAATTCCATTATAATTGGGTGTTAAGTTTATAAATAAATTTTTAGATTATTTATACATAACTTATTTATTTTATTAATTATACATTTAAGCATAAATATTGTTAAACTATTTTAAGCCTCAAAATACGCTTTAAAATATAAGAAAACTATATTTAGCTGCCCAAATATTATATTTAGTAAATATTTACCAAAGATTCATATATTTTAAGACACTTTGGGCACCGATTATAAAACAAAGGTTGGCTTTTTATCTCAGAAAGAATAAGCATCTAAAAATAAGGTAAGAGTTTTATTAAAAGAAAAATACATAAGATAAGCAATTTGCCACAATTTGTATTTTACTGAGTTTGCTTACAGATTTCAAGGTAAATTTTCCTCATTTCTCCAAATTTTTTATCAGTGCTCTGAAAGCCGGACATCCCGACAGGGTACTTGGACAGTTGAACAGTTGGACGGACAGCTGGACAAACGCAATGGACGCAGTCGTGCGCTACAAGTTCGTGTAGCGGATGTACACTGGAGATTTAAGCCTTCTGCTGGGCCAGCCAGCAGCGCACCTCAGCTGCTGACCTCGCTGGCCTGCAGCATCCTCTCTCAACCAATCCTCCCCTGGAGCAGAGTCCCACCCACAGCACCTGAGCCAGCCCAAAAGCCACTCCACTCCAGTGTGAGAACCCTATGAACCACCCACTGGAAACAGCCATCCGGCAGCGTAAGAGGATGGCCGTCTCTTATGGCCCTTATATCCGGTTGCATTGGCAGGTAATCTTTTCGGGTCCCTCTACTTCCTACTTCCTGTTGCCCGGCCATTTTAATGCCCCGACAAGGTTTTAAAACTGTATTAGCCCTTTGCTTATGAGCATCCTGCCATGCATGATACATTGACATACGTGATTGTGTGTGGGAAGGGAGTGTACACATACTGTTTGTTGTGTGTGTTTGAGGGTGTACATGCATTGCTAAGCTCTCGCACTTCCGGCTCCGGCTCGTTAAAGTCCGGAAACGGGGCTAGCAAATGTTTTGTGGCATTTATGGTGATGATTTTCATAGATAGCGATGCTGATAACGATACCGATTGTAAAAGTGAGAGTCAAAAAGCGATAACTCACCTCTGTGCCGATTGGTCTGCTTGTCGAACATCAACATGGCGTCCTCGATCTGGAAATAGTCAAGGGAAAAATCGATTGGTTAGTTATAGGTTCGTGAAAATGTATTTAACTATAAGTTTAGAAAATTCCTTATATATTTCCTTTAAAATTCCTTAAGTTTAAATATTATTTAGAATTTACCGGGGTCAATAAAGGTCTTTATGCTTATTTTATTACTAAAAATATACAAATAAATATTTTATATATATTTTCCAAACCTGTTAGAAATTTCTGCTTTATTTAAAAAAGTTCTACCCTAGTAATTTATAAATATTAACCCTTTTCTAGTGCACAAATCGATAAATATCATCTGTTTTCTCCACCAATAAGTTAGAACGCCATAGTTATCGATAGACTAATATATTTGACTTTTTTCTCGTTGCGTAAAAAGTGGCAATTTTTCATTTGCCAACTCATTTTCCGCGACTTGGCTGCACTCCTTCGTTTCCAGTGCCTGGGATCCTTGGCTCCTTTGTTGCAGTCGGTGCATAAGCACTCGAAGTTTGCCTCCTTGGTGCGAGCAACTCAATTAATGGCCTGAATAAATGTTCGCAGCAGACAAAACTGCTGCTAATTGCAAAGTGAGTGCGCACAATGGCCAGCACACACTCACTTACCCCTACTGGCCACCCACCAGCTCTTTCCCCCCGTTTTACCCAACGAACCCCCCCCCGAAGCAGAGCAAAACTTTTAGCCATTATGGCGCAAAAGAACTTATAATGATAGTTGACTGTCAAACCAGCGCACTAACTAACTAACTAACTGCGCCCGCTGACTTTCCACTGGCTGGCTGGCTGACTGGCTCATTACAGGCCCGCTAACTGGACATGCGGGAATGATGAACTGCTGGCCAACTGACTGACTGACTGACTGCCAGAATGACAGACCAACTGGCTGACTGAGTGACCCGCCAACTGGTTGTCATTTGATATTTTAATTGACGCGACGAATGAATGCAGCAAATGTGCTGCTAAATTGGCCATCACAATCAGATTGAGGCTCAATTGCATTGGCCAGAATGTGAATTGTGTGTGTGTGTGCAGTTGTTGAATTGAGGCATTATTGATAAATATCAAAATAAATGTGCATTTTCGATAATAACTTTTGCTATTTAATTAAGGAGCTTATTATGATGATTGTGGAGACATAAATAGGGCACGAAAAGAGGGTGCTTTTATGTATTTTTGTCACAAATTATTATTGAAACCTAATAACCAATAGTTTCCCCTGTTACTTGGCTTAAATACTCCTTTGGTTCATTAAACTTACAACTTAATAGACTAAAATTAAACAGAAAGTAATATATAGTGGTTATTTCCCTTGAAGTCACCACAAAAGCATTTGCATTTGCCTTTCAGAATTTACCTTTAATTAGTATTATTAACTTTTGATTTGCCATCACAAAATCTATTGAATACAAAGTCGATTTTATGAGGTAACATTTAATATGCCCAATTAACCAATAAAAGTATCAATTTCAATGCTTTAAACTTGACTGATTTGATTTTTGTCCTTACGATTTCAGCAATGATTTCCATAATCGAACATTTTAATGATAATTTTCAAGTGATTTCCACTTGACATTCTACAAAATCCTTTCATATATTCATTGCCAAGCAACGGATGTTTTAGCACACGATTTCCTTGAGGACCTTTAGCTTTCTGCCTGCCTGGCTTCCTGCCATTCAATATTATAATGTGACAACTTTGCCTTTATCCTGCTCCTGCTCCTGCCTTGCTAATTGCACATTTCTTGTCAAAGTTGCGATGCGGCCTTTAATGAGTTGCAAGCTGACCCCGAATCCTTGTCGTTTCTTCTTGCTCTCCTGCTTGCTGGTGGTCCCTGCTCCTGCTCGGCTGCCTGCTTATGGCCCATTGATTAAACTTAATCAATGCGCTTAAGGCAACTCGCAACTCCTGTGCACTGTAATTAAAATGCAGCCACGATGCCAGAGAAGGCGGCCTTATAAAAATTAATTAAGCTTGCGTCGCACTTTTCCGCCCAACGCCCACAGTAACCCACCTCTTACCGCTGATTCGGTAGTTTACAGAGGGAAAAAATAGAAAGCTTTTGAAATAAAATAATGGGATTTTCTTTGTAAGCAGTTCAAGTGATTTATAAACTTTTGAGACTAAAAAACAGATTTTAATTTGGTTTAAAAGTTCTACAAATTCGTTTTTTGGTTTATGCATTTGGAGGCTTTGACATTTTATTATTTAATACATTTAAAATCAATATTTGTATTGACAACCCATATTTTTTAATATAAATTAAAGGATATAGGGGTTTTCATATTATTTTTCCCTTTAAAAATCAGCAAAATGCACTTCAAAGTAAATTTCCATTTAGGTTTCATATGTTACAAAAACGTGTACCTTTGATCCTAACTTAAAATCAATAAATTTATATTTTAATAAAATCCGATCAAATTGAATTAAATTTTCTCCCCGTGCAGCTGTGTAGCTGTTGTTCGCGCCTCGCAATTCGCAGCTCTTCAAGTGCAGCCGCCGATGAAACCAACTACAACATTGTTTTTCAATTAACAATCAACAACAATGCCGCAACACAATACAAACGAACGGCGAAGGTTACACGCGCCAAATGACACAAAAATTGCCAGCTCAGGTGCTGCTGGTAAAAGGGGGGAGGGAGAGAGGGGTTAAAGGGGGCGTGCCCGCCCCTTGGTGGGCAGTACAATTGCAATTGTTGTTGTTAATTAAGCGGGCAAAACTGGAAAAGCGAACACTGCGAATCGAACTCGAATTGCGGCCTGTTGTTAATGTCCGCCTTCCCCAGGATAGCCACGCCCCCAGATGCCCCCCTCGATAGCTGTCATAATTACACTGGACCCTGGATCGTTGGCTGGCTCATTATGCCACCCATTTTACCGATTTCCCATTTCCCAGGCGCCTGATTTCCCATTCCGCAACGAGAGTCACCGCAAACTTTAATTCTATTAGCAAAACGTTAAATGTACACCACGAAAAGGTGGTGGGAGGTAGGTGGGTTTGTTTCTATATATATTATGTACAGTTGGGGGTGAAATAATGGTATAAAGAGGGAATTTTTGAGATATATTTCAATAAGTTTTATAATATTTTCACAAAGCTTTTGAAAGTTATCAAAAAGCAGAGTAAACTTGGTTTATTTTTTGAAAACAATCTTCTTGCATTTAAGTTACTTGAATTTGGAAAGACTCTGCATATTTGTAAAATTAAAGATGGAGATAATATATAATTAAAAATAAAAATAAAATAATTGCAAGAAAATATATTTTATATTAAATTTTCTATAAATTATGCCATTTAATTATTATACTAAGAATTATTTCTTTTTTTCTATAAAGCTTTGTATAGTTAGTAAAAATTATAATTTATATTTTGACCCAATAAATCTTTGTTTATTAGATTTTATTTAAAGCTTAATACCAACCTGATTTAATTAACTTTTCTATGTTAATATTTATTATAAAAATAATACCCCTTAAAAGGAAACCTACTAACTAAGCCAAAAACCTCTCTTCGTAGCCTTAAAGCTTCTTAACTTTACTTAAAACTCTACCGACTATAATAATGTAATTAATTATAAGAACAGGAAGGAAAGGGGAACCCGGAATGCTATTATTTCAACCACAATTGTGTGTATGTGCGTGTGCCACTAACAAGCAGGCGCGCGTAATTTTATTTAAATCTGAATTCATTAATTCGTCATAATCCCCAATCATTGCGCCGCCTGCCAGCGAGGAGAACTTCAAAAAGCCATCAGCGACAGACGTTGATGCTCTGCTGTACCGCCAGCATCTCAACCCCACCAGGCTCCAACCCATCGCCCACCCCTTGGAAGCTCCCAAAAGCCGGGCCATTCATTTGGCTCATTTTGTGTACAAAAATGCTGCGCTCAGTGGAAACGGCGACGCTTCATTATCGTAATCGTTATATAAAACAGCGGGCTGACTGCGAAATACAGACTACCGCCGCCGACTACAGTGTCAGACAGCTGTGTATGTGCCTGCCTGCCTGCCTGCCTGCCTGTCTGTCTGTATGTATTTTATGCGTTTTGCGGCACATTATGTGCTTACAGTGAGTCCTAGACCAGGCGACTGCTGCTGACATTAATGAATGTGGCCGACAAAGGGTCCTGCGGGTGATTTTTATTTGAGTTTCCCGCCTCCTCGCAGACTTAGGCAGTGGCCAGCCGAAAAATAAAATAAAATGAAATAAAATAAAAGCATCGATAAGCAGGCTAAATGCGGAAAAGGTTAAAGTCATATTTTCATGGCCAGCAAGAGAAGGGAGTTTTCCACGAGAGCTCTTGGCTATTTACTTGCCTTTAAAGTGAAAGTCAGAAGCTGTGAAATTTGATTTACTTAATGGATGGCACTTGGACAATTCAATTTATATGAAACAGAAATGAAAATATTAAGAGAGAGCGCGAGGATTATTTTTGGGAGATTATTTTAAGGAGAAGAGTTGAAAGTGGACTTGATAAATATATATAAAACACAAGAAAATAATCCTTGAGACATTAAATTTGTCAACATCATAATTTTTTTATCTTTTTTTGTAGCAAAATAAAATTTAAGTACGATACGATTGCTGAAGAATAAACCAAGAACAAACATGGAACATGTCATGGAAAATCTACAAGGACAGTCTAGTATAAATATATATTTCATTTTAGTTTTTAGCAAAACAAATAAACTAGTTTTTGATCAGCCAATTCCCAGTATTGTTGATCCTCCTCCAAGAAGTTAAGCCTTAAGTTCTGCGGTGTGTGAACAATCGTGTTTGTTAGCGTTTCAATGGAACGCTCAGCTCTTGAGACTCCCGGAATGCACATTTTGTATATATACTGGCATATATAGAGCCTTATATGAATGCAGGACAGATGGATGAAGCTCTGCCCGGCCACTCGTTAAATCGTCAGCAATTCCCACCCTTCCTTTTTTTCTTTGGTTTCTTTTGCAGATTCTTTTCCCCGGACTTTGTCCCCCCGGCGAACCGCTTTATCCTGCCCATCCACGCCTTTGGTTTTGTTTCAAAGTCCCCGAAGTTCTAACTGGATAATTTGCAGTAATTCATCTTGCTGGCGGTTTTCTCGACTCTCCTCCTCCTCCGTCTGAGTTTTTTGCGACTTGGCTCCCTCGGCAGCCGCCCGTTTTGGTTTCCCGCTTTTGTATGCCTGCTTGATTGCGACAATTTATACGGCGTCGGGCTTGTCAGGATTTGGTTTTTGGTGGCTCTGGTCTGCCATGTAAAATTGAAATGAAAAAGGAAAAATCCCAGCGATCCCGACTGGTGGGGGTGTGTGCTCTTCAAGAGGGAGCTGCCTTTAAAGCTGCAACTGAATAGTCATACATCTAATGATAGTCTGTCCCCGGCACTCGGCACTTACTTATTTTTCGTTTGCTGCGTTGAAAAAAAAAGAATAGGAAAAAACCCAGTAGATATAGTGGGTTTTTTTTTGGGTGGGAGTTGGAAAAAGTAAACTTTTTCGGGGGCTGGACGTGTGCGATGCCAAAGGAGAGTTCCCGGGGGGTGGGACATCTTTCAAAAAACTTTCGCCGGGCGACAGCAAAAAAACAGCATCGACTTCTTATGTACCATATAAGGACATACACATACACACACACACACACACACACTGATGTGTGTGAGTGGTGTGCACATGACTGCGTGCGGTTGAAATATAGATAAACTTTTTTAAGCTCGTATTTATTACATATTTGGCTGTAAGTAGAATTTAAGTTGCTTTTTGCTACCGACACACGCTGCGTATGAGTAATGCCCAACCTCTCAGGGCTCCATTCCGTTGCTCATACGTAAGCTGGGCTACAAACAGTGGAGGTTAAAGAAATAGGAGCTTAAGGAATTCATTTAATTTAAGCAATATTATCTTCATAAATATAATAATATTTTTTAAGATTTATTTTTAAAAGAAGTGCAAAATGAACGTAAAACTTTTATTTCATTTAACAAAATCAAAGGAATTTTAAAATATTACCCTTTAACTTTACAATGATTAATTACCCCGCATTCCCATTGCTATAAACTTGACCACAGCTGTAAATAACCTTGCATTCCAACGATCTGTTTGTGGTAATTTTGCAATCAAAAACGCATCAATCGAAGCCATTCAGAGACAAAAGGGAAACGAGGGAAATGCCAAGAGGGCGGCGGGGCAAAGCGAGTGGCACATTAATGAGGCTCACTCGTGCGAGTCGAGGCACAGGATATATATTTCAATTAAAAAAGGATTCCATTTATAATCCGCAACTTGATTTGTTATGCCAAAGCAGCAGCAGCAGCAGCAGCAGCATCAGCCAGTGCCACCAGAAGCAGCAAAACCGAAACCAAAACCAAACCCCAACATTAGCTGCACGACTGGAACGCAAGTATGAATATTAAATTGTTGTGTAGAGAGTTGTGAAATCGGAAGAGAGGGAAGGGATATACATAGTAGCAGAGATATAGAAACAGAAACAGAAACATAGAGAGAGAGAGAGAGAATGGCAAATGGCGAATGATGAAAAACGGGTTTGCATAGTTGATGCCTTTGGCTTAGTAGATCAACTATTAATGGAAAAAAACCGAAGCGTTGCGAAGCGAAATGAATGAAATCTGATGGCACGCACTATGACACGAGGCCAAGGGTTAAGATGGACAAACACTGGCCAAAAATCAGCAATCAAGGAGAGAATTCTATATCCGAAAAGGATAAAGGGAAAGTGCTGTAAGTGTGGGATAAAAAACAAATCCTACAACACAGCATAAGTACATTTCTTATTAAATTTTGTATTTATATCATTTTTTAATAAAAAAAGTAGTTAATAAAGTTTAATAAATATTATTTAACTCATACAACATTTTAATTCAAAGGCTTAACTGCTTTTTAGGGTTTCTTTTCATTGTAACATTTTTTCCCTGTGCTCTTTGTCGCCCTGAAAGGACGGCTTAAAGGGACACCTCTGCCTGTAAGGCCAAAAGGTCACCGAACAACAACACAAAAGAGTTAATATTTACATAAATTTCCTTTGTCGCACACAGCGACGGGCTTCGATGTGTTTTGGGGGCGGGCCTCGTTTTTAATTTGATTGGATTGGGGCCCGGGAAATCTAATATTTCCCCAGATCATTACATCACACGAAGGCCTACACGTCCATTGAGTGTTTTTAAGCATTTTCAAATTAGTTTTTTGGCCAACGGATTATCCCACTTATCAATTTGCTGGACAAGCAAAGTTTCCCTTGGCCATGCCGAGAGAGATAAACTTGCATTTTAAGCGGCGTCCATCTCCATTATAACCCTAATGAAAGCAGTTTACCCAGGCGAGGCCAGGCGAGGCCAGGCGAGGCCCAGGCTGCCACCAGTTAGTTCCTAGTGGTGGTGTTAGTTTTCTTTTTCGGCCACAGCTTGTCATCACTTTTAATAAGCTGGCCGCAAAAACTTTGTCACTTTTTTCCCTCTCAGAGTGTGCTGTGTGCGAAGAGATTTCTTGAGCGAGAGCTACTAAAATTTAATTAATATCGATTTCGGATTTGAAAAGGTTCGCCCAAGACCCGAGGACGCACACACAGACGCAGCATTTTTGCGGCAGGCCAAACAACTTGAGCGGGTTATACACACATACACACACATACACACAAGAAAGCCAGGAAAAATGGAGGAAAGGCAAGGAAAGGAGCTCAGCTCGACATCCTTGAGGAGGTTAACGGAACGGGGGTCTATTGGGGCCATACAAAGATGTTACAGCTTAGGCAAGAACTTGCACTGAAAAACTTTTAATCTTTGCGAGCATAAGTAAGATATATGTATGTACCGCACTCGCATTCACTCGGTCCGTGTGTGTGTTTGACTCCAAGAATGGAAGCAGCTGCTCAATATTTTCGCAGAGACTTGCGAGTGGGATTGAGATTTCTAATGGGATTGGTTTTCCGTACGAGAAAGGACTCCCTTTCTATCCTCCAATCTCAAGGCTTTTTTCCCTGGACTGGCCTGGCCTGGCCAGCAACTCGACGGTCATATAAAACAACTTGCAGAACAATTTTCGTTAATTAAAATATTTTCAATGTGTAGTTATATGCTCTGGGTCCTGGTTTTGGGTCCTTCTGCTACTCCTGCTGCTCCCCCGTTTCCTGCTGCTGGCCCTAGGTCGCCGTCATCGCTGCTAAGGATGCTCGAATTACAAAGCAAATTATAATTTCATGAAAGTTAAACGAGCAACTGCTGCTGCTGCTGCTGTTCCTGCCGCTCTAGCTTCGGCTCCTGCCTAGCTACCGCTCCTGCTCCTTCTCCAGCTACTACTCCTCCTACTCCTGTTCTAGCTCCTTGTTCCGAGGGTCACTGAGCTGGGTAGGCCAGAGGAATAAGGCAAGATGGGGACAGCTGAGGAGGAAGTGGGTGGCTCTCGCCCACTGCGCTCCTGAGTGCAAAGGTGGCCAGGTCGCCGAGCTGTGCCCGAGATTGGGAATTAAACATGCTACCAGGGAGCGAGCAATGCAAAATACATAAGAATAAAAAGTGAATTGGGCAGGCGGCTGGGAAAACAGGGGAAAATATCCAGCGGAAGCCAAGCTGGCAACAATAAAAACCGATTTTTTTTCTCTCCCCATTTATATATATCAGTGTGTGTGTGTGTGTGTGTGTGTGTGTGCAAGTGCGAATTTATGTCTTCAATTATTCAACGCCTCATTTGTATGCCCCGCTTCCTCTCTGGCCTCCCTTTTCACATCCAGCATTCGAGTGTGTGCCTGTGGGAGGCATGCTAAAATGGCGGCATGCATTTCCGTTTCCGGCCAGTGCAACGGAACACATCGGTGGCATTGCATATGGCTGCCTGCACATGTGCGCTGTCTCCACCGGTCGCTCCTTTGGCAATTGAAATTTCAACTGGCGCAAAAGTAATTCAATTCAACGCCACTGGACCCAAGGCATCCTCCTGCATCCTCCTTCACTTTGAAGGCCTCCTTCTGGCCGGCGACGACAAGGGCAAGAACAAAGCATTTAAGAAGTTATTGTCATAAATGTTTGAGTTTGTTTGTTGCCGGCACGGTTACAGCACCACCCTCGCATCGTATCCAGGACACAGGACGAGAGGACTCGAGGACTCGAGGAGTCGAGGACTCAAGGACCCCGCCCACATGTCCTGGCAGAGAGACACAACTTTTATTTAGCCATGTTGAATGCCACCGCCGCCAATTTGCAATTCTAATGTAATTTTTTCGCGAATCATAAGTTAGAGGCGGCATTTTAAGGGTGTGGGGATTTCACTTGAAATTTTCCCCCAAGCTTAAGCCTGACCAATTGTAAAGTTGCCCAAAAATTGTCTTCTTCTTGGCAGAAAAGGAAAAGGGCGACGCCGCCGCCGTTTCCTCGTTAGTTACGCGGCACAAATCGATCAGAGGGCAAACAAAAACGAAGAACACAAGGAAAATATGTTAATTTCGGTTCATGTTTATTGCGGGACGATGACGAAGAAAATTAATACGAAATCGGAAAGGGAGAAATTTGATTGCGGAAATAAACGAAGATGGAATGCTCTGATTTTGTGGAGATTAATAAATGTCTGGGAATTTAAGAGATTTATAAGGAATTGCGTCTTGAGTGAGGTATTTTTAGGCTGCTGGAGAGGTTTGAGGTGAAGTGAAAAGTCAATGGAATAAGAGACAGAAGTAGATATTTGTTTAAAATTAATACTAGAACTTTCTCTTTGCTATTTTAGATAGAATTATCGATTTATTAATGTATATTCCTTAATAATATTCCTTATAAATAAATCCTTACAAATATTTCCAAGAGCTCTTGCTCTCTTATATAACGAAAAATCCCTCTTGGCTTGCAGAGAATTTATTAGCATATCCTGGCAGCTTCATAGGGATTCGCCGGAGCCCCGCCATAATTACCAGCTTATAAGGAAAAAAAGGGATTGCAAGGATACCAAGAGCAACGAACAGGAAGGACAAATAATGCGAACTCAAACAATGGCAGCGCATTTACATTTGCATTATTTAGCATTTAAGCGTCACGCGTTGCGTAAACAAATTGTGCAAATAACAACAAGGAAAGCAGCACAAGCGCGTAATTCATTAAACAATTTCGTTTTTATTCTCGGGATTGGGTACCCGGAATCGGGATTGTGATTGGGATTGTGATTGTGACCGTGATTGGGATTGGAATGGCGTTGGAATCGGAGTATAAAAAAAAGGGTGGGCTTAGCTGCAAGTGAGACCCGGGATTTAGTTGGTCAGTTTTTAAAGCCACACACTCGAGCTCTCGAAGGGATCGACGAGTGTGTGTGTGTGTGTGTGTGTGTGTTCGTGTATATCCTTTTATACACACCAATGCACTTATTGGTTTACTTGTTTACATGGCAAGCTGCTCGTTTTCACACTCTTTCTTATTTGCTTTAACATTTTCGCATGCATATGCAAGCAGCCAGGACGAAATCGAGGACGAGAACGAGGACGAGGACGAGCACGAGCACGAGGATGTAAAGGAGGACCTGCACCATGGACCAAACATAGCCCAAGAGTGCTGCTGCTGCTGCTGCTGCTGCTGCTGCTGCTGCTACTGCTGCTGCTGTTGCTGCTGTTGTTGTTCGTTGTCCTGCGGTGGCATTTTATACGTTCATGTATGGGTGGGTGTGCGCTTTAAGTGCGCCTGTATGCGTGCCAGTTGTTTGCAATGTTTTTACATCGAATGTTGATTGTACAAAACCACTGAACAAGAAAAATTAATTATACAAAAACGTCACCGCCAAACAGCTACCGAAACTGTTGACCCAACGGAACCGACTGGCGGGGCTACACCAAGGAAAAAATATATACTATATATATATAGCAATATCGGATCTGCATTTTTTTCCTTTACAATTTTTAATTCCGAGTCGTAGTCGAAAAAAATTGAGACCCTAAATATATTCCAATGGCTTTCTGCAAACGCAAACAAAGTTTTTGTGACATTTTTTGAATGAAATAATTTGAGGAGTTTTTTTTTAAGGCAGTAACAGTTATGGTTTTATAATAATCAGTGACTATAGTTTAAATTTCTTTGTTAAAATGTTGTTTTTTTTTAAGATTTTTTCGTATTATCTTGGTTGTTTAAATAATATTAATAATAATAATAATAACACGGACTCTTTAGCGCATTATGTTATAAAATATTTATATAAATAATAATAATATATATAAATTCAGTTCAAATTTAAAAATTGTTAAAAATACGACTTTAAAGTTACTATATAAATCCTTTTAATTCAAAATATTAAGTTAATTTTATGAAAAATATGCTATTTCCTAGAAAATCAATTATTTTCAAATACGATTTTGATCTAGTTTCAAATAATTTACTCAAAAATTATCCTAGTTATTTCCCTCTCTGCATTCAACCTTTGTTTTGATGCAATTTTCGTTTTGTGGCTCTAGATAAAACGAATTTATGCCTAACCAGGAGACAGCCAGACATGCACATTTGCCCACACATATATTTCATTATATTTATTTATTATTTAACGTATTTCGAATTAGGCAGACATAGGGCCATTGTCCATTTTCCAGCTACCGACCGCAGAGTTTGAAACGAGCGTAATAAATCAGGCACAACTGGCAGGCGGACCGCCAGAAGAATTTCAAATTGCAGCTGCTGCCTTGCTGCTGCTGCTGCTGCTTTTGCTGCTGCTATTGCTATAGCTGTTGCGGGGAGAATCAATTTATGCAAACGCCTCGCAATCAAATAATCCCTACGATTCGGTCGAAACAGCTTTTAAGCAAATGCGAAATCCTGTAGCGTACTTTTAAGCGCTCGCTTAATGTGGCCCGAAGGTTGCCTTTGGTGGTGCGATGTAGGTGGGTGGGATGGTGGTGGTGGTGCTCTAACGCTCTCAGTGGGTGGCATTTGGCATTGGCAAGTCGAAGACGTCGAAAGCCGCGGGCTGTGTACGTGTTCAAGTGTGAAGCTGCCAGTGCCACGCCCCCGCAGTACGCCTCCAAATCGACGCTTACACTTGTATTATATACGAGCAGTTCTACTACCCTTCATGAGACGATTACAAGGGTATATTCCTGGGAAAATTGCGACATAAAGGATATAGGGGAGGCAGAGAGAGTGTTGTTGAAATCGTTTATAAATATAATTTTGTTTATAAATATAATACGCATTCAGAAGAAATTTATTATAACTCAGGGATATTCATTGCATAAAATTGAAAGTAGATTTTGTTTTTAATGATGTCACAATAGAAAAATAATTGTTTTAGTCGAATTTCAGAGAATTCCTCTTTGAGAATATATCAAAAAACATAAACTATAATGTTAAATAGTCATAAAAATTGTTAGTTCAAATTACAACACTCCCAGGTATCTGAAATTCGTTGCAATTTCCATTTCTTTGATATTTTGCATAGCAGTTTTCTTTTTTCGCTATTTTTGTTTTCCACGGAAACTGCGTTTTTGCATTTTTTTTTCCTTTTCTATGGCATTGCATTTAGATGTTTCGCGTGAGTGTGTCTGTGTGTAGCTTTTGTTGCGGTGCAGTGCAATTTTCCAGCAGCCCCACCCCCGCCTTTTGTGTGAATCAAGCAAGTTTTTATTTCAAGCAGCCAGCGGAAGTGTGGCCCTTGTTGTTGGCTTGGCTAAGAAGTAGAAGCTAGCGAAGGAACAGGACTTAAGGGGCATAAAATGCGGGTTACAAATGGTTGGGGGGAGGGGGGGGGAAACCCAGGAAAATGGGTGGCTAGCAGTCGCAGTTGCAGTTGAAGTTGGCTTCTGTGCAACATTGTGGCACATGGCAAACTGATGACAACGACAATAACTGTAATGAAACCGAGATAAGCTCTGGCCACACAGGATTCCACACAGCACAGATGATGATGTCGCTGAGGGGCTTGGGGGGGTGCTCCACTGTACCGCTCAGAGTCGGGAGTTGGGTCTCCACTGTAGACCACTGGACCTCCGCTGACACAAGCAAATCGCTTGCTCATTTGTTGTGCCATTGTCGTCGGACGACGGGGGCAAATTGTTGGAAATGGAGTTTTACGCCGGACCAGAGACGATTATCGCGGTCACGGATTACAGAGTGCAGGGAGCATTATAAATGGAGCTTAGGGTTAGCTTACACTGCGGCCAAAATGGAGCCCTTAAATGGGATAGAGGGAGCTTTAAATGGTGTGGCTTTGTGATATGCATTTTCCCTTGGAATTAAAAGGGAGAGAGACTTGCAAAATATGCTTTATTTTCTATATTCCTTTAGGAAAATATACATATTATTTATATACTTTTAAAGGGTCGATTTCTAGGTTATTTGTTATTAAAAATACATTTTAATTATAAAAGTTATTTCCTTGCCCTAACTCTTGTTATTTATCAGCGTTAAATAACCTTTTAAGGGCTCTTAACACTAGAAATCCTCTGAGATTTGGGTTGCCCCCCGTTTCTATGGCTAGACAATGATTGATTGGCGATTTTCCATGATCTTGGTCTCTGCCTGAAAAGTGTCTAATTTAATATTTAAATTGCTTTCTCAAGATTCAGTCATGCAAATCGATTAAACTCCACGCCACTTTGGTTATTCCCCACGTTCTTTTTTTTGCTTTCTTTTCAGAAATCTAACCTCTCTGCTGGCCACTGAATAATTAAAAAAATTTGCCACTCAGTTGGCGGCTACGTCTCACCCCAAAATTACTCACCCCAAAAATGGAAACCCAAAAAATCAGAGGGGAGCTTCAACTACCCCGGGAGCAAACAGTGTGACAGCCTCAACCGCTGGCTTTTCCCGCGATTCTTCTCCGCTCTTCCCAACAGCCTCATCCTTGCTGTCAGTTTCAACTACGCTTTCGTTTTTGTGGAAAAAGCACACACACACACACACACACACACAAACTGTTGATGTTGACATTGCGCCTGGCCTGAAACAGCCGAAATATATATTCTTCTTGGCTTTTTTCTTGAGCTGTCACAGGCGGCCGAAAACAGGAACCATTCTCCCTTACAGGACGCCCTTGAAACACCACTCCATTCCTCCATTCCATTCCATTCCTCATGTTTGGCGAGTGATTTATTTGACTGACACTTTTTTCTGCGTTGATTGCATCGTAATCCCAACATAATGAGTACTGTTATATTTCATGGCCACTCTCGTTTCTCGAGCGACCCAAATGAAGTAGACAATTTTTCAAAAACAAAGACGCCGCCCGAATTACTGAGAGAAGGGCGAACAGGACCTGTATTCCATTGTGCATGTGGCACACGTAGGCGGCCACTTGAGAGCGGCAAAGTCCGATGGCGATGGTAGCGCCGAACGGACAAAACGCTGCTCAAATTCTCATCATTTGTAAGCGTCATCAGCAGCAGCAACGGTGGCAGCTGGAAAAGCGGTTGAAAAAGCAGTGGAAAAAGCGGAAAAGCGGGCCATTTGGCATAGATCAAAGCATTGGGGAAAATTTCCTTCGAAACGTTTCCTATTTCCGTTGCCATTTTAGCTCAAAGAATTATAGGAAAATATTAAACAATATCTGTTGAATTTTGGCAAGGAAAAACTATGGTATACTATAAGCAGATAATAAATTCTTAGAAAGAACAGGAAATAGAGTTTTAAATATAATTTTTCTTTGATAAATAATAATACTAAAAGCTTACATTTTATAAAAATAACATTTTTTACATATATAACTTGTAATTTCATCACAATCTTAAAGCCTGAATTAATACTGCTGTCTTTACTATCTATGTAAAGTAGTTTTTTCCTCAAGGAAAGAATTCAGAGATCTGTAAGTAATTAAATTCATTAGAAACTTGTACAAAAATTACCCACAAAATAAAGAAAAGGAGATAAAATGCTGCATAAAATCTTGTGAAATCTTCTTTTGGCTTTCAATCATAATTTATTAAATGCATTTTGAGCTGGGGAAATTATTCCCAGAAATATGAACTTGAGATCTGATATCTCTTGAAAAGAATTTAATTCTGTTGCATTTCTTTGGAAAATGCTGCATTGTGGATGAGGGGAAATTGTAATGGAATTTGTTCAGTAAGAAAATTTTACAAAGATTTCCCTGGAAGGCGGTGTCTTTCCATGGCTTTGTAATTTTAATATAAATATAATGCAAAACTTGGTGTTGGATTCAACTTAAGAGCCACAAACACGTATAATAAGGAACCCAAGCTGATTTCTTAATAATTTCCAGGGTTATAATATCAATGGGTACCTTTATCCGCTTTTCATAAATCACTTTAGCTATCTTAGATTTCCTGGAAATACAAACAGCCTAAAGTCAACTTTTATGGATTTTCAATTAAGAGACTTTTCAATTATGAGACTTTTCAGCATCCCGGCTGAACACTGAAAACTGAACACTGAGCCCAGTGCAAGCCATCAATCATTGGCCGCCAGTTTGCCGTTGGCACCTGGTGGTGGCTAGAGGCTACTTTTACCGAGGACACTCGTGTTATCCTGGCCCCCAAGCCGAGTGAATCCCTGATGGACAAATGTCCAGTGGGCCCATCATTGTGTGTGTGTGTTGGACTTATTGTTGTCGGCGGCGCTGCTAGTTGAATTTTGGAGATTTGCCCGTTGTGTTTTGAAAAGTTTATGAGAGATAAGAGAAAGAGAGAGTGAGGGCATGAGAGATTTTTCTATGCATAATGCGGCACCCGAAACGGGGGCTAATTTCTCTTTGTCTTCAGTTTTTCCTCTCGCCTCAAACCCCAACCCCAACCAAAGCCAAAACAGAACCCCCTTTTGTCGCATCTGTGTGCGGCGGCAATAAAAACTTTTATTGTTGTCACACGTAGCAGAGTGTAGTAACAGTGAAGCCCAGCAGTTCCTGTCCCCGGCTCCATTCTCCATTCTCTACCCGCCATTTTGCCATTTTCAATCTCCAGCTCCTGGCCATTCCATTTTTGCTGGTCGTCCTCCTGTTCGTTCTGTTGTTGTGTAACCTGCGTACATACTTCCGTTTCCGCTTGCGTCTCGCTGCCATCCTCCCCCCCACCCTTCGGAGTTTCCTTTTTTTTATATTTCGGGGCCAGCCAAATTGAATAAAATGGCCCCAGTTAATGGTTGTCGGGCTGATTCAGTTAGCGCATAAAATGAGCAGAGCTCTATCCACCATCTCCAACTTTTCTTCCTCTCCAGGCCCCCACTTCCCACTTCCTGTGTATATTTTCTGTATATTTTTGGTCACAAATGTGGCTCGGCCTAAATCTCGGTTTTACGAGCGCATTCCATTGTTCCTTCCTTCTGTCCTCCTGTCCTGTACGGTTCTGTACGGTTCTGTTCTGTTCCTTTTGCTGTTTTGTCCCTTCGTCCTGGCACGACCTGCCTGCCCGCGTCCTTCGCCTTCACATTTCGCCATTGTTTTGTTTATTATTTGTTTTATTTTTACATACTTTTGCGAGCGTCAGTCTTTAGTTGGCCCATTATGGCAGGCTTTTCCGAGAACAATGTGAAAATCAATGCTAATATATTAAACATGATTGTTCCCTCCATACATACAAACATACATACATACGCTTTTTATGACGGTTTGACAGTCTAACGGGCTTCTACAATATCACAAATTGCAGCCAACGCATGAATAAATAGATTTTAAATTTCCAAAAAACAGAAAACAAAAAATACACACAAAAAATAAAACATAAAAAAAACAAAAGAAGCAGCAAGACAAGAGCCGAAAAATTGCAAAAGAACAAAGTCAGACAGCGAGCGCTGCATTTAAATGAACGACTGCGAAATGCAGACAGTTGGACATGCAAATGGCAGTGACGAGAGATGTAGGTGCTGTGCTGCTGGGAAAGCGGGGCGCTTTTCCAGGAGGGCCGTCGTCGTCGTCGTCGTCATCGTCATCGTGGGCTGTGTGAGCGATTTTTCCAAGGGGGTTCTCCAGGGCGGTTCCTGGCCGGAATGACGAAATGCCCGTTCGGTCGCTGGTTGTTGGAGTGTTTAAAACGGCTATTGTGCAGCTTGTGGTTGCTTTGCAAATTGAATAAAAGTTCATTCGAGTGTAAGGGAACCGATAGCACACCCATACACACATGGAAAACCCTCGTTGGACGGCGGAAAAAGAAAAACAAAAAAACGAAACGAACCAGAGAAAACTGCGAACGAACCAGCGAACATTGAATGAATGCGAATGTAATCGTTTTGCAAATGAAAATTGATTTTTGAATTGTGGGTGGCCGCCAGCCCCTGTGAACCTTTCCCCGGGCTCCAGCTTCCGGAGCTCTATCACTCCGGCAAGCAACTAAATGAAATCAGCGACTGGACACGGCAACAAATGGCAGTTCGCAAAAAAAGAGAGATATACATTTATACCATATATGCACAGGAGAAAATGGAGATATATTTAAATAGTTTTTTTAAAGGAAAAAAGGGATATGAATTGTATATTTTTCATTATTATTTAATGTTTATTTTTGGAATAAAAATTACGGGAAGTTTTTGTTTGGCGAAAAATAATTTTTTGGTCGGTTAACGTCTATATTGTAATAAAATATTTATATTAAGCGTCTAAAATCCTAACAGAAATATTTAATATAAAATTCAGACAGGAAATAATATGAAATCCTGTTTTTACATGAAAATAAGTAGCATCTAACACAATCTTTGTCCAAGTATTTGTATGAAAAATATCAATGCCATCTTTAAGACACATTTTAAAACCTTTTCAGAACTCTAAAACTCTTTCTATTTAATTTCTTACCAAACAAACCCTCTCTCCATTTAATATTCATATCTTTGACGCATTTTTTCCCCCCGTGTAGCTGCTGGCGATGTGCAATTTGGTTTTTAATTTAAATGCCAAATTTTAAATATAAATTTAAATCTCACAATCGCGTAAAAAGACGAAGCCAACAAATAGCGCACAGATAAAGAAACTAAAAAATGGGCATTAATAATGCAAGGCTTAAATATTTGAATGCGTTTCTGCGATGGTGATGCTGATGCGGATGCTGCTGCTGCTGCTGCTGCTGATGCTGCTCCTGATGCTGATGCTAGTGTCGGTGAAGCTCTAATTGTGCATTGGTGTTAGTGGCGGTGCTATGTGCGACTGGCGAACGCACAAAAGTATGCTATACATTTTTCATGCGGCCATAACAAAAGCAAAAACATACGGAAAATGCGCTCAGTTGGCAGTTGCTCAGCGCTTTCCTTAGAACGACTCAAAGACAGTTGGAAAGGGCTGAGGGGGAGCCGGGGTATGCAGAGATAGAGACGGGCAACAAAGTGGATTTGAATTATTCAAAAAATGCGATTGTTATTTGCAAAATGTGCAGTGAATTGAGACGCTCGCAGACAAGCGACGACGACTGCTGCCGCTGCGATTTACGTCGGCGAAATAATGTTGTATTTATGAGCCAGAATAGTTGGCTAAAGAGTTTTATGGCAGCACAATTGATGCTGCAAAGCGATGGAAACTTTAACTGAACGCTTACTATTTTATTCATACTTTTAAGAGGGAACGAAAAAGAACGAGGAAATATGAATTCACCCAGAGAAATTGATATTTTCTTCTGAAATTTAACTAGCCAATAAGCCTGCAGTCATATTTATTTTATATATTTCATGTGCTTACTTTTAAATTGAGGCAAAGTAAATAAGAGGCAAAAAAGACATGAACTACTTCCTCAAATAGTTTGTTAAAGAGTTTTATTGAAACGGAAGTGAGGCAGGAAACTGATTTGCTATCAAAATATTGCTAAAGTTAGAGTTTCCGCAAGTCTTTACTAATGTAGTGGAAAGTTTACCTTGGAAAAACTATTATTACTTCAATAAAATTGAATTTTTGAAGCCACAACACAAAGTTTCTTTTTGTTCTTTATCAAATAATATATTTCTGAAAGCCTGTATTAATGCTGCATCATTTTCTCAACTTGCTCATAACACTTGCAGTTTTTTCCCCTTATCTCTGTAAAAATTGCAATGTGAATCTTTTTCTGAGATACTTTTCTTACTAAAATTCACAGCTTTTTCCCTACAAACAGTTGCGTAACAAAGCCAAAACTCTGACGGGGCTTAACCGCACTATAATTGACAGCTGCCTCATTTTTCCTTGCCTCGTCGTCGTCGTCGTCGTCGTCTGCAGCTATTTATCATCGGCGGCCGAGGCGAGGCGAGGCGTTTTCCTTTTGAAAAGGCAAAACCCAAAGCCACCAGCTGCACAGCCAGGACCAAGACCAGGACCAGCAGCACTGGTGACATGGCACTCTCCTGTCCATTTTGGCTCCGCCGCGGAGCCGAGTCATTATAAATGAAAGCGCAGCCAGCTATCCAACCTATTCAATGCCTCTGCCTTTGCTCAGTAAAAATAAAAAATAAAAAAAAACGATAAAAATAGAGGGGAAAATAAAGGAAAAACTCAAACCGAAAATGGTTTTAATCAGTTATTCATGAGCCGGGGCGACGTCAAACAAAAGCCGCTGCCGGTTGACATTGGAAGTCGACTGACTGAAAAAGATGAAGCCCGATGTTCTCTGCTGATGATGATGAGAAAAAACGCAGTATGCAGTATGCGAAAAAAAATTTATGAGCTGGAAAAATAAAAAAAAGAAGAAGAAGAAGGAAAAAAACTCCAACAACAATTAGCTGCAACTTAAAAGGAAGGCGCAAAGGGTTTGTTTACTCAAGGGTAGGTGTAGGTGATCCTGCCCAGAGCTAGAGCCGCTGGAGATGACACGTCCAGGTGGTTGCTCCATCTTCTCAGTGTCTTGGCGTATGAGTGTGTGTCTGTGTGTGTGTGTGTTGATGGAAGCACTCCAAACTAATGAGTATGCACATATTGTATGCAAGTGGGTGTGCGGGGACTGGGCTCGCCTTTGTTGCAACAACTCTAGATGCACTTGCAACGCAGGTACGAGAGTACGAGTACGAGTATGACTAAGAGTAACGTGTCTTGTCAAGAGGGGCTCGTCGACGTCGCTGATTTTGTTTTGTTGCAGCCAAAGAGCCTTCAAATTAGTTGGCACAAAACATAAATGCAAATGAATGCAGGCAGGCTCACAGGCTGAGGGGGGATGGCCAACCCATCCTCTCGGCAGGCGGCAGGCTGGCTCATTAATGCAGGCCTGATTGGACTTTTTGTTTGTTCACACAGGCTGGTAGAGGGTGGCCAGGACTGGGACTGGGCAAAAAGCAGCTTCCTTGGCACTTAAGTAGCTGGGTTTTAAACAATTACATTGGACGCCTTTGCACATTATGCTCTATCTGCTTTCACCTTTTCCCCACCCTTCAACCCCCATCACCGAGTTTTCCTCAGAGTGTGAATGGATGTTGCCTGATGCTGCTGCTGCTTCTGCTGCTGATTGAAAATTCTTGTGCAAAAATGTCGACGTCGACGTTGCTGTTACTCTGACATGCTGCTGCTCATTACATTAATTGCTTTGGCTTGTCTTTGCGACAGCCACAGACGATTGCAGTGCACACGGTGCGTATGCGTATTATGCATGCTCGTGTGTGTGCAGAGAGTGTGTGTGCGTGTGCAGCAGCAGCAGAAACAGCAGCAGTCGCATTTCAATTTCAATTTTGCAATTTTGGCAGCTGCCAGGTGGCGCTGTCTCTCCAACTGTCTGCTTTCCCCTTCTTTCTCTCGCTCTCTCGCTCTCTGGGTGTCCCTTTTCGTCTGACTATCTGTCTGTCGGTCGGTCGGTCGGTTGGGCGGTTGGACGGACAGACAGTTTTCCCATATCATGGCAGCATTTCCCATTTCCCATTCCGAGACCCAGACCAATGCAAAAGCCTTTTTATCGCTTTTGCCCCTCATCAATTCAGCTGGCTAACAGATTTGCGCAGCTGTTTCCCTCTCGCTTTCTCTTAACCCGGCTAAAACACTGTAAAAAAAAGTATAATCTATAAAATGGTAATAACTGGGGAACTTTAAAGACAGGAAAAGGTATTTGTTTGTAAAATAAGAAGGCTTCTTGCTATTAAAACCTAAGTAAACATTTTTTCTTTAGCTTTTCAGCTCCTAAGGCTCTCTTAAATTTCTCTCAGTGCCTTCACATGGACGCCTGAGTGCGGTGTAACTGTGTGCCAGTGTGTGCACCCGAAAATGTATGTCGCCTGTCAAATTACTTGAATCTCTGCTCTGCAGTTGCCTCCAACTCAATGCAGTTGGACCCACATTTGTGCGCTTGGTTTGTCGTGTCAGTCAAGCATAATATGATTATGTAGATGCTTGCACACACACTCGCACGCTCAAACAGGAAACGGAAGCTGAAAGGACGAACGATTGCATTTTGGGGGAGAAGGCGAGGCGTTGCAGGGGGAATATTCCATAAAAACTAGGAGCATCTATTGGTTACACATACACAGCTCGAACGCTGTCAAATCGTATTTATTATTTTATGTTTTCATTTTGAAAATTGCCAGGGCCATTGTTGTTACTTTAGCTGTGATTACAGTGAACAAAAAGCACTATCTGTCCATAATGTCCGACTGTCTATCCGGTTGTATGTCTGTCTCTCTGTCCATCCGTTCGACTGTCTCTCCGTCTGTCTGGCTAACTAATCGAGTGTTGTCGGATCGCGTCAAGTGCCAGAGTTCTTTGCAGCTTTTCCAGGTTTTCCCTCCTGTTTGCCACCATTGCCATTGTGTTTGCGGCGGGCAAACAGTCAAAGGGAAAGCAAGAGATATTGAGGGATATATATTGGGAGAGAAATGGGGAAACCCCTGACTTTTACCGGCAACTCTCAGGCAAAACACTTTTGGGGCATGTGTCCTGTCTCTATCTCTGAGAGTGTGTGTGTGGGGCTCAAAGTCCCCTAGCAATCAGGATTTGGTATGCAAATTTGTAAAATGGAATTGCATAAATATTAGAAATCAATATTGGTCTCGACTCTTCGTCTATGTATGTAGCTCTCACTCTCTCTCCATGTGTGTGTGTTTGGGGGTGATGAATTAAGGCAAGTCGATTAAAAGATAAGCGCACAAAGTGCCCCTAACTTGACTAAATGCTTTCAGTGTCAATTTGCTTAATGTCCTCTTGATGCGCAGAAGGCGCAAACTTTCCACCCCACACATGCCTATCCTGTGACTTCCGACCTGCCACTTGAACGTGTGCTAAACATGCAGCAACTGGCAGCAACCGGCAGCAACCGGCAGCAACCGGCAGCAAGCAACTCCCTTGACCCGACGATGATGAAAAACAGTTTGCAACTAATTAAGCTGCACGCACAATCTAACATGCAAGTTAACACCAAGCAGCAGGAGGCAGAAGGCAGGCAACCAAGCTTTCCTCCTTCTCCTCCTCCTCCTCGGGCACAGTGCAACAATGGCGGATGGCAAGCGGAAGCGGAAATGGAAATGGGAATAGGAACAGACCTTTACGCTAAGACCAATATTTGTGGAAAATCGTGTGGGGAAACAAAGTAGCTTAACTTAGCTCAAGGAAGTATTTTAATGGCCTTAAATTAAGTAAGCTGTTAGACTATAGAAGAGGTTGTTTTCCTCTATTTACTAATAGTTAAACTTTTATTTTATGTTAACTGGGAAATATTTAATGTCTAATTTTTAATTACAAATTGTATAACCTGATTTATTTTATGTAAAATAGAAAACAAATAATATCACATTAAATAGCCATAATAATCTATATTAATATGATATTATTTTGAAGAATTTTTATAGGGTTGCGGAAGTATCATGTCTAAGACTAATTGTCAAAGAAAATATGTCAAGAAAAATATAAAATAGATTTTTTTTAGAAAGAAAACTTTCATATTTATAATGTACATTTTCAATAAATAAATAAAAGGTCCTTTAAAAGTTTCTCGGATTTATGTTTTTAAAGGTTTTCTTTTGCTTTTTGAATGCAGTTTTAAGGATATCGCCTTATATCAAATTCTAAAGTTGTTGAATGCCCAAAAAGCTGCATTAATTCTCCCTTTAACCCCACAACCACAGCCTCAGGTTACCCTTAACCCATTACCCTTGTTCCACTGTCCAAATGCGCTTGTGTGCGGGTGCTAGTGTCTTCGTGTTTGACAAGGTAATATGCAATAAAAACGATACCCACATCAGGCGAACCTGCGTTGTAGCGTGGTGCGTTAGCCACATTTGACCGCAGTTAACAATGGCAACACACTCACGCACAGAGAGAGAGAGAGAGAGAGATTCTCCCCTATTATATACATATACATATATATTTAGACCGATACCAGGACCCTAGCTGGGGCACAATAATAAGTGACGCATTTAATCTGATTTGCTTTATGACATGTTCATGACGAGAACAATTAAAATGTGCGGTTGGCTAGGCAGCAGAGGGCCAAAATGCGTGGACAGGGACAGGAACCATAGATGGGGCGCTGTTTAGTGGTGTGAGGCAGTGTCCTGATGATGATGATGTTGTTGGCCGGCGTAAAAAGCAAATTGTTTAATGTGCTGTGAATAAGTGACAAAACAGCTGAACCCGGGTATAGGCCTCCTCCGCCTCTGTTTAGCTGCTTCTGGTCATGGAACTTTATCGACGACGCGTGGCGAAATCGAGATGGGGAATGTTAGGGCACAGAGAAAAATTAGAGCTACTTGGGAAGTAGAGAAAAATTAATAAAAATATGAAAGAATATAAATAAATGATAGTTAAAAAGCAAAATTTAGGCATAAAATTCTTGAACATAGTTCCTATTTATTTAATGACAGTTATGGATTATTCAAACCTGTATTTCCCTTCATTTTTCCATGTGCACTGGCAGTGGGGGTAAAATTACGAGTGGTGGTGCGCTCTGAATCCCCAGGGGTGACTTTGTCTTATCGCACGTAAGGGTTTATCCCATTAGCCGCAGTTGACTGGCCGGGGAATCGACTTTGGTTGTAAGGGGGACGTGGCTATAGCTGCTCTTGATTAGCCAGTGGGTTATTAATGATTTGGCCATGGCCGCAGTGTCAACAATATGCGATATCCACATTCGATTTGGCCAACTGACAACTCTCTAGCTTTCTCTATCCTCCTCTCTGTGTGTGTATCTATTTTGCTGGCCGAGTCCTTTGGCTATAATTGCGACAGTAATTGGACATAATGCGACAAAGCTTTCTCTTCAGCTTCAGTTGCCAGAGACTCCGCTCTGGAGTCGCCAGCTTCCCGATTTCCCGATTTGCTGCCGAGTTGTTTGGCTTTACACACGCCTCAGTGGCTCCCGGCTGAAACTTTGTTGCAGTTTGTTTTTACTATTGTTTTGTAATGGCAAAATTATAGACCCCGGCGACCCTTAAGCTTCATTTCACTCCGAAAATCCCCCAGTCCCCATCACCCATCATCAGCTTCAGCTTCAGCTTCAGCTTCAGCTCCTACTCACCCACTTTTGTGACTGGCAGGACATCCTTCGCCTTGTTCATCTTTGGCATTATCTACTTCCGCCATAAACAGCAACAACTTTTCATCTTTTGTGCCAAGGCAGCATCAGCATTCCCCGTCTTTGTCTTTCGCCATCTCCAGGCGTCTCTGGCTTGCGCCACGTTCTGCATTTTTATGATTTTTATTTTGATTTCCTTTAAACTAACTTCCCCACACAGGGAGAAGTGGAGAGTGGAGACAGAGAAATCGTTTCTATTTTTGCAAATTGCCTATAATGATGGCCGCAAGTTCGCGTGCCCACTCTTTTGCTCTTCATTTTTCCCCCTCCCAGGCTTTTCTTCTTTTCTTTTTTCTTTTTTTTTCAATGTTACGCTTGGAGTAATGCCACTCTATACAGCCTCTTTTTCTCTCTCTCTCGCAGCCTTTGCCTGGCACCCGGAAAATATTATTTCGCTTGACTTTTACAACAGCATCGAGAGGTTTTTCTCCTTCCATAACCGAAAAATTTCACCCAACGTAGCTAGTAGCTACTTTTATTTTATGTTTTTTCCGTTTAGTTGTTGTTGTTTATACATCGATGTTGCTGGCGACGTTCCGTCCAAAACTATTTTGCTATTTGTTTTGCCTAACTCGATTTTTCACTGGTTGCCTTTTGTCTGCTTGGCTGCTCCGCCTCGCATTTTCCCCACGTTTTTCCACCGACAACCAATCCAGCGATTTACCCCAAGCCATTTTCCCTGGCACTGACACATCTGAGACGATACACAAAAACACATTTGACAAAGTATGTACACTGAGAGGAAGAAGTAGTGTTGATATTATAGAGTTCTGATATGATTTTTAAAGAGGGTTGAACGTAGGAAATTATAGGTATTTTTGAGGCTTACTTTTCAGCCTTTTAAAAGAATATTTCATATATATTTTCTAATTCAGTGAATTTATTTATTCCACAAAAATATAATAATAGTTTTTAAGATTGTTTACATAAAGAATTATACTTTCTGAGCTCTGAAAAGTACCTATTTTTTAGTGACATTTTTTTAACCTATAAAAGTTTATAAAAACTTATCAGAATGAAAGTTTTTCCCCGTGTGCAGAGTCAGAAACTAAAGCAAAAACAAGCAGGACACATTTGGTTTTCCTATTTTTGGAACTCGCCCCTGTCATCTTTTTTCTTTCCTATCTTTATTTTGTTGTTGTTGTTGTTGCTCCTTGTTGTTCCTGCCATTTATTTTTGTTGCCGTTGTTGATTCTCCGATTCGCCATTCATTTTGTGTTTGTAATGATTTCCATGCTAATCACAACAATTGACGCGTGTGTGCGGCTTTGACAGTCAGTTCAATTCAGTTGGGGCTCCGATCAGAGATTGGGAGTAGGGGGACACATAACAAATGATGGCCATAATTGTATGGGAATCTTGCCTCCACATCCACATTGATGGGGCCTTCCCACCCGCCCGACATAATGGATTTCTATGCGGGAAACATGCCGTGGCCAAACAATCAAGGAGCCAAGGAGCAGGAGCAGGAGCAGGAGCAGGAGCAGGAGCAGATAGTTTGCCATACCCACAGCTCCTTCTCGTTGATTATTTCCCCGCTTTGATCTATTTTAATGCTGGCGCATTACGTTATCATTTATTTGGCGGGGGAAATTGAAAGTATTTATCAAGCTGCTAATAAATGGATGGCCCGGCGGATTCATTCGATTTCGTAGAGAGATCCCATTGCCGGGGTGCTAAGCTGCTCAACAATTTTTCAAACTTGAAATTAATAACGATTTTTCTACGCCCCGTCCTGTCTCTCTCTCTCTCTGCCCCTTTTCATCGCAGACTTTCATTTTGCTTGCCTTTAATTTTTCTTTTATCTGCCATTGAACAATGGCCAGGCAATTTCGGTGGGTGAAAAAAAAAAATAGGAGAAGGAGAAGAAATATAAAAAAGAAGGGGACAGCAGGATGGAGCACGAAGGACGAAGGACGGCCAGTAGCTGGCATAATAAATTAAGCGCTGCTTGCCCGATGGCTGCCACTTGGCCAAAATAAATTGCACTAAGCGAAAAATAACAACTCAATCCATGGATGGAACGGAACGGACGACAAACGACAAAAACTGCCGGCCAGAAAATTGGAGTAGCAGCAGCAGCAGCAGCAGCAGCAGCGGGAAAAGCTGGGAAAGCTACAGCTATGGCAAATGGAAAAAGTGCGCAGCACAATGGGCTAAAAGGAGAGGAAAAGGGGATATAAACAGATTACGTCGTTATTGGTGCTGCTGCTGCTCCTCCTGCTGCCTCGTTTTCTTCTCTTCTCTTCTCTTTTCTCTTTTTTGTTTTTTTTTGACCAGCACGTGCCCACACATGTCCCCAGGATAGATGGCGATGGCAGCTAGTCCCCGCTCCGCTTCGCTCCACTCTGCTCCTCTCTATATATCCTGCATCCTGTATCCCATCGCGTATCTATGCATGACCAGAGCTCCCTCGATTGATTTTGCGTCCTGGCATCACCTGCAGGCTAAGCTGCTTTCCCGGAGTCCAAGGACTGGTGCTGCGGAAAGCCATCGGAGCGTTAACGTAGCCTGTCGCCTTTGTGTCCTGCCCGCCAGCCCGCCGTATGTGCTTTAGCTGCTTTGCTGTCCGCCTGCATTAATTTATTTCCGTGTCCTCAGACAATCGTGCCACAATTCACGGCTGCGTTTTGTTAATTAATTTGCTCATTTATTGCCAGGAGCAACAGGAGAGGGACCAGGCACCAGAAACTCAGTTGATTGAGTCCTTAAAAAAGAATTGCACTTATCTTCAGACAGCAGCTGTCTCCAGCTTTTCCTTTGGCTTAGTCTTTTTCGATCAAAGAGGAGGAGTGAGGACTAAGCTCTTTGTGGAAATTTAAGGTTTTGTCTCGCTAAAGTTATAGAAAATATTTAAAAGGTGTTAAGTCATATTTTAAATATTTTCGCAATTTAATTTAATAAAATCTTGGAGGGACCCTTCTCTAATCTCTTCAAACTTTATGCTGAATTGCCTATTATATAGTTACTTCATTGGATTGAGTCTTTTGGAATAGAAATGGCAGTTATCTTCGGACAACAGCTGTCGTCCTTTTCCATTTTTCTTTCAATTTTGTACTTTTCACTCTATTCAGTTTTTCATATTTTTTTTCCAGCTGAGAGCTGGGTTTATGGAACAGAATAACAAAAACATAAATCAAGAGCGTCCCGGGATAATTTCTGTATGGCGTTTGCTATATTTTTTTTTTTTTTCGCTGAGCTGGTAGCAAAAAAATGTTGAAGCAGCAGCATCTGCAGTTTTTCGTTGAAAGAGCGGATTTAACCGTGGCTATTATCTGAGAGGATTTCCCGAAGCCTTTGTTCGCTACGCTTTAAGTTGCCGCCTAATTGTGTAAGAGGGGTGAGGGGAAAGTGGGAACATTTTTCCTGAAAATTGTTGATGACAGTTTTTACGGGTAAGCACAAGCAGCACCTTGAACTAGTTGCAATCGCCGTCTAATCCCCCGTAAATCATTGCCCACTAATTTAGCACTATGTCAAGTCGAGAACTGCTCAAGATGTCGTTCATTATGGGCCCATTCTTTAGCGGGGGGTTTTTGCACCCAATTTTGCTACGTTTTCAACCCGGTTTTCCATACTTTTCTATACTTTCCACCCCATTTTCAGCTCCCCCTTTTGGCCACCCTTACTGGCGGCCACTTATTATTTATTGCGCCTTAGGTGAACGTTGCGCTTCTCCTTTGCGCCTTTCACTCAACTTGCATTTTTCATGCACGTTCATTATTATCATTGCTGGCCCCCGAACTGCCATTCTTTAGACCCAATCTCCCTGGGTTTTTGCCATCTTCGTCCTGGCTAGCAGCCACCCCCTACCTCCCCCTTCCGCCAATTTCTCAAGCCGACGTTAAGCTGCAGCCACCAGCCACCAGCCACCAGCCGCGTTGATGATAAGCGACGAAAATGTGCAGAAAGCTGAAAGTTTCGCACAATTTTCCCAGGGTGGATTTTGCAAAACGCAAAAAAATTTATCACTGCAAGGAGGCGGATGCTGCTACTGGCTGCTGGCTGCTGGCTGCTGGCTGCCGGCTCCTTGGGCAAATAAAAGGCAAGCGAAACTGCAAGCGCGCCATTCAATTTGATTACTTGCGTCATAAATACCGGAAGCGTCAGAGTATTGAGGCACTATCACCCAACCCAGGATCTGCAAAGGAGCAGGAGCAGGAGCACAGGCCCCCCATCCGCATATGTGCGTGATGCTCTAAGGAGGCGAGGAATATGAATGCGATGTCGATGAATGACGGCGGTAATATCCTGTGCCGTCAGCAATTGCAATGGCGCTTGCCTACCTGCAGTGACGCAGCAGCTTGCTCCGGACTACGGACTACGGACTTTCGACTTGGCTTTCTACGGGTGTAACAAGGAACTGGATGCTCCTCCACGCTTTTTATGCACTCAAAAGAATCTGCTTGGCAGAAAAGGCATTAAAATGTTGGCACTGAAAGCGTCGATGGCTGGGGCGAAGAAAACGTATTAGTAACAGACTATTGAGACGCAAAGCGGCTATAACGGTGGCAGTGGGTGTAAGGAGCGTCCCTTGGCGGCGTGGTGGGAGATCCTGGCTAGGACTTGAAGGCCGCAGGAGTCAGCAGCTCGTGCGAACTCTTACAAGTGCACCGCAGCCCGGGCTGCCAAATGACTTATGTGCTACGGGCTAGCACTCAGCACTCGACAGGCAGGATGCACAAAGCAGGACGCAGGACGCAGGAAGCGGGACCAAGGACATGGGAAGCAGGATATATGGACACACACACAGAAAGAAAAGAATGACTAGCCCTATTAGCTTTGTTTTTCACTGGGAAAAGTTAATAATGCCTTAAAATATTTTTTTAAATAAATAAAAATAATTTAAATTAACCTTAACTTTTAGAAGAGTTTTTAAATACATTTTGTTTATTGTTTTCCTTCCCCCAGAGCCTTTTATTCAAGTCTTGTTAATGTCTCAGCGATAAGATAAAATAAATGGCCACTTTAAATGATATATATTTTTATTTTTGTTTATTTTTTATTTTTTGCGGTGCACCATGCGGGACGATGACGACGACACTATCGCCAAATCAGCAGCAGCAGCGCAGCTTGCATAAAAAAATTGTAAAAGCGCAGCAGCGCAGTTGTGGCGATAAAAAGGAGCGACTGCTTCAGGCGGCAGGATGCAGGATGCAGGAGTCAAAATGACTTTGGGGCACACACAACATAAGTGCTTATATATATCAGATATAAGCGTTCACTCTCTCTCTGTGTGTGTGTGTGTGCGTGTGTGTGTTTGTAATGACTGATCGTGTGATTTTTTATGCCACACTCACACCCATGGACGTTGCGTTGAAAGACGATTTATCTTGGACTTGGTTGGGTGATTGCCTGGCTAGATGACTCCAACCTCCGCCGCCCACAAATCAGACCCACACAAACACTCACACAGCCAAAATGGGGAGATGCATAAAAAGTGGCTGCAAAATAAACAAACAAACGAGTTTTTCCTCTGTGAAAATGTAAGTTGTGGTTGCAACAGCACCGAAAGAGGCGAAAGAGAAGGCAGCAAAAAATAATAGCAAAATATCTAACCAGGGAAAAGGCCAAAGGGGGAGGAGGGGGAGTCAGGGACTTCGAGCGGTTGGCAGAGATTAACTTTCGGGTCGCTCAAAGCGACCACAGCAAGTGCTTTACATTTAAAACACGGCAAAATGGCAAATGGCAAAAGTGCGAGAGTGCGAGAGGGCGAGAGGGCCAGAGGGGACAGAGCGTAGATGGGAGCTTGTTAGTGGACAGGCGGATGATGGTCACCGGCGTTGTTGACAAAGGCGCATATGCAAAAGCCGCAAGCCGGTCAGATTAACAATTAGCCGGCATTTTAATTTATTTAATATTTATAAGAGACCTGAACGGGCAATATGGCCATATAAATTACCAGGAAGGACACACAAATGCTACACCGGGTGGGCAGCACATAAAAGTCCTTTTCTAACCAAAAAGAAACAACATTTTCTTAACGCCTGTGCACACAGAGAGAGAAGTTACTTGATTTTGTAGGGAATCAGGCATTATTTTTAACATTTCTTGATATTATTTATTGTTTTTAAGAATTTTGACTTGTAAAATTAAAGTTTGTTAAGCCTACAGGCATTTTTTATCACTAAATTGGTTTAAAAGTTTAGGAAAAAATATTATTTTATTTATTTCGACATCAACTTTAAAAATGTTTATATAGTGCAATTTGAGCTTGAATTTTAAACAAATTAAACCTTTTTCTTGTCAAGAAACTACTAACAATATTGTAACCACGAAAATTAAATTGTTTTCTAGATTTTTCTTAAAAATTCCCACTTTAAAATCTCTTATTTAAACCAAAGGAAGCCACTTTAAAACCCAAGGACTCCTCATTTCAAAATTTTCCTTTGTGCATACCTTTTCCCTATAAAAATAAAAAAAATACAAACTCTTCTTTATCTTTTTTATGCCTTGGGTTTCAGGCCATTACGCATACGCGGCGTGCGGCCATCAGTCCGTTTTCTGGGTTTATCAATGGCAAATCGATGGTTATTGCTTTATAGACGTTCGTGTAATGTGTTCCCCTTCGAATCGAAACATAACAAAATGCCTAACAAGCCCAAAACCATTTGCCAGTGAATGAGTGTGTGTATAGTGTGTATTTTTGTGTGTGTGTTTTGCCCTTGGCTAGCGAAATTGTTGGTTGTTGTCCGTGATGAATATTTATGTTTTCACACAGCAGCCAAAAAGAAAATAAGGCAAATAAACCAAACGAAACTGAACGAAATGAAATGAAACACACAGAGAGAGAGAGAGAAAGGGAGAGAGGAAGAGGGGAGCCTGG
The DNA here is from genome assembly GCA_008042515.1 of Drosophila truncata. NCBI lineage: Eukaryota > Metazoa > Arthropoda > Insecta > Diptera > Drosophilidae > Drosophila > Drosophila truncata. The sequence goes on from VNJQ01007948.1 coordinate 174,492, forward strand.
TGTGGTGCAAAATAAAACATGGCAATGAATTATGATACATGTGTTCGCCACTCCAGTGGCCCCAAAGCCAAGGCAAAGGCAAAGGCAGCGGCAGCGGCAGTGGCAGCAACAAAACAGGCAGTTAGCTGGAAGCACAGCCAGCACTCATTCATTTAAATGCCATTTTAAACTTAAATGAAAGTTTATGGCCTTTTATTTGCATTGTCGCATATGTTTCTGGCTCGTATATGTATGGCTAAGGTCGCTGCCACTGCCTCAGTCGTAGCTTGTTGCTGTTACACATTCACGTCGCCTAGTAGATCAACACCCCCCGAAATTGAGGAAAATGCAACATACATATGCCAATCGTGTTGCTGCAGTGAGAGAAAAATATTCTGGAAATTGTGGCAACACTGGAAAAGTCGAGGAAATATTGTTAAAAAAGTAAGGTGGCTTTGGAGGAAGTTGAAGGAAGTTTAAAAATATTTCTCTCCTTTCAAAAGTTGAGTTACAGATGGGAGAGCTGAAAAATGTACGAATTAGATTGAGGATTCTTTCATATGATGAATGTGCTTGTCCTTAATGTAATTTCTTATAGATTTTTCAAGTTTCCTTGCTGGATATACCTATAAACCTTCTCTAAATTACAATTTAAAAGAAACTTCTATGAAAAATTAATCTTTCTATTACCTAATTTTCCTTCTACATTTAATAATAAATATACAAGTATACATTCCTTATTTTTCAAGGTGTAACAGCTTGTTTTATAGAAGCGACGTGTACACATATGCCACGCAAAACTCGACACTTTACATTTGCCATGGCAATAATTTATTTTTATTTTCGTTGTTTTGCCAGAAATTCGTTACCTGCCAGGCCAGGACATCCAACATACAACGGCTGAAACGAACCGAACTGAATGAAACAAAACAGCGGAGCGGAGCAGAGCGGTAGTACAGAAACAGTACAGGTAACACGACATGGCAGGTGCAAAAGGCAACTGCGAACAAGCAACATTCAGACGGAGCGGCGTACATAAATCAAATTAATTTTGTAGGCGAGCCAACGTGCGCCATTTTGTGGCCCCATCTCGCTTGCTCACACACCCACACACACACACACATTGTAGCACACTCTGAATCCTGGATCCTTGCTACCGGGGGAAAAGTGCGTTTTAATTGCAAAGATGCCGCCGCGTTTGGCATCGCGATTCGAGGCTAATTAGGCGCACAATTGGCACGAAATAAAAAGCCAGAAAAACAAAGGAGCGTACGTGACTATCTCAAGCTGTCGATCCGCTGCCACCCCTCCCCAGCAACCCCCAGCGGTGCTGCGATAAAACGTACATTTAAATTGTCGCGGGGTGAAAGTAAAAGAAAAAAAAAACAAGGAAAAAACAAGTAAAAGCAGAAGGGGAGTCAACCGCATCGCACGTGTAGCACACTCGTATTCGTATCATCAAATGAATATTCGCTTATTTGCATCTCTCTGGAGGAGGCAGAAGATACCCCAACCCACAAAGACAACCCCTTAGTTGGATACACTCAGCGAAGCTGGGGTTTTGGGAGTTTAATTTTTAATTAAGAGAGCCTAAAAATTTAGCTTAATTACAAAATTAATTAAAGGAAAAGCTTGGCAATTAGCTTAGTAATTTATATGACATATTTGTACATTTTCAATTACATTTCTAAAAGGATAACTTCAAAAATTTGAGCTTAAATACTTAATACTTATTCCATTGTTAATAAATGCATATTTCAAAACGTTTTGCAACACTATTTATATATTTTATATTTTTAATGGAATTATTAATATGAATAAAACCACAAAATATGTAAGACAACTGGTAAATAATATTTAGAAGCAATTCCCTTGGGATCATATTTTCTTAAATATTAGAAACAATTTAATTAAATAATAAAAACTGTGGAACAGTCTTTAAAAACCACATCAATAGCCCACCTAATTTATATATTATTAATAAGTATTAATGACATTAAAAACTTGACTTCTAATCTACAACCTATCAATATTTTAGAATATTTTTCTAGCTGTTAATTAAAACCATTTAATATTTAAATGATTATTCAAAATGTAGCCACTATTTCTCTATGTACATCCAAGCAAATGAGTCTCAGCTGCTGCTCCTCCAAAGAGCGTGTGTGTGTGTGTGGCATGGATGTGTGGATTGATGGCAGTTGGGTGGCTGGGCTGATGGCTGACAAAATGAGTTTTTCAGTTATTTTCCTTTTCTGTTATTTTTTTCCTTGCTTTGCCTGGCCGCATGACGCTCTCAGCTTGGCTGGGGAAAAAGGGATAAGTGGGGGCACCGGTGGGTTAACCTTTGATTCAACAGCTGGCTTTTAAATTAAGATTTCTGGGGCCTCTCTTGTGCAATTTCAGCAGCTGGAAATGAGAAAAGTTGCCCCGTTGGCGAGCGAAGTTTTCGGCTGGCCGCTTGCAAATTTCTCATCTCCATCTTGGAGAGTTGTTTGCCAAGAGTTTGGGCCTTTTTGGCCCGCAGAACTTTCCCCTGACTCGGACTGAGGACACGACGAGATGACGAGTAAAACTAAACTAATTTCAAATGATTACCAAAGAGCAAAGCTGCTGGGATCCTGGATTATGTTATTAGTTGGCCACAACCCAACACATATACTTGTACATTCGCATTTCAATCTAAATGATATTGAAAAAGCTCTTGAAAAACTCATGTAAAGTAAACAATTGATTTCCATTACCCACAACGGCAAGACATCGGAGATGGGAAGCCCGAGGAGACTTAACAACTTGCCATTTGCTTAGCCACCGTTTACTTGCACATTTTCCTATATCTCTTTTTTCCCCTCACAGATTTTTGCATTTTTCCTGCCCACTTGGTTTCCACACATACATATATGTATGTATGCTTCTGATGTGAGCAAGTTTCTTGCGAGTTATTTTCATATTTGTTTAAAGTCTATTTACCGCAAGTTGACAGTGAAATATGCGAAACTAGCGCGTAGCCAAATAAGTGCGACAGTTTCCGGTTACAACTGTGTGGCAATGCCAATGTCTTGGCGGCTACGGCTGCACCAGCAGGAGATTTTTCCTTGCTTTCCCCCGCACTTTGCGGAGTTTTTCCCCAGCCCGTTTTTAGTGAGGACTCTGCCTGCATGTCATTGCGGTTTGTTTGTTTGCTTGACTTGCGCCCGGGTAAGGATTTCATGTGCTTGAGCTCAGAAGGAGAAGGAGGAGGAGGTGGGCAGGTCCTGCAATGGGGGATGAGCTGCATCAGGACCAACCGCAGAGCCCGTCTATGTGTGTGCAAGGATGCCTGCCTGCCTGCCTGTCCGCATGACAATTTGTTGTGCATGAAATCTGCTCCTGCTGGTGGTTCCCCTTGCTTCCCTTTCATCCTGCTGCTTACTGGTGCAATGTTTTTTGCGCAATTTGCCAAAGCCATGCCAGGCACGAAGCAGATATGCAGAGCAGCGAAGAATCGCAGCAACCAGAAGGAAACCAGCACGACTGCGACGACGAGGACCAGGACGAGGACAAGGCTCATGCTCCGACTCCGATTCCGAATTCGAATCCGACCACGACTGCAGGTGCACTTTGGAAAATTAAAAGGTAATGCAGCGAAATTTGCATATCTTTGGCTTTAAACAAATGTTTTTGTAAACTTAACTTGTAAAATAACGACTTACCCCTCCAATTCGGAATATTTATATATTTTACTTCTATTCTTATTTGATTTATTGATGTTTATTTTAAATTGAAGTTCAAATGCTTTAATATTAAAGGGTAATAACGTTTGAAATAGGTAATCGGTGAAATATATGCTTTAAAAGTCATTTGATTATTATATTTTATATATTAAATTTTCAAGACAGGTTTAAAGGGGTTTTTAAAAATTAAGAATTAAGAATCTACTTAAACTCACAGAGTTTTATATCAGAAAAATGTGTAAGATATATTTATATTTATATTTTGTATTGTTTTTATTAACATTTCTCTCAGTGCCCCCCTGTGGCTGTGGCTAAGCTCAGTCCGGGCAAATAGTCTGGGCTATGTAAACAAACGGTTATCCCTGCCGAGTCGCTCGCTTGCAAGACATATTAGATTTCCCCTTCGTATATCCTGCCATGCCTGCCGTTGCCGTTGCTGTTGCTGTTGCAGCTGTAGTCCTGGCTGTAATTGTAGTTGTAGTTGTTGTAGTCGTAGTCGAGCCTAACCACTGAGACGGAAGTAATGTGTCTATCAAAGCATTAACAACGAACCCAGCCAACGAAACGAAACGAAACGAAACCAGACTCAGACTGAGACTCAAACTCAAACCGAAACCGAAACCCAAACGAAATGTCTTCGTTTCGAAATGGAGTTTCTTGCATACCCTAGATCCTGGCTAAGAAGGATGCTCATCTTATTGATTTCCCATCGGTTTTGGGCTTTAACTAAGAGATAAGGCCTTTTCGGAAGGGTATAAAATGGGTATGAAAAATGTGTCTTTCGAGGCAGAGGAGAATTTTCCTGGGAGAGGGGGAACCGACAGCCGACACTCGTGTGCTTGCTTGTTTGCCAAATGCCTTTTGCATTAAACGCCTTTATGCCAAATTGAACACAATTAAATTAGTTGCGGCCAAGGGATTAAGGTGGAAATTGCCATCGTTGTTGTCTGTGTTTATGTATAACTAATTGGCTATGTAAATGGCAGTCGAGTGAGTGTGTGTGTGTTTGTACTGCACCTACACATCTACACATCTACACACAGAGAGATAGATGTGTGTGTATATGTGCCGTTAATTACGAGCAGAGGCAACCGCAGCTTATAGATGATTGGGCTGGTTTAGAGTGGCCCTAAAACAGGGGGGCTACCAGGGTGGCCCCCCAACACGTACGTATACCCACATCCAACCTGCCGGCGGCAGGCAGTCTGAGGCTGAAGTTTGCCCAGAGGGGGCGGTGATCCATCCGCCCACATTGACATTTCGAGCAGCGTTGTCATGAAACCTTTTGCTAAGGATTATGCAAATCTGCCACTCATCGTGCACTCACTCACTCACACACACACAACACAGCACAGCACAGCACAGCACACACATACTGTGATGGCGTGCCTTCATTTACATTTACATTCAGCTAGCTGAAGATTTGCGCATCATAATTTATGCCCCTCAAGCCCCATATTTCCTCGTCCTCGAAAGAGACAGCTAGCTGTGGCTAGATAGAGAGAGAGAGAGAGAGAGGGAGGGAGAGGCAGGCTCGGCAGGAGAGAGACACTTCATTCAGAATGCCTCAAAAATTGCCCACAGTTATGACAGGCCAGGTGAACTCTGACAGAGACAGGAGCCGAAGCCCCAGCCAGGATTCATTTGGAATCTTATTCACGTCCAGAGAAGGGCACTGCGAGAAATATGTGTCGAGAACTCTTTAAAAGAAGCAGAATTAAGGATAAAAGTTAAGAAGATTTTCAAAAGAGAGCATAAAGAATGCAGGATTATTATAAGGAGTTTTCCTGTGAAATATCTCATGTTTTGCCATTAGTTAAGGCTTTCTAAAATATTTAAACATATAAAATATAATATTTTAATTAAGCCAAAGCTTTATCGATTGCAAAATATGTTTAAGCTTACTTTTTCTATAACATTTTAATATTTCTATATATAAGTAAGTAAGCTTAATGTATAATGAATAATGTACATTTTAAAGACTTTATTTTGGTTCTATTAAATTTATATAAAATTCAGCTTAAAAAAATTCAAATAATATTATTCAAATATATTTTATTACTAAGCAAAATGAATTATTATTCAAGTGACGCTCTAACAATAATATTTATCTTCTCACTAATTGTCCTGCGTTTATTATTCTTCCCAATTTTTTAGTTCTGTGTACATTTTAGACATCGCTCTCGCTCGCTTGCCCTTCCATAATTAAATCATAAAAAATTGTTTTTTAATGAAATTAGTTGGTTGGTTTTTCTGTGCCGTTTGTTTTCGTTTTGGCTTTGCTTTGCATGATTTGTCATAATTAATACCCAAGTGGGCAGCAGGAGTTATCTGACAGTTGGAGAAGCGGCCCTGGCCGACACTTTTCGAGATGGTGCACTTTTGGCCATTTGCCTGGCTCCGGATCAGAGGTCCTCCTGGATCCTGGCCCCCCCATAAAATGCTTATGAAAAGCGCTTAAATTTACTAACCTGCAAGGTGAGCCAAAAGGGGGTCGGTCGGTCGCATGCAAAAAGGCAAACACCGTAAACACCTTTAAAAGGGGAGGACGATGAGGGCCGAGAGGGCTTTTCGGGCAATGACTGGACTTGGCTGCCAGATCCTGATAGTTGGCTCCGCAATTTCCATGCGGAGGGGTGGACTTTACAAAATGTGTAGTTTATTTGCAATTTTTTAGCCAACGAGCTTTACGTTTCTGTTTTGATTCCCCGCCGCCTCCCTGCATGTGGAATTTTTCGTTATCGCAGAGCTTGCAGCAGCAGCAGCAGCAACAGCAGCTGCATCAGTTGCAATAAAATCAGTGGCCAAAAGGTTGCAGCATCTGAGGTCAGCTGGGTGGCACTTTTCCACTTTTTCTTCCCCTTTCCACCTTACCCTCTTGGTGCCAGTGTGTGTGTGTGCTTGTTAAATAGAACATTTGCAGGGGGAAAATCCAACCTGCGATGGCTAAAATTTGGAATTTGTCCGTTTTGCTTTGTTTATTCGTCCAGTTTTTTAGACCCCATTTTCATTTCGGTTTTTGTATTTGCAAAAATAGTTTTCTGATTTGCATTTAAAAGGTTCTCTTCGTTGGGGCTTTAAGGGCCCTACATAGCCTACAGATACCGAGATACAAATGTATCTAATGGCTGCTTGTTGGGGAAAATTTATTTCCTTTCTCTAATTGGAAATGCTGTTTAGATAGTTGAAGAATTTATTCAGAGTTATTTAGGTATCTTAACTAACAGAAAATGTATAAAATTTATATTTACATTTTTGAATAAAGATTGAAGTAGAAATAAGCTTTCTTTCTGTTCTTAAATGATTGAAAGTGGAACCTAATTTATATTAAAAACGAAACCCTGCAGTTTTATAGAGTATCCATTAGTAAATTTCCCAAAAAATAGCAACTCTAACCCACATATAAAAAAGAAACATTTGAAAAGGATACAATAAACACCAAATGGCTGGGCAAATAGAATGCATTGCAGGCGGAAATAAAAATATATAAATTGTAGCTTCGGCAACATGAAATTGGCTGGATTGATGGCCAGGGCTGCGTCATAAATTTCTATAGATATATATGTATACTATATACTTTCTATATATATAAAATTCAGTGAGGAATCCCTGTGCTGTTGTGGGCGCTACGCATGCAACTATTAATCATATTGAATGGCGCGCCCTGACTTGTCCGGCTAATCAATCTTGCCAGGAGCAATCTCTCCGCTCTCATCTCATCCAAGGCGGAAGAAAAATGGCCGCTAAAGTCATTAACGCCTCGCTGGTCACCTGCCGCCGAAAACGAGGGGAAAATCGCTGAAGGAAAAGCAGGAAGGGGACCCACTGGTAGGTAAACTAAGCCGCCAGTTGCCATTTTGCTATTTTGTTTATGGCCCTGGCGCAAATCTCTTGCCATATCTTTCAGCGTTGTTCCCCCCCCCCCCCCCCCCCCCCCTTGGATTTTCCCTTGCAGCCCCCTTTGGATTTTCCCAGCTGCCCAATGAGGCGGCAGGCAAAAGCCAAAGGGGATTAGTTGTAATCAATAACTTGGGCAAGAGTATGTGTGTGTGTGTGTGTGGAGGAGGAAAAGCGAAGGAAAACTGGTCTTGGGCTTCTGTTTTGTTTGCCTGTCGAAAGTTTCTCCGCACAGCTTATGGCCGGGCTTATACACTCGCAGCCAAGTTATTATTATAATTTCCTTTGCCAATGCGGATTAATTGAAAAGTTTTCCATTAAGAATTCGCGCTTGGTTAAATCGCCTCGCCGTCTTTTGTTTCACCTTTTCCATAAATATTGCCCGCTTATAGTATAAGTATCTTCACTATTTGATCGTTATGGATTTTGACAGTTTCGCTGGGCTATGATGAAAATTACTTAAAAGCATTTCGCTCCTTGCGCTGATTTGATTGATGGCCGTTTATGGATTCTCTGCTTCCTCGCTCTCTCGTCATTATATTCGCATTATCAAGTGCCAGAGCCATATATAAATATATATATATATTAAAGTGGGCGGGGCATTGGAGCATTGCAAATGGCAGTTGACGTCTTGCGGTGAAGAGCTGACAAAAAGTTGCGCCAATTTATGTCAATTATCGGAAGCTTTACCTGCGGAATTGGGTTTCATTTTGTGTAGGGGGGGATTTTGAAGGAAAATCAAGGGAAATCCCCCCCATGAGGACAGGGCTGTAATTTGCTGGGGGAAAAACAAATAATGGCATTTTTAGTTGTTACCCGATAGGGCCAGTTTTTTTTTCTTTCCTGGGGAATCATTCAAATTTGTCACCGAGTGACTGGGAAATTTGAGAATGTTTTAGGGTAAGAGGCATCCTTTTTATCTCACTGGATATATTTTGAAGTAAAGTTGAGTTATTGAGATTAAATTGTGAGTGGGAATTAGATTTCTCAACTCCCTTTTAGGGTCTAGATTGGGTTACCTTTCGGGCGAGCCTTTTTTAACCTTTCTACAGTTAAGGGTTTGTTTTTTGGTTTTAGAGATATTCAGGGCACCAACTTTAATATTTTCCCTTTACTTTATATACTTCCTAATAGTAAAAATTATTTTATGCTTCAAATATTTGATGTTCTCAATAAACTGCTTGCATCCTTTCACCACAAAACCCTAAGCACCTTGACTTTCCTGCACACAAACCATTTAAGGCTTAAACTCCTTTCAGCTTCACAGAAATCTTCCCTCTTCAGAAATCCCCTCGAATAGCACATCGTTAATGAAAATCCTGGCTGATGGGGTGGAGGATCGGGAGCAGAGTCGCTCATTAAAATCGGCGGGGGCAAATCGATTTTCGTTTAGTATCGTAATCAACAACACAGAATTTTTGTTCTCGTGCTAAAAATTTGTTTTTTGCGCTATAACAAGTCTGGCTGGCGGAGGCGGCCCCATTTCATTTCGTTTTTGGCCTTTCGGGCCAGCCAACCAACATGGCTGAATGGAGAACTTAAAGAGCACTCGAACGGCACTCAGCCGCAAACACACACACACACACACACACACACTGCACACTCGATATGCATATGTGTGTGTCTAAGTGGAGTTTGCCGCCGAAGGGTTTGGGGGCCAAAGTGGAGTCCTGTGCTTTGCAGTACTTGTCAAGATTGAATTTGGTACGAATTTCTTTTTTTTTTTTTTACAGGTTTTTCTCTTTCATTCGTTGGCTTCGTACAATTTTCCGTTTTCTCTTCATTTCATTTTTTTTTTTTTTGGCGTTTTTATTGATCAAACAAAACGTAGCAAGTGGCAGCCAGTGAAGGTGTCACTGCTTACAAAAAAAAAAGAAGAAAAGGAAAATATATTTTTGTATACTGCTAAAATTGTATGGGGAACACGCGCTGTGCGAATAGATTGCATGATTTGCTCCACTGCCTGTCATTCTGATTTTTTATGATTATTATTTTGCTTCATTTCGTTTAGCATTTTGGCATGTGACTGCCTCGATATACTTCGTCTTCGTTTCATGGAAAATATATAATATATAGAAGAAAAGGAAGCTATTGCTACTTACCGGACCAAACTGTTCGAAGTAGCTTTTGACATCCTCCAGTGTGGTGGGCGCCGAGAGGCCGCCCACAAAGATTTTCTTCGTTCTCGTCACCATCTGCAAGTAGAGAGAATGCATTGAGAATTGAGGGGTTAATAATGAGCGGAAAGGTTAAGTGGAATGGCCCGGCATTTAAATATGCATTTTATACGAAAGTTATGACCCCCTGTGTGTCGGAGACCTTTTCCCTTTTTCTCAAGTTTTCCCGTAACTTATGGCCACCAACTTTCGCCATGAGTCGTTCGACCATTTTGTGCATTTTATGTACTACATGCATGGCTCCTCCGTTGGTGTCTGTCTGTGTGTACAAGGGTGTAAGGGGTGTGAAGGGTGTAAGGCTCTGGGACTCTGTGTATGTGTGCAGCTGGCATTTTTAAGCTGACAGTTTCAAGTGCCAACTTTACGCAGTTAGCGCAGCAGCAGCAGCATCAGTAGCAGGAAAAGCGGGAAAACTAGCAGCAGCCGTCGAGCACCCAGCACCGAAAATGATGGTGAGACAAGGACGAGCAGTCTGCCCCAGGCCTGCATACGTAGGTGCACTGAGCGAAAGGATATGGAACAGGAACAGGCAAGGAAAGTATGTACTTTAAATGGGAGAAAGAAAATCAATTCAAATCAAGGGAAATATAGAAACTAATTTAACTAGCTCTTAAATTTTATAATTATCTAATTTATTACTGGATCTGCTTAAATTTATTATAATTATCCCATGTTTTTATTTAGAATTCACTGTCAAAGAACATTTCTTAATAATTAATTATATTATGACAAGAAATAATTCATTTTAATACTACTTCCCTTATTCTAATTGATTTTCTTAGCTCTTTTTTAAATTTTTGTCAAATTTTCCCAATTTCCTGCAGTGTAATCGTGTGTTAGCTGAGGGCTGTGCGTTTGTGTGTAGTGTGTGTAGTGCAACGCCAGCCTTTTTAGCCCGCAGGCAAGCGTAAACTGTTAACGTTAAGTGACGGCAGTTAAGGCACAGTGGGCCCGGCAACGATATGCTATGTATACGCGATATGCGAGCGCAGCTCTCTACCATTTTAATTTGGATAATTTTGAAAAAATTACCCACAAGCTAAGCACAGAGCTAAGACCCCAGAGAAAACCCGCCTAAGAGTTCACAGAGGCTGCAGCTCCAAGGAGGGGGAGGAGCCACGGTTCAAGGGACCCTCCTCGAACAGAACCGGATGAAGCTGATGACGCTGATTGCACTGACGCTTGCAAGCTGCAATTTATGAGCACGGCACAGACAACGCGGGGTTTGAGGCGTTGCAAAATTCCCCTCCCCTCCTTGCCTTTCCTTCCTACCTCCTGGGCGATGGGGGATATGTCCGTTAAGGAAGCTAACGATATGTAACAGCGGTGCTGATGTTTCTGCAGTGCCAGCAGTAAAATTCATACAATGTCGTAAAATTAAAACACTTGTGCTGTCGCAGGGCCTGGGTAGAGGAAGCGAGATGGCCAGAGAGGGGCGTTTTAGATGTTGCTACAAAGTTGGTCGTGTGCAGCTTTTGGCAAGGCGGCAAATCGAGAGAAAGAGAGAGTCCTGAGACTCTGGCTCCTGGCTCCTGGCTCCTGGCTCCTGGCTGCTTCTTCCTGTAGCTCTTAGTTCCTTTTTTTTTCTACCCACTTGATCTTTTTTTTTTTTTTTTTGTTTTTGTCTATGCTGCACTTTAGCCAGGTTGAGGAACAGTCACTGGCGGGCTGTGGTTGTGAAGGGCTTGGGGGCTGGCACCGCGGGCGTTCCCTCTAACAATTTGCAAGACCAAAAAACGAACAGAAATCAAGTTGAGAGTGGCGGCGCTGCAAGAAAGTAACTGTAACAACATGACGTCCGAGACAACGTCGAGCAGCCGAGCAGCAGCTCCCAGGACCAACACCGCAGCAGAGGGCAGAGCAAGGAGCACCCCCCTTGGAGCACAGCGCCCGGGTGGCTCATCATCACCAGCCACAAAATGGGCACAGAAATTGCAGCGTTGTTAAAAAGCGATTCAAAACTGCAGTGGCCAGCACTTTGGGTGTCTTTTTTTTTTTCAATGTGCACTGGCCAAAAAATTAGCACTTAAGATAGAATAACTATTAGGGAGATCTATGAAAATATTAGAATATTATGCAGTTCCTTCTTTAACAAATCCCTTTAATTTTCTTCCTAATCACTCCCAAAATGAAGCTACTTAAACTAATAAACTGTGGCCGGGAGTTTGATTGTCTACGGCAGCAGGGAAGGCAATGTCATCATCAAATATAAATGAACCAGTTTTTCGGGAACACGCCCAGTGCTGATAGCGGGGCATGAATCAAAAGCAAAACACACCCAGGCAGAGAGAGAGAGTCCGAGTCCGAGTCCCCATTCCCAGTCCAAAGGCGACCTCAAGACAAATACAGGCCGCAGAGCATACACACAGGATACACGGAGGCCACAAGGAAACAAGGCTACAAGGCTACAACTCAGATACGCAGATACTCAGATACAAATGGCACCACACACGCATACTAACGAAGTGACACGGCATTTTAACGGCCGCCGCAGCGGAGCACAGATTAGGAATGTCAATATTGGCCACAAGGACTGCGATGAGCGGCAGGATATAGCGGCAGGAGAAGGAGCTGCGAGTCAGAGGTCGAGTGGGCGGGCCAGACAACTGGCACAGTGTCTGGTCATGTCTTTTTGGCCGTTTTGGTAATGTCGAGCAGCTCGACAAATGACGTCAGGAGTGGGCGTGATCAAGCCAAGGGGACAGGGAACAGGAAGCAGGTCACAGGATCAAGGGGTACAACAAGCGGAAGCGCAAGAAGGCGGACCGTTTACAATGCAACTCTGACAAGTCGCCCTTCGATGGATGTAATTTTTCAAGTGATAATGTTTAAAAAGAAGAGAAAAGCGGGGAAAACAAGGTTATAATTATTTTACTCAAGAACCTTTAGGAATAATTTGTAAATAAACATTAGAAAAAGGTAAATTTTTAAGGTAATAAATAGCCTAAAATATTTTTTAGCTTTTGAAGAGCTGAAAATGTATAAAAAGTAACCCATTATGAATGAGAAAACTATGATTCAGATATAGATTTTCTACAAAGAACCCCCATATCCTTGCACAGGTTAGAATAATCATTAATCCCTTTGAAAACACTTTACCTTTCAGTTAATTAAACTTCTCTAGAGATAATAAAATAGTGACAATAACCAGTTTAAAAGAAACCCCCTCAGGAAACCGGTAAAGGCAAAAACAATCAATCAATTCAACACCTCGGCAGTCCTTATTTTTCGTACTTCATAAATACAATTTACCCAACCTCTTCCACTCATCCAGCTTAGATTTTAATGAGGCATGGCATATACACACATAGATAAGGAAACATACAATAAAATCGACACTTTATCTTGGCCTCTCATCGGGGTTCAGAGACAGAGTTGACAAGTGGCAATGCATATTTCATTCCAACAGAGCTGCCTATCGATAACCTGGCATTATCCCGACTTATCTTACTCGCAAGTTTATGATGATGGAAAGGGGAAAAGCGATGCCGACATGGCCATCATCTCCATCATCTGCCGTGCAGCATCCCAATGTCTGTTATGTTAGTGGGAAAGGCCAAATCAATTTAACACTTTCAACTAAATTATTCATTTTGCATAATAATTTTCAAATCTGTCAAAAATGTATACTCGCACACACCAACTCACCCACCAATCCAAAAGGCTTTTCGAGGCGTCTGCACTTTCACACGCTCCGGAATGAAGGGGGGGGACGGCGTTTGCGGAACGCTTTCCGAAAAAGCACTCAAATAATTCCCGAGCGTAAGCTAAACCAGCGAAAAGTTGCCGAGAGAGCAGCTCACACAACAATAGCAAACGGAAATTGGGGGGAAGGGGTAGGAAAAAGGGGTGGCGGTGGCTTGGGGAAAATGGAAAACCCTTTAACCGTGCGTAGGCTCCACCGTTGCCACCGCCGCCGCCAAGCGTTGCAAATTCTGTTAAGCGAAAATTTCATCAACGGCAACGGGCAGAATTTTCATTCGCCATTCAGACAGAGCCCAACCCAAGCGTCGCCGCCGCCAAGAACGTTCGTTGTCAAAATGAAAGGAAAATGTCTCATAAATCCTTTTAATATTAAATGAGCTCGTTCTACGAGAGCGGGGGGTGGGGGAGGAAAATCGTGATGGGATGGGAAACTCGGGCAACGCACACACTTAAAATTATGTGGCTAATGGGAGCAACTTGCCTGGAAATTGCGCGCGGAACTGCGGAGATGTCTCGAATCGGCGACACATGTTCAGCGACAAAAGGAAAAGCGGTGGAAAAGCGGAAAAAGGCGAGGAAAAGAAGACGGGGGGCGAAAACAGGTTGGGGAAAGGCCGAAGGACCGCGGCACTCTGCCAATTGTCATTAAATGTAATTTTTAAACCTGTTAGCGCATGTGTGCCATAAAATGTAAGGTTAAAAAGGGTTTTTCTTTTGGGCCTCCTCCTAGGATGTCCTTTTTTTTTATTATTTTCGTTGCTGCCATTTGGTTTTATTGTGAAATTAGTCGGCTAAAGCGGGTTTATTAAAGTTTACCCCGAAATTCCTGATGCGTTGCCCGAATTTCGAGCCTCGACGATGGGGGTGAGTTTCAACGAAAACAATTTGTAACATTTGCCGCACTTCCCGCAAGAATTTTGCCGCCGGGTTGTGGCCCACTCGGAAAAAGAGCTTCCAACATCATTCAAAGTGACAAATTATCCATGCAAATTTTATACAAAATAAAAAAGGGGTTTGGACCGAGGCGACTCTCTCTCAACAAGGCAATCCTTTTCGTGGGAAAAAGTGTTGCATACTTATGAGTGCCGGCGAAGAGCGCGTCGAGTCGGCTTGAAATATGAGCATTGATAGAAAGTTTGACAAATGCCAAAGGATGCCATTCTGAGGGGCAGATAAGAAGGAAATATATAACAAGGCAGCTTACTCAAGCATTATCTTTGTTCATTTCCCCTAAACACTGTACAGAAATAAAGAGGGTGATGTTAATAATATATTTAGGTTTATGTGAAGCTTAAGGGGTAGGAATTTAGCTGAGTTTCAGTATTACGTTTTTTTTACTTAAATAATAAGAAAATATTAAATGTTGTTAGCTCTTTTTAGAAATTTTAAACAAGTATTTAGGGATTAAATTGCTTACATAACATATAATAAGGGTTTTTGGTTTCTTATTTTTAAATCTTAAGTTCTTTAAGCTTTTTTAAATATTTTTTACGAAATTTTGTAGTTTTCTTTGTTCATATCTTATACAAAATCTGTATAAACGTGTTCAGTTTGCTTATAAATCTTTATCCTGTAAAATTACTTATTTTTCAATCCCATTTATTCAACTCCTTTGATTTCCTTTTTTTTCTCGATTTTGTGGTATATTAAAAATGTATTATTCGAAGACCTACATTTTCGCAGTGCACGTTTTGGGTTGCCTTAGTTATGCATAATTCGATATGCTCCATCAATGCCGCATTTTGCGTCTCTCCTATCTCTGTTTTTGTCTGGCTTTCAATTAAAATGACCGCAAACGCACACAGGCTCAGGCAGACGGGACAGGACACACGCACAGCATACACCCTCGTCTACACACACACACACAAACGCACACATGTGGTGCTGATCCCAAACAAAATTTGTGCAATTTCCGTTACTAATACTTTTTGGTCAATTTCCTTCGAAATTTGCTTGTGCAGGACAAAAAGCGTTCGTTCTCCCGTTCGTTCGTCTTCCTTGTTGATTTATTGTCCTGACAGAAGGACCACCCAATGCCTTGCTTCAGCCTCCGGTTGCTCCTTAATTTCGTTGATATTTATGCGGCAAATGTCCTAGCGAACGAAGCCAATAAACACGTTCCTGCTGTCACTGACAAGGGATAATGGGAGCTGGTTGGTTCATAGAGAAATCAGCATTTGAATATGCCCAAGGGAACGGAGGGGAAACTGGCCATCAAAGGGAATGCAAATGCAGGGCTTGAATATCCTGTGAAGTCCTGCTTCTCTCCATTTTTTTTTCTTTGTTCTTTGTTCCTGTTGTTGTGTCCAGCTTAAACTTGTAAATCAAATGAAATATATGGCCAGCAAATAAATACATTTTCGTAGATTGATGCCAAAGAGTTGAGCTCCGAAATGAAACTGAGAAACGGAGTGAAACCAAACTGATCTCAGCTGAGCTGGCATTTTAATGAGCTTCATAACAGAAACTAAAATGGCGCATCGTTCACAAATTGGTTGTGGGTGGGGCGGCGGCAAGGACAACAGCGACAGCGACAGCGACAACGAGAACGACAATGGGGGAGAAAGTCCTGGCAAGTCACCTTATTTATGCATAACAATAATGAATATTATACAACAAGCCCGAAATGTAATTCTGTGTAATTAATTATTAATTTATGCGCATACATTTAACTCACACGCATTGTCGTCGACAGCAGGAGCAAGGACCAGGACACATGTGTGTGTGTGTGTGTCTCCTCTGTGCTCTTCTCTGCTCCCTCTCCCTCTTGCTCTCCCTCTTGCTCTCCCTCTTTCTCTCATCCTGCGAGTGTGTTTGGCATTGGCATCCTGGCACAATGGCGGCTGGCGGATGCGGAAACTGTTTTGCTGCCGTTGATGCCGATGCCATAGAGAAGCCCCGGCCATTGTTGCTGCCGATGCCAACAGTACCCATTAATTGGTGCCACTAATAAGTTGATCGGGCTTAAACTAGGCAAGGATATCTTGCTACTTCTTCAAAATAAAATAGAAAACTCTAGGAAAGGATCTCAAGGAGCTAGACTTATTTATTTATTGTAAAATATTGTAAAATAGACTTTAAATTCTTTTTATAAATTTATTTACATACTTAATTTTGTCTATAAAAACAGAGGCATTAATTAGAGTTTATTAATATAAGTAATAGTTTTTAAAGCATTTTTATTTACAACGATATCTTGCTTCTTCTTAAAAATAAAATATAAAAATCTAGGAAAGCACCTGAAAGCTTTTATTAATTATTTAATATTGTAAAAATTACCTAACTTTCTTTTTATCCATTTTTTTGATCTTTTTATTTGCTTTTTTAAAACATAATCACTAATTTTCGTTTATTAATACAAATATGTATTTTTTAAAACCATTCTTTTTACTATTCCCATGAAATTAATTAAACAAATCTCTAATTTCCCTGAAATGCATTTAGAGTAAATTATTTGAATTATTTTTGTGACTCTCTAGGGTATCTCCTCTTCGAGTTAATCACCTTGATCCGCCGCTGCTGCAGCGACTAACGACTAACGACCGACAAAGTCGTTCCTGATGCTGGTCGCATGTTGCTGCCCCTGTCGTTCTAATGTTAAGTTGAATTGTCATTAAAATTGTCGTCCATAATTTCGACATTAAATACACACACACACACACACACACTAGCTGAGGCTGCTCCAAGGATGCGTGTGTGCGTTTGTGTTTGTGTGCATGTAAATTGTGCGGCAGGACCCTCGATGTGTGCAACACTTTTGGCGAGCGAGCAGAGCATAAATGCTTGCCTGTGCTTAAGCAGATGTGAGTGGGTTCCGTGTGTGTGCTATGAGTGTGTGTGTTGTGTGTGTCCTGTGTGTGTCCTGTGTGTGTGTGCCTGTGCTGGGAGCGTGGTTAAAAAGTGCCAACGCAGCATGTTTTCAACATTGTTTAAATTTATATGGCAGACAGGCGCTCACACACACACACACACGACTCCTAGGACTCCCAGGACATGCCTAGGACGGACCCTGAATATGGCCACAACTTGTGCTTAAAGCTAAAGTTTTAAATTTGCATAATACAGAGCAGAGTCAAGGAGGGTCAACTTGGGCTATCCTTGATCCTTTAGCTCCTCTCCCGCTTACGTAATTGCCAGGCTCATAAACTCCAGGACCAATCATCATTAGGCGGACGGCCATTACATAATTATCGCAATCACAACTTGCAGGTAATTGAAATTGTGTGTGGTGGTGTCCATTTGGAGTCAATTTCGATAAAGTTTTCCCCCGATTCCCGTCATTTAACGCTAATCACTTGCAGTCACACACATACAGAACGAGAACGACAACGAAACTCGAAACTCGAAGCAAATAATTTGTCTTTCCATTTCCGCCCTGGGAGGCAAAACTTTCCTTTATCCCCCCGTAGATTGTTTTTGGCCAAGGTCAAAAGCGGGCCACTCCGGGGCGGGCTAGGTGACGGTTTTGCTTAATTAGAACATTCATTAATCAAATCAAAACCATTTGCCACTCTGGGCTTAGGCCTAGCCGGGGAAAAACCAGGCCAGACAATGAGCCAAAGAGGAAAAGCTCTGCCACAGGAAAAAGGAAAACAGAAAAAATAGAAGCGAACTAGAAAAAGAAGGAAACTTTTGGCGAATGGCGAATGGCGGCCAAACACGCACAGGATAAAAGGCGGAGGAGAGCGCGCTCGGAGCAAATAAATTCAGTCGCATAGAAAAACGACAAGCGGCATAACAAAGCGCACAGATTCGGTAAAGGACGACGACGACGACGCAGGAGCTGGATGAGCCAAACGTAATACAACAAAGGGACGAAACCCAAGAACGAGAGCGAGAAACGGAAAAAATGCGACCATTAAAACACATTTGTATATCTATTTTTGGGGCGAAACAAGCGACGACCTCAAACTTCAGAGCAGCGGGCGGTCCGCGAATGCCACAAAACCCAAACCAGGGCCCAGCCCCAAACCCAAGCCCAAACCCAAACCCAAAACCAGATCCCGAAACTCCAGCCCCAAAAAGATACAGAAGAAGAAAACATTAAGGGAAGAGAGAGGAGGCAGAGCTACGGAATGAGAACCCAACAATGGCCGGCACAGAAATACTTAAAACTACTTTAATTTATGGCGCACGCATTTCTGCGTTTAGCTCAGCCCCTTTTTCCGTTCATTTCCGCTACTATTCATGGGTACGAGAGGGTTGTAAAGTTCAGGGGGTTTCAGTGGGTTTCGGGGGTCGGAGGGTCGGAGGGTCGGAGGCCAAAGCAATCAGTCAGCAAACAACATGGCTTTGAGCTCTGCCTTCGTCGTCGTCGTTCTCGTCGTCATCCTTTCAGTCACTCTTTTCAAAGGATACGCTCTCTAATAAGTCTCCTTGCGGCCCTCCTCCTCCTCCTCCTTCTTTAAAAGGAAGCACACACCAGATTCAAAGGCTTCTTGAGACGAGCCTGGGTTCCTAAGTTTTTGCTTTATCAAAATTCTGTGCTAGCCTGTATTTTCGGTGGAATATAACCCGCCACATACTATACCTAGGGCCCAGTTATCAGCGTACGTGGCTGAGATTTGGTTGGGAAATTAATGAGAAATCATAAATCAGAAGATAATTGGACAGAGCTCGGCAGAGCCCACAAGTTTTCTTATTTTTCGGGAAAGCCTCTCTGTTGGCTCTCAGGCTCTGTCGCTTTACAAAGTCAAAGCGATATCGCCAGTGACTGGGCCTTCCCCTGGCTGCACTCAGTTGCATTCCCTTCACCACTTTTTGGGGGTTTTTCGGCACTGTAAAAATTATATTCATATTCATTAAGCCATTTATTTACAGAAATTTAATTAACTGAAATTATTTAAATGTAAATTAGGCTTAGACCTTTTTTACTCCCCTTTTTTTTTCTGATGGATGAGTTGACAAGACAAAGGGGACCTGTTTTTCTATGTCTTGTTTTTTTTTCCAGTGTACGCCTCTTTTCTGGCTTTTCTGCCAACTGTGCTGAGTGGGTAAATTATGCATAAGCGCACTACCAGCGCCACATTATGACGAGGCAGGCGGACGTCTGATGCAGAACGCAGCTGCCTGGATTATGTATGAGTATTCCGGAGGCTGAGAAGGGGTTGCAGAGGGACGGGACTATGGCTCTGCTCTAGGTGAGGTGGGGTACGAAGGGCTGCCAACTCACTTGTCAACGTGCTCATCACATTTCTTCTCCACGAAAAAACGAAAAAAAACCACCCACTTTGCCGTTTATGCGCACCAAGGCAAACAAACAGCAAAATATTTGTATGCTAAGCCAAACACATGCGACGGCGAAGCCCCACAATGCCACGCCCCCTCTCCATCAGCCAGCCGGCAGCCGCCCCCATTTCCTCATTTTCCAGGGGAGAGAACCAAAGAGCCAAAGAGCCAAAGAGCCCAGCAAGCGAGCCCAGGCCCAACGCGGCTCAAGTATTTTGCATTGCTAAGCAGAAATTATAAATCAGGGCAATTGTTGAAGATTTGCAGCCCGCACAACTAAACGAGAAACGAGAAACGAGAACGAGAAATGGAAATGGAATGGGAACAGGGATGGGTACTGACTGAAAGCGGGACCAGGAGCAAAGCGGGACGGCACAGTGGTACGAAAGCGGAGCGGGACAGGAGGGAGATTGCGGCACGCACGCCTCGCTGGTTTCCTGGCTGCCTCGGCTGTTGTTGACTAACTGACTGGCTAAGTGACTGACTGACTCGCCCCGCCTTTGCTGTTGTCTGTCTGTGGCCTGCACTGGCAGAAAAATATGAATATGAGAGATATATTTATTTTGGGAATATATTTCAGGATTATTATATAGGTTTTAGTACAGAAAATATATATTTAATGTGGTAAAAAATTATGCATAGAAGAAATGCACTTCTAGCATCCCTAAATATGATTTATAAACATTCGGGAATTACCAGAGACTTGTAAATATATTTAAGCAATATTTTTACTATCAAAATAGTTTAAAAGTCTTGATAACTTCCTGAGAAAATATACTTTCCTCTAAGACCTAAGCGACTTCTTCTTGTTTTAAAAATAAATATAAATAAATATATAATACTTCTTTATTCCTTGTTCATTTAATTTAATTTCTAAAACTATTTCTAGCTCTGAGTGATATATATTTTAAGTAACACCTGACCCCATGTAAATTTTTCTTCAAGTGTTCTTTTTGTGGGCTGGCCTGATGAACGTGCACAGGCAGTCTAATATTTTGCAAGGACGAACGTGGAAAATAAATAAAAATTCCCCACAAAAATGAATTTAACGAATATGAAAACAGAAGCGAGACGGCAGAGCAGGCAGACGAGGGAGAACTCAGCTGGGCCGAGGAGGCGGAGCCAGAGAGCTGAAATCATAATTTAATTTAACGTATTTTTCGTTGCCAAAAGACAAGACGCGAATCACACACACACAAAGTCACATACACTGGAACAGGGGGAAGGGGAAGCGACAAAAACAACAGATGGCACGACCAGGAGGGGGATTCAGATCCAGATTCACATCTACAGGAACATCCACAGGCACATCCAAAAAAAAAAAAAAACAGAGTCACAATCAGCGGCTGAAACAGAAGCCGAAGTGGAAGTCCTGCTGCCAGACAGACTAAAAGCAGCGGAAATAACACGCTCCGCAGCGCCGTTTAAAAGTGTAAAAGCCGTCAAGAAAAATAGAGAAAGCAGCTGAAGGAAACAGTCGCAAGTCCTTTATATATCTTTTTTTTCCCCTGAACTTGCGCCGTGGTGTGAGTCACTTTGGTAATAGAATCGCAGCGCGTTTTGCCTGGATTTTAATTTTAGTAATGGAAGACAATGGCAGACGAAGATGCGGAGAGACAAATAAGCTTAGCCAGCAAATGCAGCAGCAGCAGCAGTAAGGGGGCCAAGGAGCCAAGGGTAAGATTCCCTCGGATTCCAGATTTATTGCGCCACGTTGCAGTTTGAAGTTGTCGGGACACATAAATCTATCAGGGCAAGGATCGAGGATGCGCTGCGCAAATTTACACATGATTGTTATTATTTAATGCTGTTTTTGTAACGGCTGACTATGTGCCACAGCTACAGCTACAGCTACAGCTGCTGCTGCTGCTGTCATGCGGTTTTTTAAACGATTTTTATTAGTGGAAAGCAAAAGCGGAAAGCGGAAATAACAGCCACGCGCCGTAAAGTAGACAGCACATTCCACACACACACACAGGACCTTTTCCTGCTCCTCCTGCTGTTCCCTTCACCCTCCGACATGCAATAAATGCATTTTGCATGGTGTGCACGTAAATGACCGCCGACGATTTAAATTGTTACGCTGTGGCCGGCCGAGCGTTGTCTGCCATCAAAATGCATTACGTATACGCAATAAAAATTACGTATACGTTCATGGGCGTGTGTACGTGGGGGAGTGACTGCATTTTATGCGTGCCGCGCATTATCATTTAACATTTCCTGTGTTCTGTCCTGTTCAGTTCGGTTCAGCGGGAATACGGCTTGCTTGTAACAATTGGCTAAATAGTTTATTGTGTATTGTATAGGGAGGGAAAAACAGGTTGCTGGGTGGATGGGCCAGCGATTGATTGGCAATTGAAATGCACATAGAGCGTATGCCTGGCAGTAAATCATGGTGAATTATGCAATTATACCGATCATCAGGGATTAAATAGGTAATTGTAATTGTTTTCTTTTTTTTTTTTTGTCTTGCTTTCCCTTGAAAGGGAATTTGCCATTTTCATTTCCCTTTCCCTGTCTCTGCTCGCTCCCTACTTTCATTTCCATTTCTCAATTTCCCGCTGCCTGCAATTTGGTTAAATATTTACCTTACTTTCGCTACCTTTTGGCGTTTTTCATCACTCGACGGAAAATTGCAGTCGTTCTGCTCTGTCAACTAATCATATAGAAAGCATTTTTGCCCCCGAACCAAAACCAAAACCAAAGCCCAAACCCAAGCCCAGAGTCAAACTCGAAAGGTTGACCGACCACCAAGCTGCTGCTTTGGCACAATAATAATTTTGTAAATTATTGCGCATACGCCGCGTGTGTTTGTCAACGCAAAATACAAAAAATATGTCAGCCGAGAAAAACTTTCAACAATATTTCCCTCTCGGGAGGTCGCCGCCAAGGTTCATCCCGGACTTGGAGACTGATCCGGTGCCTCAGCTCATTTCCAGCTCAAATAAGCGTAAGTAAATTTGTAAGACAAACAATTGGAGGGGGACAAGAAAAACAGAGACCTGCTGTTGATGTTGTCAGCAGGTGGAGAGAGGTTCAGGTGGATTTGGAAGCTTGGGAGGAGAGGAGAGGGAGTAGGAGGTGGACAGGTGCCCGGCCTGCCCTCGAGAAAAGTCTGGCCTGTGTCTCTGTCTCATCAGCTCTGTGGAGCTGTGGAAGCCAAGTCAAGCCAAACAGCTTCAGGGCTCCCAGAGAAAGACAGAGAAAAATACTAAGGGAGAGGGAGAGGAGGAGGATGAAGAGCTTCTAGTCCGGGCAATATTCATTCCGGTGGCAAACAAACACGCAGCAGCAACAATGGCCACAACAGCAGCACAGCACTGCAAGAAAATGAAAGGCGAATCAGTTAAAGTAAGGAAAGGGTTTTACTTTCTTTGAGGTTCAGAAAAATTAAAAAAGAATTCTGACTTTTTTACTAAAGAATTTCTAGAAGAAGTATTGGATTTCTTTAGGATTATAAATATAATCTCTGAAGGATCCTTCTTAGATATTTTTTAACAAATAAAAGAAGCTTTATTTTAACGTTTTAATTATTTTTACTAATATTAGATAAGACACATACAGGACAGTGTCTAAAAAAGCCACCAAAAGGACTTTCGACACTTTCAAAAAATTACTTTTAATTACAATTTCCCTGCCTTCAATTTTTTGCCAAGTGCATTAGGCGGAGTGGGTGAACAACAAGCTGAGTAACGCCTTGGACGCTGCCATTTGTGGCATGCCTCCGCCCCGGCCAACGCTTTGAAGGACCCTTCCCCGGTGACGCCCCCTCAAGTTAGTTGATGAACTTCGTGTTCAAGTTGTAGCACAAGAGTTGACGCCTCGCAGCCAAAAACTGCGACGGCTGCTGTTGATGGCCTCCTCGCATCTGGCGACCAGGAAGGGCTAGGAAATAGGAGAGGCATGAGGAGGCATGAGGAGGAAAAGCCGCCGCCAGCTGTAACACTGATAGCAATTCCAAGAGACAACAACGGGCGCCGACGGAGAAAACTCCTGAGCAGCTCTTTGCTTTTCGTGAGTTTTTGTTTTTCTTTTAGTTTATTTTACTTTCGTGTGCCGTGGCGGCGTCGGCGTCGGCGTCGGCATCTTCACTTTGGTTTGATTTTATTATGTTTTTCTTTGGGACCACACTGGCCCCCATTTTCCTGAGTCCATAGCCAGCCGGCCGCCACTTTTCCCTTGGCCACATGCTGCCAAGAGTTTTCTTTCGTTATATTTGACTTGGCCCCTGCGACCTTTCGAGAGGTTGAGCAGGTTGGAAAACACCAGCAGCAGCAGCAGCAGGAGTAGCAGCAGCAGCAGCAGCATCCCTTAGCCCCGTTACAATATCAAGTTAATTGTTTGAAATAAGTGTTGGCCCGCCCACCGCTTTTCCAGAGCGACCTCCCTTCCCCCTGCTCTCCTGCTTTGCCCAGCCCTATCTTGTTGCTGATGTTGCGGTTTCTTTTGTGCCGCCTTTTGGAAACTACCCACATTTATAGTGTTGTGGCCAAGGCTTTTTCCTCTTTTCCTCAGCTGGTTGTCAACGCCAGCCGCAGCCCCAAGTTTTCCCTACATTTTCCTCCTGTGCGGGTGGTTTTTTCCCCTTCCTTTTTTCCTTTCTATTCTTTTTTTTGAACTTCTTTCGCATTCGCATCTCTTTGGCTTATTTTACTTTGACTGACTCTCTCTCGCCCCGAAGTCTCAATGTTTGGAGTGCACTTTGGCCAGCAACTTGAAATGAATCTAATAACTTGGCCCACACACACACACAATGCACACACATACCCACAGATGGACGCACAAAAACAATGGCCAGCTTTTTTTCGGGGGGGAAAGAAAAGCTTGTTAAAAGCGGATTTTGTTTTGCAAGTTGCTCGAGTGCTTCGGCGGCGGTTTCTTTTCCACTTTTCCGCATTGTTCGTCCTGGCAATTCAAATATCTTAGTTGAGGAATTTCCCAGAGCCACAGAGCCACACAGCCAGACCCAGAACGAGTTATAAGTTTGCTGGCTGCCAATGTTAACAGCTCTATTAGTTCAATTTATTTGTCTGGCGATGCGAAGGGAAAACAACAATTTTCCGCCTGCGCCTGCCACCGCGACAAAAGCAAAGTGCGAGGAATTCGGAATTCGACTTGATTGTGTTTGCAATTTCATAAAATAACAATTCGCCAGCCAGCGTCTTGGCATCCTTCATCCTTGTTATTGGCGCCCTGATTGCCGCCGGTGGTTGTCGCTTTTCCTGGCTTTTCCGGAGCTGCTTCTGTTGGATTTTTCGGGAGGGGGAAGGGGAATGGGTATGGGAATGGAAAGGAATGCGTTCCTCGTAAATAGCTGGCAAGGTGTGGGCTCGGCATGTGACGCCAACCCGAAAGAGAAAAGTCTGTCCTGGTTTTTCCCACACTCCTGGAAAATTCGTCGCTCGCTCCTGGGGCATGCCAAATTCAATTCACACAAAATACCCGTAATTCAACACCCCACGGATGGAGATGAATGCCACTCCACTGACTGATTGCTTTTGCCTCCAAAACAAACTCCCCCAGGGCGCATTGAAATGAGTTAAACCAAAGGCGACGGGCGACAGGCTGCTGCCAGCTCCTCAAGCTCCTCAAGTTTTCCTCGATTTTCCCCGAGCTTGGCCCGCTTTTCCTTTCGAGTCTGAGATTTCAGCAGCGACATCTCAAGCGACTCGTTGACATATTTGTATTGTATTCAATCGATGAATTTCTGCAGCTTCTTCGCCGCATGGCCCATAAGGGAAAATGACTTATTTTGCTTACGCACACATCGAACAAGGTCCTCGAGCAGCACCAGCTTGCTTGCCTTCGTCCTGGCATACCGACATCGAAGCATCCTTCGCCGGGGTTGATTGCTCTCTCGCTCTCTTTCTTTTGGCTTTTTCCCCCGCCCGCTTTCCTTTGACTTTACACGGAAACTAATTCTATATTTTATGAAGATCGATTCGTGGGGTTAATACTTCAAATTTTAAAGAGAATCCTTATTTTTCCGCTTAGGAATTTATAATTTTTGTAGGGAAATGTTTGAGTTTACAAATTTAAGGAAATTTTAATTAGAATCAGAAAATGTAGAAAATGTCTACCTAAACTTTTTAATTTATGTTCCTTCCTTTTCCCTATACAAACTCCCTTTTTGTATCCTTTTTTTCCGGCTATAAATTGTCATATTTCTTTGCGTGTATGCATTGACATTCGTCCTGTTTCGGCTCCTGCTCCGCTTTTCCAGCAGAAAAGTTTGCGCTACACATTTTTTACTTGGCTGACTGTCGACATTCGCGTTGATATTAAAATTTTAATAAACCCCAGCACGTTGACTGGGGGAATCTTCAGCTGGTACTGCTGCTCCTGCTGGTGCTGCTGCTTTTCCTCCTTTTCAGGGACTCCTTCGCCAGGCATTCTCTCCCTTCCGCCTCCTGTGGCCGCTCTTCTCGCTTTTCCCAGCTTGTTGCACTTGACGGAAACGCGTCAGTTGGGCGCGCTTCTTCTGCTTTTTCCCCTCCCTTCGGGGTTCCCAATTGGTTTGGCACAACGCACATTTTCATGCGGCGACACATGAAAAACGAAAATGCCATAATGCTGGAATTGCCATATATACACACTTGGGTCCCAGCTGGCTGACAGCAATGATTTCTTTTGCCCTAACGTGGAACATGTTGATAAATCAAATCCCAGCCAACTCAATGCCAATGCCAATTTGGTTGACAATTGCTTTTTTCGCTCCACTTTGCTTTGCTTTGGGTTTGGTTTTTTTTCCCCACCCAACAGCTAATTGTTGAGGGGAGGGGAAGTTGGCTTTTGGCAGAGAAATATTTTCATTTTGCAACAAACTAGGGACGGCAACTTTAAGCCCCTTTTCAAAAAAGCCAACTAGGAAATGGGCAAAGCTGGCTTCTATGCCAGTCAAAAGCCAGACATTTGTAATCCATGTGGCTGTCTCCGGAATTGGCTTTGCGGCATCGGACAATTCACAAAAAAGGCCGGAGTGAAACCTTAAGCGCGTTGCCCGAAATGAAATCAAATAAAATAGTTAGTAAATAATAAAACAGTTGAGCAGTGGATTCGGGCAGACGGAGGATTCGTAGATTCGAGGCTTCGGAGATTTTCGAGGGGTTGCAGGGAGGCGAGGACGTTTAGTGCCGCTTTTCGCCGCTTTTATGGCCAACGGCAATAGACGAAAATTTTATTATAGAAAACGTCTTTGGGCTTTGAGCCCGTGGCAGTCAACAAACCATTAAACTCAAGTGTTTACCACAAGCCCAAGTCACTAGACACAAATCTAAAATGGCAGTTAGACAACTCGAGCGATCTGGGACAGCAGCTAATGTGGTTACGAGGATGGCTCCGTCGCTCTTAGGTGAGCCAGAGGGCTCCTTGCTGTGCTCGCAGTCCTCACAGTCCTCGATATTGGCCTAAAGTGCTGAAAGCTGAGCCATTCTAGGCGAATGATGGCTGCGAATTTATTGCCAGAACGATGAGAGCAACTCAAAAGTTTAAACTGGGTTTCACGAATTATTTGAAGGGCTGTCAATGGGGGAAAATCAAGTTATTTGGATTTTAGAAATCTCCTTTTGGGGTGTAGATGTTCTTAGTAGATTTTAGTTAAGGAAGGAACAGCAAGTTATTAGGTTTTCTAATTAGAAATAGGACTTATTTTATGTTAAAAGGTTTAAGAGAATTCTGTAAAATACCAGGAAAGGGTTTATTTATGAGGAATTGTAAAATATCAAATAAATATCTTAAAATTAAGAAGTTTAGATGTTTGTACAGCTTTGGTTAATATCAGAACATGTTCAATTTATAGAAAAATACTTTAAAAATATTATTTTTTTGTTATAAATGTTTCTCTACTTCTTTTGTTTAATGTTTTAGGAAATTACCCTTAGGGTAATCATTGTATTTTTCTGATATAGATTAAATGATAGCAGGGTATTCATCAATTTAGTCTCCGTAGCTCAAATGAAGCCATATTCCCGTGGCCTATTGAAACATTCATCAAGAAAAAGTTGATGGCAGCACGGACTCCTCATCAGAACTTCTAACCAAGTTGAAACCGCACTATAAATATATTTCAACTTATTTATGACCACTTTTCGATGAGGGTTTATTCGCGTTTACAGCCGGGTTATAAAATTTATGAGGTCCCGGGGCCAGAGGTCGATGGTCGAGGGTCGAGGGTCGAGGATCGAGTGGCGTAGAGTCGAAGCGGGATAGAGACACGCGAATTCCGATGCCGCGTTTATTTTCCTGGTGCGTAATTATTTTTATGACATTTTTTCCTGCCTTTTTTTTAGCTGAGGTGTGGGTTAGATAGACGAAGCACGAGCACAAGCACGGGCCACGGAGCTATAGGGCCGAGGTCCTTTTGTCCGGCAACCGTGTTGAAGTGTTGGCGTTTGCCAAACAAATTAAAAGCAAATTATAACGAAGCAACGAAAATGAAACGAACGAAACGAAACGAAACGAACGAAACGATATTATCAGGCAGCAAGGACACAAAACTAAATTTTAGAGTCCTGCCTGAGGAGATTCTCCCTCACGCTGGCGCTGCCGCTGATGATGGTCGTTGGAATTTTAATTTCTGTGTTGTGCTTTTCACTCGGGCAATGCCACTTAAAGCGATTTACTTGCAAATCTTGGTAATGGATGGCAGGCAAGGTGAGAAACGTGCCCGAGGACCAGAAGTCCTGCGGAGGGTGCGAAACGTGCCTGACGTTGGACATAAATTAATTTATTGCGTGCGCGCCTGGCCAAGAAAAACAAAAAACAAAAAAAAAGAACAGAAAAAATGGGAAAAAGCGCTAAGAACAAAAAAAAACTCAAGAAGGAAAACAAAAACAAACGGCGCGATTCGTTGAATTGTTTGAGCTGCCAGCATAAAAATAATTCATTGCATACTTCTTTTGGGGGTACGAGGCCCAAAACTTTCATTAAATAGCATTAATAATTAAGAGATGAGGGTGGCATTTAGGGGGATATTTAGATATTTAGGGGACTTATAACGACCTTCTGTGCTGGAATTGCGTTAAATATTATGCTTATTTATCAGGTGATGTGAGCAACAAAGAGGCAGAGAGAGTGAGAGTAATTTGATTGGAGACATTAGTTTAAAAAAAAGTTTAATTAGAGTGAAGAAAGTAAGTATTGTATAATAAGGTGTACTCTTATTAGATTTATAATTTAGATTTAATTTAAGAATAATTTTGAGAACCTTTTTACTGCTGAATTTCCTTATTTTATCAGATTTGCAAAGACTTCTAAGAAAGGGTCTTAAATAATTAAAACCAAATGTAAAAATACATATCTATAATAATTTTTGGTGTTCTAATTATTTCTTTGATATTTTTTTAATGAAAACATAAATTCCACGACAAGAATATTTTTGTAAAATTTATTTTATATTTTTCAATGCATTTACATGTGTTTATTTGGCTTTGAAAGGAAAAAACCTGCCTTAAACAAGTGTTAAATTTATACAGATCAATATACAGTCAATGCAACTTGTTTAGCTTCAACTTTCGATAATTTTTGAATTACTTTTTTAGTGAAAACTCATTTAGAAACCATTTAAACTGGTCATTTAGTATAAGTTTTAGATTTTCATTTTATTTTTCCTAACAAAACATTTCTTCGACTTAATAAATTTCCCAATTATTTAAATATTTAAAAGCAAACTTACAACGAGTTTTTTTGTTGGAATTGTGGCGGCTGCTGTCGTCGACAGCGGCGTAAACGTCGACTGCGGCGGCGGCGGCGGCGGCGCTGCGACGGCTGTCACGGGCGGACTAATCGCTTTAATTGTCGCCTGCGGAAGCGGCGGCTGCTGAAATAATTCCGCTGGCTGCTTCACGTAGAACAGATTTACTCCAAAGTGTGAAATCTTGATGGGTTTTATAGCAACACCTTCGACAGGAAATGTGGTTGTGTGGGCCGACTTAGCTGCGTCGGCTCTAAAGGGGGCTAAGATCGGCTGTCTGGGCTGATCTTGGCTATATATTATCTGCTGTAGCGGCTGTAGCGGTTTTTCGATTTTCTATTTTCGATTTTCCCTGTTTTTTTATTTTTTTATCGTCGATTCACAACTGTTTGAGAAGCTCTTTGGGTTTTAGGGTTTATTTTTTTTTGTTGATTTGTTTTTCTATCTTTATTTTGTTCGATTTGCAAGTATTTCTCTCGGGGAAATACTCGGAAAATCTGTATTTTTTTTTTAACACTACTAAAGCTCAACGGTTGACAGCGCGACAAATGTCCTGCTCCTGTTTTGGATTTTGTTTTAAGGGATTGTTGTGGTGTTGATTGCACTTGAACGCGTTGTATTGGATTGCCAAAAAACTCACGGTGACAAAAATCTCAGGACGCGATTGTCGCGACTTTTGACTGGCTTTTTTGCGGGGCTGATACGAATATATCGAAATTTGCAGGACTTAATTCCTCTCAACTCGACTAGACTTTTGGGTCTTCCTGGGCTGTCGGCTGTTTGGTTGTTTGGCTGTTTGGTTGTAGATTTTTGTTGGTTTCACACTAGGCTACTTGCACGGTTTATTTTGCTGAGGAACAGAACGCAACGACTGCTGGACTCGCTTGTCTGATAACGACTGAAGGACTCTCGCGAATTGCGTAGGATTTTTAGCAACAGCCAAACGCAGCGGGATTCTCTTCCTCTACCGTGCCGTGCTTTGCTTGCCGTACCGGAGCTTCTCTGCCGCCGTCGCAGTCGCCGTTGCTGGTTGTCGTTGTTTTCACCGCCGTCGGCGGGCGGCCGGCGCAGAAGCATTACAACAGCGGAAGTGGCTAACAGCGCCAGAGAGACAGAGAGTGCGAGGATGGGGTAGAGCCAGAGCGAGCGAGCAGGACAATGGGTAGCAGAAATTGGGGAAAGCCAAAGGGGGGCCGGAGAGGAAGCTACTGAGAGCGAGAGCGAGCGCCGGATGCACACCCCCACACTCTGCTCTGCCGGAAGCTCTGTTAACTGTTGGCCCGCATAAGCTGCTGCCAGGGTTGTCGAGTCTATTGAATGTTTGCCAGGATAAGCAGGAGCAGGAACAGCAGGAAAAATTCGTACAAGTGGAAAATCGGAGAGAAAACTCCCCCTCAAAAAAAACATATAAACTACGATGAAAAATTCCTTTAGATTGTTTTTCATTTATTCATTCTTTTTGCTAAAGAAAGTTAAGATATCTTTAAAATCTGTAAAGCTTTTCCGTCACGTATGGCATAAGAAATAAATACCTAAACTTTTTAAATAATATTTAAAAATAAAAAAACATAGGTTAAAGGGTAAATGGTTTTTTTCAGGGATTAAAATTCCTAAACATTTTATATTAAATATTTTCTAGGTATCACAAAATTTTCATTATATTAATGTTCCCTTATTTCCCCTCGTATTTATCTGCTTTTTACAACTGTTTAGTTTTTCTTCTCATGACAATCCCGCTTTAATTTAAAATATATTTTTGTAAAAACCTCAATTTTCCTTTCCTGTATGCAACAAATTCAACAGTGATTCCTGGCTTTAGGCCATTACATTTACTACCCTGGCACCTGCCTCTAAGCCAGTAACGGCCCGCCAACAATGTTGCAATCGAAAACAAACAAACAAAAATCTTAGACATTCACCAAACATTCACTTTCAGCAGCAGGAGAAGTCAGTTAACAGCGAGAGAGAGAGAGAGACTCTCGCTTCTAGCTAACTGCAACTATGGCAGAGAGCAAGGATATGGAGAGAAGGAAATGCCAGAGTCCTTTCACAGAGAGAGAGAGAGAGAGAGAGAAAGCGGAAGCCAGAGAGCGAGAGAGAGCTCGGTGCTCCACGCGCGTCATTGTTGCACCTTTATGTTTGTTTTCGTGGGAGGCCCGCAACTCGCTGGAGCAAGGGAGACCCTAGGCGAAGGGACAACCGAAAGGAGCCAGGACCTAAGAGAGGGTAGTGCCGGGGTAGAGCACAGAGAGGAGCATGGGGCATGGGGAAGACGAGTCCTGGCAATGGCGCAAACAAACAACAATAGCGATTCGAGTCGGCTGAATGTCCATGTAACCTCTGCAGAGGGTGTCGCTGATGTTCCGATGATGATGATGACGATGACGACGAAGGGCTACGGCAAGGATAATGCCCATGTTTCCAGGTGAGATCTAACCCTTTGACTAACATTTGTCAAGGAAGAATGAAAAGGTTATATGGGAGTCTAATACCAATAATAACAGAGACATTATTAAGTAAGAATATTTCATTAATATTTATACATTCCATTTTCAACTGTTCTTTTTAATTAATATTTTGATTAGTTCATTAATATGGCGAACAAGTTTTTACTAAATTATATTTTGTAGTTTAAGGGGCTTTATAATGTCTTCTGGTGGTATTATCTTTAATTTCATAGTTCCTTCAAATCATTTAATAATAATAATAATAAATAATAATAATAATAATAATTTTATTATATTTAAGAATGAATTATATTATATTTAGTCCTTAAAATCATATTTACTTGATAAAAGGGGAAATATCACAATAAACCCATTCCTATAATCCTGCAAGTCTAACCCATTATCCTTTATCCTTCAAATAATAATCATTGACAGCATCTTGTAACGCCATCATAGAAATCTTGAATGACTGAGCGAACATCAAAGAATTCATCATCACTTAAATGCCCACTCATTACGGGCTTTATCACAAGAGCGTTCATCATCACTGGGCCGTATCTGCATCATCATAATCATCATTCTCGTCCTTGTCATCATCATCAACATCAACATCATCACCATCGCAGGCAGCAGTAGTCATCGTTCCCGTTCTCCTCCATTGTTGTTCGCCGTCGTGTGTCCCGTGTCTCGTGTCTCGTGCGTTGGTGAAAGTGTCAACTTGACATTGCCTGGAGTGCACGCGCCACCGCTCTCTCTCGCACACTGACACACACACACACACACGATGCTCTCCAGGATACGTATGTGTGTGCATATCCTTACAATCCGCTTGCGTCAAATATTTTGTTGGCCCCGGGGCAATTGTTGTTGCTGTTGCTCCTCGCTGACATGCGAATAATGCTCGCAGCTGGGAAATTTGCTCAAGCCGAAAAAGGACTTGCGAGAGAAAGGATATTTGAGAGCAAGTCCCTCTCTCTCTTTCTCCCTCTCGCGGCGCAGGCTCTCTGATTGGATTTCCCCTTGGCTCGACAGCGCAGTTGGCGGCGACAGAGGCTGCTGCCATGGCAGCTTTATCAGTGCCATGAAATGTTGTTCCCGGAAAATAACCCAAAGGAAATGCTCTGCACACACACACACATGCACATCCGCATAAGGACCTCTATGAGTGTGAGCGTGTGTGTGTGTGTGTGGAGCAGCAGCAGCAGCAGGAGCAATAACTGTGTACATGTAAATCCTGGTTTGTTTCATTTGCCGATTTGGAGCAGCAACCTCTTTCATCTCCCCTCCTGGCCACGACCTGGCTCATCCGATCTCCCTCCGTCGCCGAAAAGCCCGCCGGCACTAACTTTGTACGCTTGATGATGATAATAATGTTGCCCCTTGCCAGTCACACCGAGGGAAAATATCACCCAAAATGGGTAATCAATTGGTTGACTCTTTCTAAGCTACAAAAAAGTAGTTTCGGTGGCAGTACCTGGAATGCAGAGTCCTTTATGAGGCTGCTGAAGACGAATCTCGCCACAGATGGGTTTTTAGAAAGTAGAATTGGGGTTTAAGATCCCTTAATTATAATATTTGTTATCCATTCTTTCAATTTTTATTCTTCTTTCATTATTAATTATATAAAATCATTGGAAGTTCCTATTAATTAGCCTTAAGCTCAGTATTAATCTGTCAGATTTTATTTAATAGAACTTTCTTTTTAGATTATAGTTCTCTTAAAAATTAGTTTAAATTGCTTTTGATTTCTACTATAAATATAAAATATATAATACCTTATTACTTCAATACAGATTATGTTCAAAAACTCAATTATATTATTACAAAGCTTAAAATATTTAGTCTTTTTAAGAATAAATTTAAAGCTGATTTTATAAATAGATTTCTCTATTGACTAAAAATAAGCAAAACCTTTACAGGACTTTTTAAGGTGTCCTTTCTTAGGTAAATCAACAAGTTCTTAACAAAACCACCTGTAAAATGAACTGAACACACTTTATTTAATATTCTTAGATTCTCCTAAAACTGCTTATTATAAAGCAAACTCATCAGCATTTTTGTTTTAATAATTATAATATTATAAAATTATAAAACTAAAATTACCCATTCACCAGAACCTTTTCATAGCAGTGCATCCAAACCGAATCGAACCCAATCCCAATCGCAAACTCAAACCCAGAGCCAGAACCAGGACCTAGCCTCGCCCCAAAAACCCCTGCCAATCCAATCCAATCGCACGGCCACACCAGACATCGTCTATGGAAATTCGCATGCCGATTTTCGAGCGATTGCAATTGATTTGTAATGTATTTCATTGTTGTGTGTGAGTGTGTGCAGGATCTGATGGAGGACAAAGAGCAGGGCAGCGACGGAGCGGAGGTATAAAATTTGTATTGATTATTTCTATTGCCTTTGTTCGCCGGTCGTCGCTTTTGTTCGCCATCTAATGATAGCTATGGGGGCATTAAAAATGTCATACACAATAGTTTTTCCTTCTTTTTTCGATTCCGGCCTGCAACAACTAGCCAAAAGTAGATAGAGAGCAGGACTTTAAGACCACAGAACGACCAAGTGGATAGATAGAGTGGACGGAGTAGACGGAGGTGGGGAAGCTTGCAGGGTGCGAGGATAAATTGTAAACTTGGCCGCATAACGCCGCCAGGACACGCAGGAAAAGTGGCAGTGGGAAAATGTCTGCGGAAAGGCGGTGGCTATCGGCTGGGGAATTGGCATGTGTACAAGTCAATTATGGGTCAAAATCCACACAGGAGTTGAGGCGAATCGACTCAAGCTGAACTGAGCCGAGTGGCAAACACTTGAAGATGACGCCAATGCCAATGCCAAAGTCGTTGCTGTTCCCCATGGCTTTTCTTTGCCTTTCCTTTGGCTTTTCTTTGCCTTTCTCCTTTCCACTTCTTCAGCGCAGCGCAGCTCAACGCACAATTTTATGAGTTTTTGGCTGCGCTCTGTGTTTTTTATGCCCAGCAAAGCGTTGAGACTGCAAGGGTATATAAGGTGTATTTCCAACCCCACATCATGGCTAATTCCACAATTTGGTTACTTTGTAAGTCGTTTTTCCACTATTTAAGGAATTTTTATGTCCAATTATGGGTTTATAGCTAAGACAGGGAGCTAGGGAAATGTATTTTGTACGAGTTATATGGAGTTTTATTGAAATTTACCTTTAAATTTAGTAAAATGTAGTAGTTCTTAGTGTTAAGAATCAAAGCAATGGTGGTGGGAGGGTTTAGACACACTTGTAAATATTTATGGATATATTTTAAATTTTGAAGGTTGTCTTTTATAATTAAATATAAATATTTAAGCCCCTTAAAAGTGTATTTATGGTTAAATATATTTTTTTTTTCCTGAACACAATTTAAGTTGAAAATATATATTAAATCCCTTTTCCTACCATCCCAGTTATATCTTTACATTCTTTATTCCTATATTCACACAACCTCACATCAATTTTGACTTACATATGGCTATTGAGATTGACAGGAATGGTACTACCGGGTATCAGGGATTCGTGGAAATCAAGAAATATAATACACTTCTTAATTTCATTTTTTTTCCTCCGTTTTTGGAGCGTGTATAGAAGGATGCAAGATGTGTGTGAGATGAAAGGGGGCTCGGAACCAAGAAACCGGGGTAAGCTGAGGCGGCAGCCATTGGCCATTGCAAATGAAACATGTTTGGCTTTATCGCATTTATTGACGACTCCGCTGGGACGTTTTGCTTGCCTTTTTCCACCGCCTCCGAAGCCAGATCAAACAATGCCACTTGGGAGGCGATGCTGGGAGGTGGAAGTGGGGATTCCCCCACTCAAATTGCGCTATCGAGCAGCTCCAAACAGACTTATAAAAACATTATTTTATGCTCATGTGAGTGTGCAAGGAGGGAAAGTTAAGCGGAGGATGGAGAACGAACTAAAATCACTTAGAAAAGCAGTCATAGATAAACAAGGAGAAATGATGAATGCCAACGGAATCAATATGCTGCTCAAGCTGAATTTCACGCTGATATTGATTCAAAAATCGCATATGTAATGAGGTTTGTGATTTAAGTTTCTGCTTTTTCCATTCAAACTTTACAGAATATTGAACTATATGAAGATTCAACTTAAGATATCTGTTAAACCTTCTATTAATTATTACGAAATATACTTTCCTTGGAGCCCTGTAACTTTAAATAAATTCCTTAGTTTGGCCACTTAAAATATGAATAAGTTATGCCTTAGAATTCACTTCGAAATCCTCCACTGGAAGTCCGGTCACATTTAAGCTATTCTGATTGTTAAAAGCTTATACGCCGCGCACTTGGCTTTAAACCCAGCCAGCAAATGCCACTTCATTCTGCTGATATTTGTGGCCAGCAGCGGCACACACACACTGGCAGAAAAACAGCAAAATCACACACATCCTTTTGCCATCAATTCTCTAAGCAACAAACAAACACACGCACAACCCAGGCCAAAATGGAGAGCGAGATGCCGCAACACGCAAAGCTCTTTTCACTACAAAACGGAAGTACATAGAACCAGGAAAACTGCGGGGAAATTCTGTGGGGGAAAGGCTGGCCGCACACTCGCACAAGCTTAGAGAAAAATACTGTGGCAAAAACTACTATAACACACAATCGCAGGAAGGGTGGCCGAGGTGGAGGAGGAGTAGCTGCTGGAAACAGGAGAGCACAAGATATTCATTCTATCGTAAAATAGGTGAGCCATGTGTGTGCGAGTGTGGAAAAAACAAGCGCCAACGCTCTGGTCAACGGATAACAAAACATAAATAATAACGACAGCCGAGCCAGTTGGGGAAGCTGGGCCGAGAGTGAAGAATCGGGGGAATATATATGGATATATATGTATATACGGATATCTGGCGTGTGCTGCCCCAGGGCAGCGGCACCTTCAGATCGCCGGAGATCTGTTTAGAACGTAAATGGAACAGAGAAAATATTGTTTTCTGCCTGAGGGTTTTGCTGAAAGACTTGCCTTAAATAAATACAATTATTTCGTCACTAAAAGCTTTGAGAATTTAATTTTATATTTAATAAATACATTTTCCCAATTTAAACATTTGTATATAAATTCAGCTTTAAACACCTGTGTTAAATACACTTTAAATACACTTTAAAGACCATAAAGAAACATGTTGATTCAATAAATACAACAAATCAATTGAATGCCGACAGAAAATGGGTTAAAGATCGCTTTTATTCATCAGCAAAATATTCCCCTGAACCGATTCCCATTCAATTGAAATGGAAAACGCTTTCGGCTCCGGCTCTGGTCCGGCTTGGCTTCCTGGAATATCCTTAATCGCCATGTCCTATCGGTTTCCTGTGAGCCAGAACAAAAACAACCAGAAATCAGACCGGACAAGAGCCGAAAACTGGTAGCCGAGGCGGGGAAGGTGGCAAAAATCCCCACTGGATGGAGAATAATGTGAATGTGAACGCGCATATAACTCATTTATTTATTTACTATACTATACGTATTTATATATAGATATATATAGAACAGGGAGGAGTCAGAGGCCAAAGTTGTGGTTGAGCAGAAGGAAGAAAACAACATTTTTGGTGAATTTATAAATAAGAGAAACGAGAATATGTGGGCTCTTTAAAGAAGAGAACAGCTTCAAAATTCCTTGCACCCCTCGATAAATATATTTCTGTGTTTAAGTGGGGGAATATTCTTGTACACCGAAAAAGAAAGGTTTAATGAAGAAAATTAAATAATTAAATAATTCATAGTAAAAGTTTTATAATTTCTTTAAACTGTCTTACCTTTTCGAAAAGGTTTTTAAGACTATTTTTACTTTTTATTTCATGTTTCTAGTTCTAGATATTTTTTCCAAGTTAAATGTATTCCCCATTCTATATTGCTTTTTTCTTCAAGTGTAATTGTGAGCTTGCGTGCATTGAGGCTTGCGTTTGATTTAATAGTTTATTAAGATACGCGCTCCAAGTGCAGATTACGGCAGGCGAATTTGCTTTGTGGTTCCCCTTGGAAACCTTAGCTCCAATAGCGCCGAGTAACCACCCACAAAACCATCCCTCCTCGCACTATTACCGCCCATCTCCTCATCTCCTCATCCTCGATGAAACCCTCGGCAAGACACTTAAATGCGACGACCACTGGATTTTGGCTGTGGTTTATGGGCTTGAGCTGGGGCATAAATAGATTTCGGGTTTCTCGCTTTGAAAGGCAGCAGCAGCAGCAGCGAGGAGCGGGAATTAAGAACGGGAGAAACATGAATTCCTGCACTGCACTGGCGAAGCTGCTGAAATCGATGCACGAATAAAATCCAATTGAGCGGGCACTTAATCACTCGATTTGTGAATGCATTTACCCCGCCGTTTAGTATTTACCGCTGTATTTATTTTGGTATTTACGCAGTGTTTATCACTGCGCGCTAAGTATTTATTTTCATATTTATCTCATTGCTCCTCAGCGCAGTTATTGCTTCATTTTCATTGCCAATTTGTTGCGCACCGAGGCACGGGTCCAACACACAGAGGCAGGGCAGAGGCTCATTTAAAAGGCCCATAAATTAATATTTTCACGCTTTAAATGCCACAACAGGATACGTACACGGCGAGAGGGAGCACATATTATACGCATTATGGGTCTGTCTCTGTATGTGTCTGCCTGCTAGACG
Source organism: Drosophila truncata (assembly GCA_008042515.1). Taxonomy (NCBI): domain Eukaryota; kingdom Metazoa; phylum Arthropoda; class Insecta; order Diptera; family Drosophilidae; genus Drosophila; species Drosophila truncata. The sequence goes on from VNJQ01007948.1 coordinate 212,994, forward strand.
ATTAAAATGGCTGTTAATGACAAGTGAACGTTATAAATTACAGCAATGAAGAAATTCTTTTTTTTTCTGCTTTTTTTCTCCCCCATGAAGGGGGATGCTTTTCCTCAACACGATGATGCTGATGATGATGATGGTGATGGTGATGCTGATGGGTTGTATCTGCTGGAGACAAGTCTGAGAAGAAGTCTGCCTAATTATTTAAGATCAAGCGGCTGGGAAATGCCAATGCCAAACGCAATAATGTTTCTCTGTTTCTGGCAAACAATGGAAATTAAGGCCAAGGCATAGACAAAGTCACAGCTCGGTCTCCGATCTAATGATGTTGTCTTGGCCTGTTCTACGCCCCAATGTTATTAATGATGCCCCATATGACACACACTCGCACAGCCATCTTACACACCTTCAGCGACCTCCGACTGAGCTGGCGTTTTTGGTATCGTTGCCTTTAAATTACGTATACGCAATATTTGCTATGGCGCCAAGAGAGCTCGCTGCACTGAGGGAAAATTTAAGCACACACTTAAAGTTATTTTTAAGCTATGCTAACTCGGAACTAAACTTTCTTATATTTTACAAAAAATTATTTTTAGGAGTAAATTTTAAGGCTTGACTTTAATTACTATTTTCCCTAGTGCAGCTTTTCGCTTATGCCACCACTCTTCCCCTTGTTTAGGCAGATGTCGGATGTGGTGGATGAGGGGGTGGAGCTACAGGATGCTGGATGGGGTTTCCAGTGAGCGATTGAACCAGCAAACAACAACAAAAGCAGCAACAGCAGTGGCAGAAGCAGCAGCAGCAGCAGCAGCAATGGCAATAAGGATGATGACGAGGACGCCAGGACACGGTGAAATCAATGTGTGTGATTTGCCAATTATGTGGGTTATACTGCCAACGTTTTTGGGTGTGTGTATCACCGGGTGTACCGGGTATAGAGTGTGGGTGAGTGTGCGCGCCTCGTCATTACCGCTGTTTCCATTTCCGGCAGACAGGCAGGCAGGCAGGCAGGCAGGCGAGGCTTCGATGTCAATTTCATAAGCAATTTACGCAGACAGGAGCACGGGAGCACAGGAGCGAGGGGGAATACGTTGAGGGAGCAGCAGCGGTTTTTTCGGGTGAATCCCATTCGATTTGCCAACTGTTGAGGCCCAACAAATATATTCCACATTTGGGGAGGCCGGGAAATTGAGTAGACCCCTAATTAACCAATTTTCCAATCGGCACGAGAAAAATTCACACGTTCCAGAAGGTCCCTGGCCCACTCGGGGCTGTCCTAATTATTGTCCTGCCATAAACAACAAAAGGACCCCAAAGTAATGGCCGCTATAATTCACAGTTACTTATTGTTTATCTGTTCGTTTGCCCCGGCTCAATGTGGGCCATAATTTAACTGGCCGAATCTTTCGGCTGCTCCCCTTTTGCTTTTGGTTCGATTTTACGGCCTTCTGGGAAAGGAGTCCTTGCCCTCAGCACCCTCATACTGGAGAGAGAAGTCTTTCTCTCTCACTTTCCCTGTGATTTAAATGATGCGAATTAATTTGGAGAATTTTCAACTCCCTCGACTTGCTGCAACCTGTGCAACAATGGCAAGGATAACTCCCAGCGAAAGGAGCTGCAAACAATTGCCGGCTGGAACGAGAGGAGAGTGAAAAACAAGGCCAAGGAAAATCTCAGTGCACATAACCGAAAGCCAAAATCGTGGCCATAACTATGTGCGGCTGCAGCCAGAAAGAAAGAGAAAAAGAGAGAGATAGAAAGCGAGCTCTAGAGGAAATGGCAAACAGACAAAAAATAAAAATACAGCAAAAAGTGTATGGGAAAAACAAAAGGAAACACAGCACGGCGCACGGAGCAAAACAATGCAACTCGGGGGCCTTCGATGTGTGTGAAGTGAAGGGGGGTTGGCGATGGGTTGGGATGAAAACTCGCAGAGCCACAGCAGATTGCATAAAAAATAGTTGAAGAGCCGGACAGGAGCAGCAGCTACAGCTACAGCTACAGCAATAACAACAATAGCCAAGCAAGCAACCACATTGGTGGGAAACATCTCTTTTGGTCCGAAAAATAAGGCTCGGAGGAGGAAGGGAGCAGCGTTCGTTCGAGTAGGCGAAAGTTTAAACAACTATTTATTATAAAATACAGCTACAACTACAAAATACTCAAATGAAATAAGCTAGGAGAGTTTTGTCGAGAGTGCGGCATATTTGATTACCTGGCAGGGGTCTTAAAATGTACTCAAAGGCTTAATTAAAATTAAAGGTGAACTTTAGAAGCTAGAGTCATGTATTTAAAAAGGAAACTATTTTAACTTGAAAGTTATAAACCTTTTTTAAGTATATTTCATAAGTTTACTAGTTTCATTTTTTAAAATAACTTTAATATATACATTTTTGTCAATATTTTATATGTTAAATTACTATTTCAACAAGTATAAACCTTATATTTTAATAAATCAAATATTCATTGAAACATTCTATATTTCCTTTCAATTTTCTTACAAATTGAGTTTTCTTCCTGTAAATTTAATATCACAAATTTAATAAATAAAGCCTCAATCTTTGATCCCCCACCTGCGGTCTCTTTACTTTCACAGGGTATTAAAACTATTTAACTTATACACATACCCAGGGATAAATTCAAGCAGACAACAGCTGAGCGTGAAGGTGGCATCAGCTTGTTTTTTTTTTCTGGGACAACAGGGGGTCCAACCAGAGTAACCAAACCAAACCAAACCGAACGAAACGAAACGAGACCAGGAGCCACCGATCCGACCAGGCCAGGCCAGGCCAGACCAGAGCCATCCAATCCATCCAGCACAGATGAGAGAGCACGAGGAACAGTGGTTAAGTCGAAAGGGTTAACAAATTTATATAATAAGTCAAAGATACATTTCTTAATTTAATTATACCTTTATATTTTATTCCTTTATATTTTTCCAGCTAAAAATTATTTTTTAGATAAGAAAAACCTTACGGCATTTAATAAATATAAACCTAGAGAGTTTAAGCCCCATTTATATGAGAAAATATATTCCAGAAGCTCACAACTTCTATGTATGTTTCTTAGGCAAAACTATGTATATTATAGTTCCTGAACTAAACATATATTAAATTTCTTACTCAACTTATTAATTAATCCCTGTTTTATGGTCTCAAAAATATAAAACCACTGTGCGTTGGCAAAGCGAGAAAAGCGATGCCGTGAAGCCTCAACAGTCGAGCCAAAGGAGCAACTTTTACGTGAAAATGTTCAAAATTTAATCAAATTAAAGTGAATGCGCCGCAGGCGAACATATTTCGCACGCCGAAGGAGCGGCGGCAGCCGAACGAGAGGCTCGCAGGATGTGCGATGAGGATAACAGGCGGCTGGCTGGCAGAGCTCTGCGCAAGTTTAATATGTAAATTGTTTTCGCTCGGCCCACTCTTGTTGCCGTTGCTGTTGCTGTTGCTGTTGCCTTCGACATTAAGTGGTTATCATAGCCATTTATGAGGCTGTTAAAAAGTATCTCATTAAACATAAATGGCCGCCCGCTCAACTAGAACCGCACAGATAGACAAAGTATATTGTATATTGAAACGCTTTGGCCGAAAAAAAAAGAAACCTAAAGCCAAAGCCAAATCCGTATACAAATCCAGAATTCCCGGTATCCAACGGTCGCAGCTGTTTCCAGCGGTTTCTGCATTTGGAAAAGGGGTTTTCCGCCAGCGAAATTTTCCTCAAACTCACAAACACACAGCACACACACACACTCATGTGTACACAGATATTCTATCCGAATTCCGTTTACCTGTCAAACTTTTGCCATTTGTGGCCAACATATTTTGAAGTTGGCCAGCACACAAGCACACACACACACACAGAGAGCATTCTTGTCAGCCCCATTTCCACCCCTTCTCCTGAATTTTCCACCCCTTCCCCCAGTTGAATATTCCATCCTCTTCCCCTTCGCCATCAGGCCACAATCATACCCTCAGCAATTTCCCAGAGACAGAGCCACGTTTATGCCTAAACTTTGTCAATTATTTGCGGATTTAACATTTGTAGCTGGTGCGGATTTTGATTTTTGATTCGAGTTTAAAAGGCTGGCATTACAACAACAATAACAACACTCCGGTTGGTAAGTTCATAAGCTCTGCCATGACACACTTTTGGCTACTTGGGAAAAATCAGATCCAAAAGGAGATTGTGTATATATGTATATTCTAATGGAAATTGAATGGAAAATTGAGGGGGCAAAACTTGAATTTGAAGGAAATTAAAATTTATAGATATGTTTTTGTGAATAGGATATTGATTCGAGCTATGAAAACAACTGGAAATAACTAGCTGTAGAAAAAATAGCAAGACATTCTTAGGCTCATAGATATGTTAAGGAAAATTGAAAGATTAAGATTAAAGAAATACAAAACACAAAGCAAAATATCTTGAAATAATTTCAAAAATATTGTAAAATCAATTAAATTTAAGTTTCACATGTCTTAACATTTTTTTTACAATTTTTTACTTTGGAAATAATTCTTTTTTAATTATGAGTGATAAAATACAGATGTTTTAGCACCAAACAATAAATAAAATTGAAAGAAAATGTTATAATTTAATGTTTAAATCAATAAATTGAAAACAAATTAATAAAACAATAACTTTCATTGGGAAATATACAACAAAAAATGTCCTGGAAATTACACCTTGTTCACTTTGTAATGTTTTATTTGCATTTCCCTTAACACCACAGTATACCAGCATCATTAGCGTAATTTTTTATTAATCAATAATTTTTTGCAGATATTCATTCTTGTGTTCAGTTACCTGTATTTCCCTTTTTTTTATGTTAGCAAACATTTGGAATATGCATATCAAATAACTATCAATGACGTCCAACGGCTGCCAATTGCAAATGTTGAAGTCTCGCAACAAATTATCAGCACAGCCGTCAGCGGCACCTGTCGTGTCCTTTTGCCAAACCCTCCTTATATATATAAATATCAAATATATATATAGAGGTTATATATATATAAAAGTATCTATCACCCACACAATCTTCCAAAAAAAAGGAAAAATTCACCTTCATTTCTCCCTTGCTCTCAGTCCAAAAGTTATAAAAAAAAAAGAAAGAAAGCAGACAACGAAAATTGGCATAGAAAAATCAAAAATAAAATATAAGAATCACAAAAAGAGAGGGGTGAAAGCCCACAGAGAAAGAGGTAGATATATATAAAGGTACTATATAGCTGGAGATTGAGCTAGAGAACAGATGATGTTTGTTGACGTTGAGTTTTGATGGCAACACTTGCAATTTTGCAATTTGATTATTTTTTGGCAAAAGCTAAATAAATATGTATGCAAAGTGGGCTGGAGCAGGGGCAGAGACAGGGGCAGGGACAGGGGCAGGGACAGGGGCAGCACCTGGCGACGGCCTGCAGCCATCAGGGTCCATCTCACTCCCACGAACACTCGTTTATTATGCGTAGCCCGGCGAAAAGTTTGCAAAGTAATAACGCCGCAAAAGTTCAACTTCAATTGAAATAAATTAATTTCAACATTCGGACTGACAGCGCCAACTAACTGACAATTACACACACTGCAGAGACTCTCAGCGTGCCGCCCGTCGCATAAAATAGTTGAGTAACTATTTTTTGTGTGTGTGTGTGAGAGTGTGTTTCTTTTTTTTAGGGTTCCTCAGCTCCTGCTGCTGCTGCTCTGAACTCTATGCTCCTCGCTTTCGCTCTATCTTTTGTTGTAAATGTAAAATAATAACGACAAAATTGCACTTTCAACTTTTTGACTTTTTCACATGCCATTGTCTGCAGCAGAAAGTTGAATTAATCGACCCAACCCCTGAACTTTGGCACCCCCCCTGACGACTCAGCGCCCTCCGAGCGCCTTCCCGAGCAAACTGCAGTCAGACGCATACTTCCGACATAGTTTGGCTGCCACGACGACTGTTTCATCTTGATTGATTACATATTTTACAAGTTATTGCAAACGGGGGGAGGGAGGGAGGGAGCTCGAAGAAGCGAAGGCGGAACCGGAAGCCGGCGAAAAGGGGTGAGAAACACACGTATTTATTAGATTTATGGCCCGGCTTTCATGTTCAGTTCGGTTCGGTTCGGTTCGGTTATAATGGATTCTGCCAAGTGTATTCACACAACTTTTAATGTATTGGAATTTCTCCGTGTCTCAAATCTTCTCCTCTCTCCCCCCAGCAATTCTTCAGCTCTCTCTCTCTCTCTCTCTCTCTCACTCGTTGTCTCTGTCTGAAATGCGCCAACATCGCATCCGTCGCACACCCGAAGGTACTAAAAAAGTAAAACTCATGTCGAAAGCGGTAAGCTGTGGCAATTGACTGAAACTGCCGGTTTAAATTAGAAAAGTTTGCACAATGTAAGTGTACAACTCTCCCCCACACTCTGCTTTCTCTCTCTCACACAGATACTCTCAGATACACAGATACTCAACACCAACACACACACACACACAAAGAGACATATGAGGGGCACATTCGAGCGTGTTAATTTAATGGAAAAAACGATGCCAGGACACACAGCATTTGCCATTGATGGGCCCTCCTCTCGAATGAAAAAGATGTCTGCGCCTGGTCAGGAATTTGTCACAGGACCAAATCCACCAGAATGGGCTGGAAAGTATTACTCGTTGGGGAATCTATGACCCGAGCAACAGTTCACATCTAATTTACCTAGAAGTATTTGCAGGACATATCATATATAACGAAACAATACGTTTGCTTTTAAATTGAATTCACAGGCGATTTCAGCAATTTATGGGAGAGTTTAATGGAGTGTGGGCTTGGATAATACCACAGGGAAATTATTAATTATTTTTCATATGAAAAAGTGCCTCGATCACGATTATTTTTCATTATAAAAAGAGAAAGATTCATGGTGGCTTGAGGTCGAGACAGAAAAATAATTAAGAGAGTTGCAATTGGGTTTTGTGGAAACACCAAACATAACCAAGCGTTTATTTTAAGTTTTAAGCGACACTTATTTATTACCCTAATTATTTTCCTATTTATTTTATTGCTAATAAGCTTGATTAGTTTAAGAGGACTTAAAATAAATGGTAACTCCACTACAAATAAATTTTGTAACCCCTTTTAAAGTTATCTTCATACCAAACTTTATAAATTTCTCCATATGAATTTATATAATATTTCCCTGACTTGTTCAGGACTATTATTTAGCCCATAACTATTCGCTTCAAGTTGATATAATAACTCGGTCTAAGCCAGGCCAACGCCAAACCCAATCTATGTATATAATCCACTTATGGCTTATACTTATACGACCTGTTCGTGTACGCACCTCAACTCGACATTAAAGGATTTACCCAACTCAACGATTTCGGGGCAGGGACTCTCTTTTTTCTGTTTTTTTTTTTTTTTGCAGCACACGCACTTCAGAGGAATAAGGAAACTGAATCCCGTTCCGCTTTTCTTTTGTTCCGAACAAACAGTCATAAATCCTAGCCAAGTTCAAACTATATCTGCTGCCCTGGACCGTTCTGCAAAATTCCTCCCTTTTTTTATGGCGCACTTATATGTGGGACAGGACAGCGTAGCCCAAAAATCCATTTCACTTATTCCCATGCACTTTTATGGCCCTAGTCCGCCAACAATTTTGCACATTAAGAGCGAACTTTTTTACATGACATATGTATGCCAGTCCTCCTCCTCCTGCCCCCAGGACCCCAAAAATATAACTAACACAAATACACATTTCATATTCATGGTGAGGAGCGCTTAAAAAGCGAAGAAATTAACTCCAACCGAAAGTTAGGGAGGGGAGAGCAAAGCCTGTCGCTGCGACATGTGTAAAAAAGCCGAAGGGAAAGTGCTCTTCCAAAAGGGTGGTAGGAAGAGGGTGTAGTGTCGAGGCGGAGAGGCCTACTTAGCACTCCCCCCGAATCCCGTCCTGCGAGAGAATGTCCCCTTTTCTCCGGCTGCCACACTATTTTCTGCTTAGTCGGCTCATCTGCATTTTATGGTCCAAAAATATCATCATCATTTTTTCGCATTTCATTATGGCACTGTATGCGTGTGTGTGCCATTACACTGAAAGGAAAATTAGTCAAGGAAAGCGGAATAAAAGAATAGGAATAGGAATACATAGGGACAACATTTAGTATTAATAATAATCTGTATATTATTTAAGTTAAGCGTTCTTTAAACCTTTTCAAAAGCGAATTAAAAATCCATTGGTTGAAAAACAAGGTCCTAATGAAGATCCTATCTAAGAAAATATTATGCTGAGGTTAAGAGCCTAAACAGCCAATGACTTACATTATTCTTACCATAATTTATATATTTTTTACTAATTTCTTTCAGTGCCCTTGCCCTGCCTGTATTTGTGTCCCAGCGAAAACTTAGCAGCGTCATTTAGTATGCTTCATTTCATTATGTATCTTCCCGGTTTCCCCCCTGAAAATCCCCGGGAAAAACTCCATTCAGGGATGAGGGGACAAAAAAAAAACCCTGGAAAACCCCTCACCCAACTGCCTACGTCTACGCTCTTTTTTAAAAACTCTTAACTTTCGCTGCAACCGCAAGCATTTTGGGCCGCATTTTGTGGGCAATCCTTCCTTGTGAGCCAGGTCCTTCGTTTTTGGTCCTGGCAAACGGTGCGAGAAATTGTCCTCCCTATCATTCTTACCTCCTCCTCTCCTTCATTTCGCAGAAAGGAGGTTTCCCCTTCGTTTGCCGGCTCACTGTTCTTTTTTTTTTTTTTTGCTTTTGATGTCGCCTGCAATTTTTTTTCCTAAAGATATCTTCTTTTTTTTTTTTGCCATCGCCGTCGTCCTGCGTAGGAAAACTCCTTTGGGTGTCCCTGCCATTTGCCTCGCTCTAAGCCTGCCGCCATCTCGCTCTATACCCCATTTGCTGTCCCGCTCTGTCAGTCATTTTTTCCTCGTAATTTTCATAAGCAGCCGTTAGACGTTGGATTTATGTTTTTAAACGCCTTTTAATATGCGAGAGGATATTCGCGCGTAGCTGCAGAGATCCCTGGCAAAACACAAAGCCACTCGCAAATGCCGCATAGCCAGCGTCCTAGCCACGCCCCCTGGCAGTCCTTGTCGCCCCGTTTGCCTTTGCCTTCTTTTTTTTTTGGGCCCTTAAGCCAAGCCCCCAAACCCGACTTTTTGGGGTCCTTGCAGTGATGCCAAGAAGTCATATTTAAAAAACGGAAAGGAAAAGGAAAACTAGAAAGAAAAATGGGTGACTAATTAATAGAATTAATAAATAAATTGGCAAGCTTTGGCTTTTTTTATTAATTAGAAGTAATTTTACTAACTTAGGCATTGATAAGTATTTTAATATGTTTAAAATACATTTATAAAGAAATACAAAGTGACGAAAACCATTTATTTAAATTATTATTTAAAATAATAATTTCAAATAAACATTTCTAGATTAAAATTTTTCTTAATTAAATGAATAGTAATAAACCTCTATGTCTCGGAATCATTCTTTCCCTAAAAAAGTACAAATTGCCAACACTGGCTCCTTCTTTTGCGGCTGTCTACTTCTTGGTAACGCGGCGCAAATCCAGTGAGAATGCGTTTAAAAAAATATTATAATAATAACATTACGTAAATAATTGTTGGCTGCTGCTCGGGCTGCTCGGGTGGCTCCGAGGCTCACTTCCGTGGGGCAGGGGCGTGTTTGGGAGGCACGCGCCTCTGGAATAGCAACGGAAATCAGCTGCGTGTTGATAAGCACGCATATATAGCTCCAAGGAGAGTTGCCAGCAGTTGGATGGCAAAGGATCCGGGGGCAGGACTCGGCTCAGTTTCCTTGTCTTATATGTGTGAGTAGAGGTGAATGGGTGTGGTGGGGGTGTGCTGGGGTGTGGGTGAGCGGGTGTGCGGGTACCATTTGCGTGCGTATTTTTGGTGTGCTTTTGCGGTTGGCTGTTCAGTTGAATTCAGAAAGGAAGTCAAACACGTCGAAGTTGGAAATACATTTTAAATGGCAAAGTTAAAGAGAAAATAAATGAATATTTAAGACTTGACTAAGCTTAAATTCCTTAATATTTTATATATTATATCAGTATATATCATATCAGTAATATAGTGTTAAAATTAGAAAATATTAAAAAAAAGGAACATTCCTTTAGAAGTTCTATTTCTTTACCTACATTCATAAATAGGGAATTAAACTAGGAAATGCTCTGTATATTTTTCCTAGATCAATCAGTATTTTTTACAGTACACAACAAAGATTGTTTACCTTTTAATTATTAAACAATTATAGTTAAACCCAACCTCTACAAATATTTCAAAATCTAAGGCTTTCCAACCACTTATTTTTAATATGTAAAAAGCTACAAGTTAAGCATTTATTTATGCATAAAACTTTCATATAATTCAAAGGATCTTTTTCCCCCAAATAAAGGGTATATATCACCATAAAACGGGGACAGAGGAAAAAACCGAAAACAGAGGCACATTTGTAACGCGCTGTCTAACAACAAAATGTGCGTGTGGCTCACGATGGCTTCAGACAGCAGCAGTTCGCAGCAGTTTCCCCCTACGCCTTCACCTTTTTTGCCGAAATTTTGTTGTCATCATCACTTTAAGAGCGGTGGTTTAAGGTGGTTATGTGGGGTGGTTGGGTGGCTACATGGTGTTGCTGCTTCTGCAACAGCAAGCGATGCCTGTCAGACACAAAGTTATCTTCGCCTCGTCTTGGCAGTGCCTCCAACCTCCGGTGGTTGTTGTTGTCATCTTCCGTTTTTAATTTCATCTGCCATTTACTGCTACTTATGACACATCCTTTTGCAAGGACACCTCGCACCAAACCATACCCCAAAAATGGGTAATATTTTTGTTGGCCCTTTTGCTATCTTTTTTTTTGGGAGAATTTTTTGGGAATTTTGCATACTCTTGAGATTGTGGTAATTAAATTCTGGGCAGGAGTTTGCTTTGATATTTAATAGTTTTTTTTTTAAGGAAATTGTTTTAAATTTTTATTATTATTGTCCACAAAATGTAATTTTCCTTAAAAAGATTTATTAGAACTCAAAACATCTTCCCTTTTTGCTTGACAATTTTTAGAAGAATTCATGGTAACTAAAGAAAAACACTGTACAATATAAATAAATTAATTCTATAAATTATTAATATTTAATACCTTTATTTTATTTATACAAACAAATGGGAATATTAAAGTAAGAAGATTATCAGCGAATACTTTTTAAATATTTTAATTTATATTGAAGGCAAGGGTATTACTGTTTTGATTTAAAAAATGTTAGGTTATTTTACTTTTTTGTTTTGGCTTTGCAGATTTTGCTTGTATATATTTTTTTTAAGCGTACAAAATATATTTTTTCGGGCTTTTCTGCCCGGGTACTTACCTTGGGATGTGCACGGCGCGGAAAAGCTACTTTCGGATCGACCTGCAGGGGAAAGAAAGAGAGAGAAATGGAGAATTATAGAGCGCGTCGATGGGGGAATCCGAAAAGAAATCGTATGCTTAATGACATTTAAATGAAAAGAACATTTCGCACAACTCTTCATAATAATAGCCGGGCATAAATCTTTCATAAGCCTGCACTGCACATTAAATGAAATTGCCCCAAGAGGAGGGAAGTGGGATGGGTGTTCTGGTTGGGTGGTTGGGTGGCTGGGCGACCTTGGGGGTGGTGTCTGTGCTAGTGGGCGACTTCAAGCTGAGCACGCACGAATTAACGCGTAACAAATTGCTCGGCCAGCGGGCGTAAGGAGCGCGAGAGGATGAGAAAAAAAAAAAAGCGAACAGCTTCTCTGCCCAATAAGCAGCGTCATTAAAAATAATTAAAAATCATAAAAATTCAATTTTAAGCATTTTTTTTTTTTGCCTGGTCTATCTTTTCAGCTTTCCCTTCTCTTTCACCAACCGCTGCTGCGGCTTTCATATTAGTGCAGGAACAGCTCGTCTTGACAGCTGAAATATAAAAAAAATCAGGGACCGCGCACTCGACGAGGGTGGCACTAAATCCTGGCAGCTGAAGTGCTGCTGTTGCATTTATCCTGGCTATCTCAAGCCAATGAAGGAGCAGCCAGTGCAAAGTGGGCTCAAGGCTCAAGGAAGCAACGCAATATCCTCTGGCGATAATAATTCGCACATATACACACTCTCAGTGGTTTGGTGTGGAAAATCTGTCACAGGATAGGCAGGACATGCGGCTTGCCGTTTGCCGCCTGCCGCTTGCCGCTTGCCGTGTTGATTTCCTGTTTGCAGGACGAAAAACAAGGACAGCCGCATGGCGGGAAATTGATTTTTAGATTAAAATTAAAACTAATCAGCGCTGAGTGCCGAAAACATTTTGGAGGATGTTGTCGATGCTTTTGGCCTTTTTGAAATACATCAGGCCGAAAAACCGTAACGAAATGAAATGAATTCGTTTCATACGGTTTCGTTTCGTTTCGTTTCGTTTTTCGTGGCTGTGCAGCCAAACGGAAACACGAAAATCCATGACCAGCGGAAAGTCAGCAAGACGAAAATATACACAGGCAAAAGTAATGATTATTTAGGGAACCTATTTAAAATATTATTAAAATGTTACATTAATTAATTTAATAAGCAGAATTATCTATTCTTCATTATCCATAACATAACATTCAAAACAATAGAGCTCAGATCATATAATTTTCATCTATAAAATTCTTAACTTGTTTCCTTTATAACAAATATAATAAGTTATTTCTTAAATCCTATTTTCCAGTGTCCTGTATGTATTTATTTACCCCCTTTTATATAGATATAAACATTACACGTATATAAATGCAGTTTGCGGAACAAACAAAATTGTTGGAGGCAGCGGCACAAAAAATTACACATAAATGCTGGCTGCGCATTTTATTTACAGTTGGCAGGCATAAAAGGATGATCGGATGGACATTGGACCAACGGACAAACGGAAGGAGCCAAACAGCGAAGCTCCACTCAATTAGGCTAATACCAATGCGGCGTATGCGTAATGCATGCGGAATAGCATTACAGAGTTTTCACTGTAGTTGGCGCCAGCTAATCAAATGCGATTTCCACCTACTATACATAGAAAATGCGGAAGTTAAGCACTTTCGGAAATGTATTTATACAGTTGGATAGAGCTCTATGGAGTTGATTAATTAAATGGATAAAAATGTGCCTATTTCCTGTGCGAAATCTTAGTAGGAAATTCACAAGTCAAGGATAGATCAAGAAATTGCCTATTAAAAAATTAAATTTATTTTCTATGAATTATTTGAGGATATATAAGTTTTTGTTTAACACTTTCTAAATGAATTTTATATTTTAGTAATATTAAAATATTAAAGCAGATCTTTAAATATAAACAAGTGATTTTGACCTTAACTTGACGCATTTATATTGTTATCTTTATTTGTTAAATAAATCCAGATCAAACTTCTTTTAATAAAAGCAAGAATGTAGTTCCATAAACCAATTTTTTTTATTTCTATTTATTTTAAAATATAGAATTAATTTTGAATGTAATAATAAATTAGAAGAAAACTGTTTAACCTCAAAGAGGTAAATATTGATTCTCAAATTCATTGTTTATATTTCTTTTCCTTCTCAAAGGCTTACCTATTTATTACTTTTTTATAAAGGTGAAAAGTCCACCTTTAATGAAATTTCTAACTACCGAAAATTTCATCAACAGCTCGTCATGCAAAAAAAAATTATACATTGCAGCTCATTTGATGTTCGGCAGTCCCTGTCACATCAGGTAATTAAAAACTGTTTGACTTTTAGGGCCCGTTTTTTTGCCAGGACTTTTTAGCCTGAGCCTGTTATGCTTTGACTTTCTAATTGCTGTCAATAGAGGGAAGCGGTGTATGAATATCACGGAGGCGCTGCTTTTTTGGGCAAATATTTTGCATAGTTAAAGAGGAGTTTTCTGTTTGCAAAAAAAAAAGAAAAAAAAAAACGAATATTGTAAAGGAAAAAGAAAAGATAGGAAAAGGGGAAGGGGAAGGGTAGTGAAAAGTTTCTTTTCGGGGTAACATTTACCTTTTTGCCATCCAGCTCGTGTGTGCCTTGGGTGAGTACCTTATCTACGCTATTTGGATCGCTGAATGTGACAAAGCCGAAGCCTCTGCAAGTAGATTTGGAAGGAGATGTAAACAGGAGACGGTTAGCGAGAAGTTCTGCAAATATTTGCACAAGCAAAGGAGCCAAGTAACTGAACCTGAACCCGAAACCAAGGGAAGCCCAGACCAAAGTTGAACCTGCCATCGTCAGTTTAGCACGTGCGCCAATTAGGCGCTCAAATTACATCAAAATATTGCCAGAAAAAGACAGAGATGCCTGCCAGAGAGAGAGAGTATGTATATATAGGGTATTCCTGCCTAACCCCATTCGCAAATGCCCCTTTTCCGAACTGTTCGAAGCCGCTAACGGCAGACGCTTACAAGCCATTACATTCGGCCCGTCTCTTTCTTTCGCGCTGTCGTGTTCGTGTTGTGATAAACTTATTCTTGTTAAATATTTAATTAAAATGCTTATTATCTCGCACTGCATTTTAATGAGTCTCCCAACGAAACGAAACGAAACGAAAGGCGAGGAAAGGCAGGGAAAGGCGGGTTGGAGCCAGGAGAGGCAGACACAGCACAGCCAAAGACAACAAACCAGCTCAGAGATTTTGGCTGCGGCTGTCAGTCCCCCCTTTTGGCCACACCCCTCAATGTGTTAGTGTGTATGTGTGTGTGTGCACGTTTATGTTTATTTGAGTTTTGCCACTTGGCAGCAACGCTTAACGATGCTGCGCAACTTCTTCTTTCAGCCCCAGACACATGCTCGTATTTGTCTTGCTCTTTTAAGCCCACCAACAAACCCCACACCCCCCAGAAAAGCCACCCAACCTGGCAACCAGTTAACCACCTCACCACCCACCACCCACTTAACCAGCCACTCCCCCCTCCGCTCAATCCGAAACCAGCAAGAACCGCAAGCACAGCCAGTAATTAACGACGATTCTATTGCAATTGTGGCAATTGTTACGGCTCTGATTCCATTCCCTGGCAGTGCAAGCAAGGTCGTGCCGGCCAGGAATCGGTATAGGAATCGGAATCGGAATCGGAATGGAAACCCAGTCAAACATGTACATGGTGTACAGACATGGTTCTGAATGGTCAATGGATAGTAGAGCTAGAAGCTAAACAACAGCCCCTGCAGGTATTCTTGGCTGTATATCTTCAGGTATGTGTCTGACCAGAGATAAACGACATTCCCACTTGGTCAGGCTGGCTGTGCTTCTTGAAGGAATTGAAAGCTAATTCAATAGAGTTTAGAATTTGAAAAAGAAGAATAGAAATAGAAAATAATATTTTTTAAATGCATTAAAATCAAAAAAGATATTAAATAATAAACTAGAAAAATAAAAGGCAGAGAGATATGGAGTTTACGTTTCAGGCAGACATTCAAGAGCTTCTAAAAAAATATACATATAGGTGAATAAAATGATCAGATAATTACAGAGCAAAGCATTTAATGGGGAGTAATTATTACATAGTTTAAACTCAATATTACCCTTAAAATATAGTATAAAAAATACTTTGGAGTTATCATAGTTATAAGCTGAAACTAATTAAGAACCAAAGTGTTACCTAAATACTTAAAAATTACTGCTCATACATTTCTGCCCCTACCTTGACCCACTCTACATTATGTTTGGTAATTTAAATTAACTTTTAATCTTGACCAGAAGCTATATATGGTATGTTCTACCAATTAACTGGCCAGTGTGTGCTTAACTGCAGGCTCATCTCATCGCATGTGAAAATGTTATGATTTTAGATCCTGTAAAATCAAGGTAGTTAACTTAATGCATGCGTGTCCTAGAAATTCTCGGTAACGTCCAACCACACAGCCACTCCCACTGCATTAACCCTGTTTGTACGGATAGCAGGTTATGGCTCCCCCCGTGGCTCAACCCCCTGGTGGCCCCATTTGGACATACAGTTTTATTGTATGCGTTTTTCCGTACAATTTACTTGTCAGTTAAATCATTTGTAATTGAAAGTTAAACAGATAATGCAGACAAGTAATTGTTTCATTGAAATTTTATTGCCTACTGAAGAGCAATTATTTATAAACAAGGCTTATGCTATGTGGCCACAAATTAAAGGGGGTTTCCTATCGATAAATTTAAGAGGGAAAATATTTTGGTATTTGTTATCCTTTTAGGGATTAGGTGAGACTCTATAATACCCCCACACTGGTCCATTCATAATCCCATATAAAATGTTATCCATACCCAATACTTTCCTGCTGCTGCTGCTGCTGCTTTCCATTTTGACATTCTGGGGCTATATTGTGTATCGGCTTTTCTACACAAATTGCTATTCGACAAACAATGCTGGAACAACAATTGCTTGTTGCAAATTTATAAAAACAATTTGCATATGGAAAAGGATGTCCCAGGATTTGCCAGTGTCTTTGATTTAGCCCCGTGTCCTTGCTCTCCTCCGGACGCCGTTGCCTATCTACGTGCCATGGATAAGTCATTATTTGTTGTTGTTTCTTGTTATTGTCCTGCCTTGAAGCCTGCCCTGCCTGTCCTGGCCTGGCAGCCGATTTTTGTTGCTATTGGCATTGGCTTTCCCTGGGATTCCTGTACAGCTGGCACGGTCTGGTACATATTAAATAAACATTTTATCGTATTTATAGACGAACAATTTGTGCAATGTGCAATTTGCGAAAAAGAGGCCTGCACCTATTAATATTGATTTAAATGGTCGATTTAGGGGGTGGTGGCCCTCTACTCAGGCATGGCGTGTAGTTCAAGGGGGTGCAAAAACGATGATGGTGCCGAGTGTTTCAGCAGTAGGCGTAACTCCAATCCAATGTTCAAGTGGGTCACACAAAATTGCAGAACATTCAAGGGAGCGAAGAGCGAAGAGCGAAGAGCGAGAAGTGAGGGCCACAAAGTTGAGGACAGAGATTGTTGCAATTTACCTACCTACCCCCCTCCCCCCTCCCCTCCCATTCAGCTTGCAGAAGGCAGGAGGCAACTCAAAGTGAAAAGCCACAAATTTAAAAGGCAAAACTCAAAAATAATGTGTCTCCTGTGTGCAATTTACTCACAAATTCAGATTCAATTTATGCAACTCGAGGCAGACAAGCATCCACACGCCAGACAGAGATGGCTGGCCCCCAGAAGAAGGAGATGGGTAGAGTGCTCAGGATAACAACAGAATGTGTGCGTGAGTGTATGTAAGTGTGTGTGTGTGTGTAAAGACAACAACAATGAAAAAACCCACACACAGATACACGGAAAAAATAATGGGGGAAAGTCAGAGGAAAATGTTTTCAATAAATTTTTAGAGCTGAAAATTCTTTAAAAATTTCTACAAGATTTTGTAAAATTCAAAATTTTAAGAAAGTATTTAATTTAATGATCGAATATAAAATAATTATATTTTTTTTTAAATATATTTTTATTGTTGAAAAGAATGTTTATTGAAAAACTATTTGAGAAAACTTTGTAAGTTTATTATTCCTAAGATTTATTTAAATATAAAAATATAGGAGATTTGATTTCTTTACTTTTTTTATTGTTAAAAAGAATGTTTATAAAATTACTATGAGAAAAGTTAATTTTTTCAAGATTCCTGCTTTAAAATTAAATGTTATTGAAAGTATTTAAAGGCTCCAACTCAAGAGATTTTAGTTCAGTAGATTATAAAGATATTAATTGTATTTTTAAAACTCCTAGAATATTTTCTAAGCACAGAAAAGTTCCCTAATATAAATACTACTTTTACCCCTGTGCAATTTTAGACAAAGAAGGAGAAACTAAACAGCAACAAGGGCAGCAGCAGAGACATGCAGCCGCTCTGACAAGAAAATGTTGGGGGAGGGGCCTTTCAGGGCTGGCCTGCAGAGTGGGCACTGGGTGAAGGCAGCTCGCCCACTGACAACCCACTCCTGCCCCCCTTTTTTAACCCTTTCCCCCGCCTAGAGAACATGCAACTTGGGTTGCTTGTTGAATTTTATAAAGCCGTTTCAGAATGCTAATGAGCGCACGCACACAAGCTGCCAGCAGCCAAGGATGATGCTGCTGATGCTGCTGTTGCTGGATGCCGCCACCTCGAGAACTCACCTTTCCTACCTTCTTTTTTTTTTTTTTTTAGGGCCGCTGAAAAGGGTGAGCTGAGCTGCGACAGGTGAGAGCCAGGCCAACAAAAGGAGGAAAAGGGGGAACGTGGCAATCATGTAGCAGCAAGCAGCACACAAACACCGCAGACACGTACCGACCGAGAACACGGCCAAAAAGGAGCACAAGCTAAATAAAAGTGTTATTTGAATTGGCATGGCAGAGCTTGGAGCTTGAGAAACTTTCCCAAAGATACTCACTTGCTCCGCTCCCGAGCTTACGCACAATTTAGCAAAACAACTTGCATGTATTTAGCCCGTAGATACTCATACTTGTGCGCATATATATATAGCATATAGATATAGTAAAGAAAAAAAGGGCTGGGAGGATACCAAAAGGAGGGAGAGACTGGCACAGAGTGTCTGCAGTTAAGTTGGCGGTTGGCTTGTGGCTGGCGTCTTGGATTACCGTAAATAATCTAACTAAATGAGTTACCAAAACGGTCAAAGTTCACCACATCCAGGTGTTGCTTGAGTATATATGTACATGTAGGAGTGTGTGTGTGTGTCCGTAATGGGAGCAGATAACAATATTACCAGTCGCCCAGCATATGTCCAGCGATCAGGTGGACCTGCATGATGATATTCCGCCCCCTCCGAAGGCAATAGCCAAAACTGTAACCGAAAGCTCATTTTATAGGCAAATGACTATGGTGTGGGAATGGTTCTGGCAGAGTAAATAGAATCCTGAATGTAACCAGGGCAAAGATTACGTGAAATTGAGCAAAGTTCAACTGCAATAAATGGAAATATTTTTCAGTAAGCGAAGAAACACAGAAAGAAATTTAATTCATTGGTAATATTAAGGATTATATATGAAAAGGGATTAATTTTGATCGCTCGGTACAGGATACAGGATTTAATTTAGAAAGCACTTTGTCCCACACTCCATAAACTACGTGCTTACGTAATAGTTTTCAAGCTTTAATATCTATTTAACAGCAGGATATTAGGGCAGAAAGCTCCTTTAGTTCCCCAATGTCCAATCTCTCCCAGATATCCCAGATTTTCTACATATTACCCGAATCGCTTCGCTTCTGGAGCATCTGAGCAAAACGCTGGGTAATCAGCAGCGAGGTGTCTATAAAGCGATCCACACAGTTGCTCAGGCAAGTCTCCGTGGCGTGGTCCAACTTGATGGTGGGCTTCCCCACACACTTCTCCCAGCAGATCTCGTTGAACTCGTGTATCTGTGCGTTGACCTGGGCCTTCTGCTTCTCGATCATGAGAAACTCCTGCAGCTCCTTGTCGTTGGAGGATATATTCTCAAATTCAGTCTGGTTTTCAAACTCGGCCATGTTGGTAGTTTTTATTTTTAGTCAACGAACTTTTCAAATACAAAATTTATATTTTAGGTGTGACGCACAAAAGAGCAGTCGCACAGTTTCAAAATGTGTAATTTATGTTTGCTGAATGGAAAGGCAATGAATTCACAATGAAAGTTTATGAAAATAGAAGCAGAGATATTTTTTAAAACATTTTATTTTCTAGAAAATATATAGGATTCTATTTTTATGATACATTATCATACTTGAAGCTTTAAAAATTATTTTAAAATTGTTTTAAAGAACTCCAAATTCAACTTTACTAAAAGGATATAATTATTATTTAATTTCTAAACAATTATTTTACTATTTTTCCCTCTGTGCTCCACTTAATATGCATATCAAACGAAAAATCCCCCCTTGGAGCACCTGGAGAAGTCCGGGAGTAATCTTAACCCCTCTGGTACCCTTGTTTTTTATCTCTTAATTGCCTCAACCTCAGCTGACCTCAGTGCCTCAGACAGAATGACAAACTACTGTGAATTGCTCTTGAAGTCAGCGGAAGTAAGAAAACAATTGTCTCTGTGTCTCCGGCAACCCTTAACCCCAGTGCATCCCCATTCCCATTCCCATTAACGTTTCAGTTTCCCTCCGTCGGTATTGTTAATATACAAGTTGCAGTCAAGGCTGAAGGACGAAGGCGAACATTATATGTATTGTGCATAGAGATGCACTGCTCACAAAAATTGCCAAAGAAGCCGCAAGCCATGCCCTCAACCTTAAAACTGAGAAAAGGAGGTGGCAGTTTTTTTTTTTTTTGGAAGGGAACGAAAGTAGTAAAAGTAGCTAAAGGCTAACGAAACTTTCAATCCGCGAAGGCAAATGTTTCGGGAGGTAGTAGGCCGCCAGCAAACGCATATTCAAATGACTTTTTCGTGTAAAAATTTCGAAACAGCCAAACAAAGGCGCCCCGAACGAACGAACAATTGCAAGGAGGGGCGAGAATGCAACTTAAGACGACAGTGGAGTACTCCAAAGGGGGCGTGGCAGATGAAGAGGTAGAAGGCCGAGGGTGTGGGGAGATGGTAGGTATCCAGAGCCACCGCTGCTCTCTAAGCCTTGGCTACAGCAAAACGTCAAATCCCGAGCGCACTAACAAGCACTTCCAAGCGGACCAAGACGCGATGCCTTTGTGTGGTTCTCTCTCTCTCTGCTTTTTTAAATGTTTTGTTCCTGGAATACCCCTTAAAAATTAAAAACGATACAAAGTTTTGGAAAAATAACATTTAAGGAATTAATTTAATATTTTAAAGTTAATAGTTAATCGATTTCCCTTTTGTTTATTCAAGTCTTTTAAGAATTCTTTGTTATTTTTATTATTTTTAGTTTTAGTTTCTGGCGTTTCTTTTTTCCGGGAATCCCCTTCGAAGGAATCTGTGCTTCGATCATCTCAGCCTTTATTCTTATTCTTTTCTTTCCTTTTTGTTTATTTTTTACTTAGCCAAGTCCCCCTTTTTTTGCTTCGCCGTCCCTGGGCTGCTGACTGCTGTCGTGTGAAGTGGGGCCGCGTGCATGAAACTTTCACAAGTGGCTTCCTCCCTTGGCTCGCCTCGCACTTTATAAGCCTACGAAAAAATATGGGTGTGGGGAGCAGGAGAGGGGCTGAGGGTAACAGAGGTAGGTAAGGGCAAGACAGAGGCGCCGCCCACGCCCATTTTGCACGTTTTTATGCCTTTGTCTTTGTTTCGTTTCGTTTTGTGTCGTGTCGTTTTCCTGGGCACAAAAATGCATCCTTGAACACGCACACTTAACTGGGCCTGCGTGAGTGGCAAGCCTCTTGCCGCCGACCCTCTTGTACACGGGAAAAAATTCAAAATTCAAATCTAATAAATCAAAATAATGTTTTCTTTATGAAATTGTGTTGCCAAACGGCTTTTTGAAGCTAACTGAAAGGAGTTTTAAATCGTGAAACGTTCAACAAAATCAAAGCATACTTTTCAGCATTTAACGATTTTTCTGCTAGAAAATATTTTAAAATTTTCGTTGAACTTTCAATTATCTTCAAGAAACTATTTCTTATTTCTCTCCGTCTGTACACTTTTTATTCGTTATTTTTTCTCTAGCTCGCTGAGGCTACTCAAGCCTGGCATGGAGACATTTAAGACGACTATGTCGCCGCCCCGTCAACGATGTCGAGTCCACCTCGAGTTCTGTGTGTGTGCGTGCCCTTGCGTTGATGTAAAGCCCCCCTCCAGTCCCTATTTTTCAACCCAAACCCCCCTCCTTTGGCGCTATCTGTGCGTGGGGGTCGTGGGTAATTTTATTAATCCAGACAAGAAGAAGAACAAGAACAACAAGCAAGCCCCAAAAAGGGGTTTCTTCCCCTCAAGAAACATTTCAGCTAAATATTTAAATGGCCTGGCCATTATGAAAATTTATCGATTTAGTGACAGTTTAAGGACACACATTATGGCCGGCCATTTGTTATGTTTTTATGGTTTCGTCGTATGCCTGCTGCTAATGTCAATTTTTGAGTGTCGTTGCCACATTAAATTCTGCGGCAGCTGCTGGCTAACAAAAAGTCTCGAGCCTTGAGTCTTTCGGTGCAGAAAGGTGACTTTATTTTATAATTCATTTTATTATTATTATGTAAAAGTGCGGTGCGCAAAGCAATTACAAGGGAGTGAGTGATTAGGGGAGTCTGTGGGGATCATAAAAATATTCCTCCTTTTATTCTCCCCTCACATATATAATATATATATATATATATTTTTTTTTGTTGTTTTCGGGGCAACTGAGTGTAGGCTCTCGGCGGAGGTTGAGTTTTTCTTTTCATACAAATACAAACATAAAATGCGCATAAAAATGCGCGGGCGGAGAAAGCGCATGAAATAATCAACAGTAACAATGGTGGGGAAAAGTGGAAATGGGGGAAAAACTGGTGGTATGTGGAGGGAAGAGCTGAAGCTGCCACACACGAGTTGACAGCATCCGAGTGTGTGTGCACGGCAAGAAATTCTGTTGCAAAAGGAGTAAGATCTTAGAGAACAATTTGTTTGAGTTCTTCTTTAGTTTAATAATTAAATAAAGAGTTAAATTCGACTTATTTTGGGGTTTAGACATAATTTGATTAGCTTTTGTTTTCTTTTTCGCTTAGAACCTGTTGTCAAGGAAAAAAGATGGTCCAAAATAGTTTTCTACTTTTGCAATATAAATCTAACAATGTTTTTAGTATAATACAAACACTAACTAATTTTCTTAATATTCCTTTATAAAATATTCTAAAAAATTCCAAAACACCTTCAAAAAATGTTCCACTGTATCCACTGTGTGTGAGTGACATCTCAACCAGCTTTTGGACCATGGCTGGGATGTCCTAATGGTCTTTTGCCTCCTGTAACTGACTGATGTTTGCCACACACACATCCGCACACTCACACCCGGCCAGCGACGCCATAATTAATGATGAAAAATTGCTACCCCCCACACACACACACACTTGGACACACAGCATATGCAACCAACACACACACACACACACACAGACTAAGGGGGGGTAAGGGTGAGAAAAAATATAAAGCCATTTGGTTTTGTGTGCTGGGAAATTAACATGAAAAGGGCAAAAGCGCAGCTGCCGTTCGCGTTTGGCCGAATATGTGAGATCGGTCCGCAATCGCCCCCGCCGAGGGCCCACTCCAAAAGTGGTCAATGCCAGAAGGTCGCCATCCAAACCAGAAAGAAAAAAAAACAAAACGCTGGAGAAAAAAAAACCCAAAAATCCCCACTAAAACACATAAAGTGGCGCACTAAAGCTGCGAGCTTGGCAAAGTGATTAAATTGAGTTAATTATGTCCACCGAGGGCGAGAATGAGAGCGAGAGTGTGTTAGAGCAAGACAAATAAGAGTTTGAAGTTGTACATAAATTATTACAAGGATATTAAATGCCTCGCACAAAACAGGGGCGATGTTCGGGGATTATGGCAGTATTAAGTGCATATTATCAAAGGCCGTTAAATGCCAGATATAAAACATTTCGCCAGGGTGAAATTGCTTTAATCTACAACAGCAACCCTTAATCTTCATTATTAAAACACTTTGTCTTTGTTAAATCTTTGTAAAGTTGTTTTTTTCTTGTTTTTCATTCTTATTATCCTTATTTTTTATTTGTTTGTCAACCGAAATATTTCCCATTTAAAAGGCAATCGGAAGCAAGTAAGTTGCCATTTCAATTGAGTTATGTCGCGAAAATTTGCCTTCTAAAATGTATATGTATAGCGATAGCCGCCGCAGAATTGAACTTCTATCAAAGTTTATCAAAGCCAAAACATTTAATGGTTGTGCAAAATGTTTCCACCACTTTTTTGCTTATCCCTTTGGACCGGATTTTGGTAGAGGGAAGTACTAGATTTTTGGGGATATATGCGGGGAAAGGAATCTATGGGGAAAATGGAACATTTTATAATGTTTTTGTAACTAAAATCATTATGATATTACTTTCAAGACAGAAACTCTGTTTTTATGGCCATACAAATTTCTATGAATTTAAAATCAATCAAAAAAGTCTATCCAAACGCATGCCATGACTTATTTTTGACCCAAAATCAATTGTTCACAAGCTTTTGGCAAAGTTTTAATATTTTTCAGTACTTTTCTAAACATGTTAACTGATTTTTAATCACTTACTACACTATTTACACTATTAAATTTTAAATTAAATATAAAGTTTACATTATTAAATTTTTTTATATTTTATACATATTTTACAACATATTTTCATTCTAATTGGTCTCTGTTTATGATTTTAGTTAAATACTAACCCAGATATTATATTTTGAGTCTGAAAAATACCAAAATACCCCAACAAAGTATCCCACAGTCGCAACGCTCACTTAAACGCATTCATACTCGTTTTTGTTTGTGCTTTTTTTAAGTACGGTATCCCGGCTCTTATCTAAAAACCCGTTAAATTTATTATGCAACATTGCGCGCGGGTGGAAAATGCGATTTCTCATTCGATACAGATTCAGGTAAACATTCACCGTGTGTGTCCGGCAAATAAATAAAGGCGAAAAATTCCGCTTGGCGCGTGTGGCGCGAAATAAAAGCCGAAAAAAACATTAACAAGCGGCAGCGAAAAAAAATTTAACTTAATTGCCAAACACACACACACACACACAGTCTGTACGGAGGCTTCCCTTGCCAGCAAAAGGGTGTTTGTGTTGTTGTGTGTTGTTGCTGTTGCTGTTGCTGTGGTTGTGTTTTCTCCGGAAGGGGTGGTCGTGGGTTGTCCGGGGGTCTTCTGCGCTTGGCGTGCGTGCGCCGTGCGATATAATTTATGTTTCAATAACTTTCGAAACTCATTGAAAAGTCGCTTATGTTTGCTTCAATGGCAGCGGCGGCAGCAATAGCAACAACAGCAGCAGCAGCAACAGCAGCAACGCGCTTAAGAAGAATGCTAAAAGTACAACAATAAATTGTTTGGATTTACTTAGGCGAGAGGGGAGGGAGGGAGGGAGGTAGACGGAGTGCTGCCGCTGAGCTTTTCTCGATTTTCCCCTCCCAGCAGCAGCAGGAGCAGCTTTTCTTAGCTGCCATTTGCCATTTTACTCAATTTTTTATTGTTGCTGCACTTGAGCGACCCCGCTTTGTCTTCTCGCCCGCAAGAAAATTCCCGCTCAACTTGCAAAAGTTTTTCGCTATTTTCCCGCTCTCTCAGCGCGTTTCGTTTTCCGTTTTCTGTTTCCAGTTTTTCGTTTTTCTTTTTTCTTTTTTTCTGTTTCTGTGAATGTGTTTTGTTTGCCATTTGCTTTCATTTTGTTTTCCCGGGCTATGGCCTTTTTCCTCTTTTTTTTTTTTGTTTTGTTTTATTTCTTTTTTGTTGATGCTGCCTCCGCTACTGTTGTTCATTTTGTGCTTTTAAAATTTATTTGCAAGTTTTCTAATTTGTACTTCACTCCATTTTATTGTAATATACAATCTCATTTGAAGTGAGATATCTCGGGGCATCTATCTAGCACACACAATCGCAAGTAAATAGGGAAAAAGACAAGGCACACAGAAAGAAAAGGGTTTTCATACTAATTTAAAGTTTATTTATAATTCGTTATATTCTGAATTAAGTTTATGTATTAATTGTACTTAATACAAAATGAATTTTATATTCTATAGCTTGTAAGGAAAGTAAAGAATGAGAAATTGAAATACAAATTAATTTAAATATAAATTACCTACGTTCTTAACCTTTTACTTGAAAGTTCCTATAAAAAATAAATATAATATATATTTAAATTATCTCCTAAACATTAAATTAAGATAAACCTTGGTTAAATAACATTTAGTTCCTTTTTGTGCCGTGTAACGAGTTAGGAAGTGATAGGGGGTGGCCTTATAAGTATGCAATGCCTGCTGATGCCTGATCCTAGCGGCATATCCTTGTATCCTGTTTCGGCTGGGCGACTGGGGCGCATATTTATTAACCACACTGTTGACTCTCGCTGCGGCAACTTTGCGTGCAGCTTGTTGCTCGCTCCTCGCTCCTCCATCTCTTTCCAACCACATCGCTCGCTCGCTCACTCGCTCAGTCTTCCGGTTTGAATTTTGTTGTCGCACCTTCTCAGGAATTCTGTTTACATTTATTACTTTGCGCAAGTTTAAGTGAAAAATTTCCATAAACATTCTTTTAAGCGACATAAAGTTTTTATTAAATTTTGCTAGAAATCCCTGACACGATGATATCAGGCAACAACGGCAACGGCAACAAATAGAGCTGCGGAATTTACAACTACCAGAGGGTAGAACACCTGCCGCCCCTCATTCTTCGTCCTTTATCCTTCCACTTCCACTTCCACTTCCACTTCCATCCCCTGCAGCCCGGTTTTAAGATACTTTCCACTGGCATCTGGGGTCTGGGGTTGGGGTTGGGGTGCTGCGAAGTGCCAACTGTTTTACTGTTGGCAGTACGAGATACTGCTTCAGCTTCTACTGCACGCAGTTCATAAAAATTTTGCCAACATGACATGCACAAAGGCGAAAGGACACACGGCTCCACGGCTCGAGCTTCGAGCTCCCAGCTCCTGCAAGTGGGAAAGAGCTGCAGGAAGGTGGCATAAACTTTCGTCGCTTGTTAACCTGAAAGCCTTGCCGCCACCACTCCACTGACATTAGATGAAATTCAATTAAAACAAAGATATATTTCGTTGGACAAATTCCAGCGCAGTTGTTTAAGCTGGGGCAAAAAATGCGCTGCAGAACGACAGCAAAAAAAAAAAAGGTTAGCTTCCGCCCCATAAAATGCTTAATTAGTGCAAAAAGAGAGAGAGCGGCACATAAACACTTGCTAGTTGCTAGAAGGACTTGGGTTTCATTTTGATGAATATTGACTCGATTAAATGCTGCCTGGATGGATAAAGTAGGGTTATAGCAGGCAGGGGATGAAGAAAAAAACGAATTCTCAATGAATAAAATTAATTTAATTAAAAGAAAGTTATTCTGGTTAAATATTTATAGAAAAATGATGTTTATTTTATGATCTACATAAGTACAGAAGTTAAACAATTATTATAAACTGAATCAGAAATTCCTTATTAATTTTTTACAGAAATTTATTATTCTATTTTACTTTTGAAAAATAAATAACAACCATAAACAAAAATTTCGCATATTACGTATACGCCCTGTAAAATGCTTAATAGAAGAAGCCAAAATAATATAAATATTATTAAGAAAACTGTTAGTTCTCAATGAAATAAATACTAATAAATGAAATATCAATGAATAAATTTATTCAATAAAATCTATAGGTTTTTTTAAAGTTATTTATTCAAAAAATAAAACGAAAAAACAAATAAACCTACAATTTAAAACCTGTATACAAGTAAGTAAATATTTCTAAAAAAATATATTAAAAAATGTGTTATTTGTATTAATTATATTCAAAATAAACACTAACACCTAACTCGATAAAGAGCAAAAAACAACCACCTTTTACGTATTACGTATACGCCCCATAAAACGCTTAATTAGTTTACAAAAAAAAAAACAAAAAAGACTGACTATGGCTTGAATTTTATTTGATGTATATGAAAATTGAAATTGACTCGTTTAAATGCTGTCTCATTATTCATACTGTCCGCAGAAACCAGCTAATTTACGTTAAGCATTTTTAAATAAGGTCAAAGTGCATGGCAGAGCTGCTGGCACTGGTCGCTGAAGAGGGTCTACGGATGGGTTTGGGGTATCAGCCACGTTCAGCCAACTGAAAGTTGATCGAAACCGCAACAAATGACAAACGTTACGGGCAAAATACACAACACAAAAATACACCCCTCCCCGCACACACACACACACACACACACACATTCAGAAAAGGGGTATAACGGAGGAGTAACACAGAGGGAAAAAATAAAATCAATGAAAATGAAAACCAATTAGCGGTTAACCAAACTGTTCAAATTTGGAAATGGATGCAGCCGTGCATGGTCATAAACAACAACAACAACAACAACAACAACACCAACAAAGATGGCAGAAAATACAGGCGGACCAAAAAAGGGACAACAGATGAGCGATAGAGAGGTCAACAGCACAGCAACGGCTGAAAGGTAAAAGGTTGCCGGGTTACAAATTTATTACACGAAAATAGGAAATAATTAAAATCAGTTCGAATGCGGATACTATTTCGCCTGCAAAGGGGGAATAATTGCGAGGAGGAAGAGCCTTTTGATTGATAAATTAAGAGCAGTATTTAAATGGAACACGGGGGGTGATTATAGTAAAGATTTTGAGGTATTGATTTAGCCGAGAAAATAATTCAAGAAGTTAATATATTATATAAATAATTAAATGAATTTAAGTTAATTAAATAATTTATATGATATTATTATTTTTACTTGAATATTTATAAGGTTTATAAAACACAACACATTTGTGTTGTTTCAAATTAAGATACTCAAGACATCTCCCCAAAATAAATCCCAATAAAATGTTTAGAATGTTAAATCCATTTCTCCCACCTGTTGCATTTTTATTTTCCAAACATTCTTCCCCAAAAATATCCTCCTTTTGGCCACAAATCCTTAGAAAACCCACCCTCAATCAATGACAACCCATTTTAATCCAATTTCTCTCACCTGGATCTGCGCGTCGTGGGATCCTTCATGACCATAGCCTCTGAGATATCACCATAACGTCCAAAGTAATCGCGTAAGCTCTCTGAAAGATAAATAAACGTAAGGAAATGGGTGAGCGAATGCAATGAATAATCAATCAAAGCGGGTTTATGAAATGTCCTGGGGTTACACACTCAAGTACGGCCATCAAAATCACGATGCCAAAGTTACTAATTTCGTTACGCGCTTAATAAAAATAAAACCCAAATCAAAAACACAAAAAAAAAACAACAACAAAATCAAATACGTTGAAGAGAAACGAATTTCGCGTGAAGCCCAAATAAACAAACTGGTTTGGGGACCCGAAACTTCTCCTTTCCGCTGGCAGAGGGTTTCCCCTTCCACTGAGAAATCCCTTGCATACGCAACTGGACATTATTCACATGCATACGCAGAGTGCACAGAGAGAAAAACTAAGGTGAAAATCTAAATTTTTTCTTTGTTTGTTAAATAAAATTGAAATTAATTTTAAAAGATTATTCAATAAGCTATAAATCATAAAATGAGACATAAGAGTATCCTTTATTTTAATAAAATCAAAAATTTAAACTTTTCTTAAACAAAAAACCATTTTAAACTCAGCAAAAGCCTTATGCTAGCAAACATTTTTTTTCACATTAATTTTATATAAAGTTAAGCCCATTAAATGTTAAAATACATTTATTATATTCCCATTTAGTTTCCGATAATAATTTTGCAAGTCTAAAAGATACCTAAAATCCAATAAATTCTTCCCAAAAAATTCTTCTGAATCTTATTATTCTTTAAAAATATAAAAATATATTTCCTAATTTATTCCACTCTTTTAAGGACTCTACTTATATTTATTTTCTCTGTAAACACATACAAAACACACAGACCACTTCAGAGTCGTTGCTTTGGCGGTTGCCAGCGGCAGCTGTTGTCTGCGGTTTTGCGAGCTAATCTGACTCTGACTCCGGCCGGAGGATTCGCAGGATTCGCAGCAGGCTGCGCTGGTAGAGAATGAGAAGGAGGAGAGGAGTACCCTGCCCTGTCCGGATGGAAGCACTTCAGCGGCACGTACGCACACAAACGCAACACTGAAGTTATTTCAACAAAATTGCCAGACAAACGGGTCGGCAGCAGGAGGGGAGATAGGGAGGAGGGCACGACAGATACCAAGGCTCGTTGGCTGCGATTTAATGCAGCAAAAACAAGCAAAATAAAAAAACAAAACCGATAAAGTCATCTCTCATGGCTCTGGCCCTTACTCTGGCTCTGGGCTGGTGGAACCCTAATCCAGTCGAGTGTCGACGCTGCCGTCATAAATTCAAACTACAATAAAAATTCAATAAAACAAACGATTTTGCCGCTCACGCCGCCGCGCGTCCAAGACGCTCTTCAGCCATAAATGTGGTGCGAGAAATCGCGCCCTTGAAGCAACACCGCACCACCAGCGATCCCAGGCCAAAATATCGCATATCGCAGCAACCCCACCACCACCACACACACGCACCAAAAACCAGTCTGGAGCAACTAGTTGCGCCATGTTTCGATGCAAAAAGGAACACTCAAAAAATAGAGGAGAGTTTTTTAAAGACTGCTTAGAAATTTATATTTAAGAGATAAAGAAAATATATGAAATATGATTTAATAAAGAACAAAAGCTTGAATTCTAGATCTAGACTATTTTAGATTTTATGATGAGAATATTCTAAGGATAAAATCCCAATTCTTATGATAATTTTTAGGCTATAAATTTCCACCTGGAAAGGTCAAACTAAGATAACCATAAATATTAATATAATATAAATAAGTTTGAATAAGAAAATATCTTAAGAATGTCAATATCATGATTAATATATTCTTAAAAGTATCAAAATAAAAATAATAATTTTTCTACAGCTATTTTTGGCTAATTATTATATTAAGAAACATCAAAATTGAGTTTAAGCCATTTCCCGACCTCTACTCTTTCTTAAAGTGCATAGAAAATGTCACAGGAAAAAGGGGGTTTGTGGAAAATGGTCGGCACACACATTCTCACACAGACCCCAGTCAAGTGGGGGCAATGCAACGCAAAACGCGAAGCGCGTCGCGTGATTTACATAAGTATGCACAATAATTATGAACAATAAAAAACAATTTGTTTGCTTATGACAGTTTTGGAACCATAAATAACAACAGCAACTGGCGCAGCAGCGCGGTTCTAGTGGCATGTGTGGATGTGGAAAATGTGCGATGGGCGATGGGGGGAGGAAAAAGTAGTCCTCTGTCTGCCCCGCGTGTGTGGCATGCAAATTGATGGGGCAGCCAAAGGGTTGCGTTCCATTTCGTTACGTTCGTTGCGTATGTGGCGCTGCAAAGTATGCTACACTTTAAGTTTTAATGGGCAATTGCCGCCGCTCTCTATGCCAGAGAGAGGACAGGGGGTGCACCAGGTGAGGCGACACTATTCTATGGCATGACTTGCCCATTAGTTGAAGTTGAGGTGCAAATAAACCAGTTGGGGTTACCTTCCTTCCACCCCTAACGAAACCCCAGGACTGTGATTGAGTGGGTCACGGGAAATGAGAATTCGCAGGTCATTTGTTTCGCTGCCTCATGAAGTTATAATAGCTGACGGTGGTTATGTGTTTTTAGATGCTTTTTTGTGGCACAATTTTGGTTTAAATGTGATGAGATTTTAGTTAAAAAAAATGTATAAAAGGGGAAAATAATGTTAAAAGAAATTTAAATAGGATTATACATAAAAAGGAAGCTCTAGTTATATATAACTCTACTTGCTTTACTTTCTCTGTTTTTATATATTCTTTTAAATTTAAAACAAAGATTTATTCACTTCTCAATTAATTCTCATTTCTATTCTCTTTTATAACTCACTCAATTAATTCCCATTTGTTTATGATTTAGTATCTGGACTACAGAAATCCCGGTGAAATGTCAAACTGAAATAAGTCATCATCAACGTGTCAATCACACCATGTGCTATAACTCAGACACGTGGCTGTACTCCTTTATGCCCAATTAAGCCCCCATTCGCCCACGTTTCTCGCAGTGCAGTCGTCCGTCCCCCCCTGCTCACCCGCTTAAGCCCCTTCGCTGTCAACTGAATGCGACGTTCAGTTTTTGAGTGACAGCTGCAAAGTTTGTTTTGCATTTCATATTTGCGAGCTCGTCTGCAGGCCGCCTCCACTCCCTGTACTCTCGCTGGCAGTGCCAACTGTCACTTGACCGGCCAACAGACCCTACTCTGTTCTCCCCCGCAGCTCCCCTCCCCCTTCCCCTGCCGCAAAAACCAACATGGCCAATAGAAAAGCTGGCAAACAAAATAAATGTGTAAATGTGAAGAGGAGAAAAAAAATAACAAAAATAAAAGGAAATGGTCAACAAATTAAAACGCGGCAAAATAAAAATAAAATTAAAATTTATTTGCTACACGAAAAAAGAACGCAACCCAAGAGCTGTGAAAAATAAAAAGAATAAAATAAAATACACATAACAAAAGGAGAAAAAGAGAAAGAGAGGCAGCGACAAGAGCGAAATATATTGTAACGGGCCAAAAGCCAAACTTGGATTTAATTAAAATGTTTACCACAGTCATTTCATTTTCATAGCCAGCAAACATAAATTTTGAAACGCACCAAGGGCAGGGGGCGGGGAAGGCGCCGGAAAAGTGGAAAAGCTGAGGGAGCAGGGAGCAGAGAGAGAACGAGCGAGTGAACCGCAGAGCGAAACAGCTGCAAGAAAATGCCAAAAACCATTAAACTTGCCCCCCACACACACAAAAGTGAAAATTTTGATTGTTGCATTTTTGGTTTGGGGTGAAACAATAAGCGATAAACAAAATAGGTTCAATCTGGAAAAGAAAATGAATTTGCAGGTAATTAGTTCAAGCAGGCTCTCAGGCACACACGTACACACGTACACACTCACCCGGATTTATCCCAAATCCATTTAGTAAGATTATTTATAAGAAAACTCATGCCCCGGGACTTTTGTGCCTTTTGCCCAACTCTCAGCCAAAGGCAATCCGTTCTGCGGTTGCAGGCATATTAACCCCTTAACGTCCTGGCAGGCATGGCATCCCTTAGCCCCTCTCCACGCCTTTCTTGTGCCTTGCCATCAGAAGGTCCCCTCAATAGGCCACCGCACATGTTGTCAAAAGCACAATGCTGAAACCATAAATTTATGTGCTTTCTATTGTTTTTGCCAAAGAAAGCGGAAGTTGTGTGTGCTCTGCGGTAAGCGGAGGGGGTTGGGAAATGCAAAGGGTAAGGGAAAAGCACGAACAAAAACTACACAGCAGGAAAACAGCAACAACAAAAACCCAGAATGAGTGAAAAAGGTGTGCGCAAAGGGATTTCAATCAATTGTGAGGCGAACTGAGGCAACTGGCAGCCAGGGCAACAAAAACTAAAGCTCAGCCTCTGTTTGGTTCGTTTTAGCTCTGCTGGGAAATGCACTGAAAGAAATAGTAGAGTGCCTATGGGAGATCCAGCCTAATTTGTGATCAAATTTAAGCTTTACCGAAACATATAAATTTTTAAACTGAAGATATCTTAATTTTATTTAACTTTTAATAGATGTTGTCCCCTTTCGGGCTCCTAATTACATAAAAAAAACCTCTAAATATTTTCCTAATTACTTAAGATACCTCGTTTCAAGATATATTCACTTTTTCCACAGCGCATCTTTTGTTGGAAAACGCAAATTGCTATTTTGTCTGAACAGCAAACGAGATGGCAATTCACTGGCAGAGACAGAGACAGACACAGCCAAAGCGACAGGGAGAACAACAGAGACAGGACCAAGGACATGAACAAAGAGAGTGAAAGAGAGGGCGCCATAGACCAGTAGAGCCTGTTGTAACACATCCCCGGTCGTAGCATCATTTTTCATGCGCTCCAGCAACTTTTGACAAAGGTCGGTCAAGCAAGTCTTAAAAACTTTGCGACAAGACACAACGCACAACGCACGTTCCGTTTTCAGATCTCCCTGTGACCCCCGTTCCCGGAAATATTCGCCCTGTGAGGCCAGCCTTTCGCTTAGTGAATTACGCCGGCTTTAAGGGGTTAAGGGGCTCAGCCCCCGAGGGCTACGGGTAACAGTTGTCGCTGTTTGCTCTTCGCCCTAAGCCGTAAATAATAATATTTGGACAAGTTGCCAGGGCGAGAAATCTAAAAGAGCTCTATAAACTTAGATGCTCTTATATGGCATATTATAGCCTAATTTCAATATATTATTAATGCTTATTGCATATTTAATTTATTTAACATACTTAAGAAACTGTTAAGTTCCTAAATTTCAGTCAAAACTAGATTATAATCTATTAAGAAGGTGCTTTATAATTTGTTTATGTAAATTACTAGGGAAAGAAGGAAAGGAAACTTAATTTATTATTAATTTTAACAACTATATTCTTTGAATATAAGTTTTATAACAATTTCCCTCAAATAAATAGATTTAAAAATATATCAAAAATATTAATAAATTGCAGTTTGTGCTTGATTCATGAGTTTTATATTTATAAAAACAAATTGTCAAGCATCAAAAGTTCTATTAATGAAAATATATTCATATTAAGGATTGAAACATAATAAAATAATATAAAGAAATTTATAAAATACTTAGAAATATTACAAACCAAGCAACAGGTTAATTAATTTGAAAAACCTTTCAAGAAAACAATAATCAAGATAAAACCTTTACCAGTTCTTTAGTATTTCTTTTAAATTGTTGGAGTATGAAAGATGCTCAAAAATAAGATTCTATTTTAAAATCATATATCCAAAGATAAATAAGACAATACATTTTGAAAGTTTTACAAAACTTTTTGCAAAGCATCAAAGAAAATATAAACAATTTTAAAACTCCCTGTAAATCCCCACAACAATTCTACGCAAATAAGGATCCACTTTGATCTCTTCTTAACCTAATCTCTGGCCCCTATAAGAAGCAACTGTTTTAATTAAGTTATGCTCAGCAGACTTTTCAGCCTTATTTTCTGTGAAAGTTTCGCGGTAAACATCTTCATGCATATGAAACTAAGCTCTCCGATTCTGGGATAGATAAATATATGGCACATAACTGTCCCACATGCGGCCGCCCACTCTTTTCAGTCCTTTGCTCTTGAGAAAATCCTTTTCCCACGCAGATATCCCTTAACCCTACTCAATGGCTCAGAGAATGGAAAACTTGTTTACAAGCGTCAACATTTTCACCTGATCTACGGAAAATGTTTGCCCAAGTTGCTGCGATTTATGGCAATGGCAAGTCATAGACTTATGGATTGCTATAACTTCCAAAACGGCACTTACCATAATTGCATTGGAAATCGGAGATATTCCGGTGGGGAAGATATTCCGGGTATAAGAGGGCCAACAGGGCCAAGAAATTGGCAGTTGGCAACTTTGAATAATTTATGTGCGTTGCGTTCAAAGTTGAGGCGCACAAATTAAAATCAACGCACCAAATGATTGATGAATGGCCGGGGTATTGCTGGTAACCAGCGACCAGTTCCTGGATCCGCCTTTTGTTCGGGTCAAGTCATTTAAATATGGCCATCGGACAATGGGTCACAGCCACACACAAGGTAAACTCCAAAACTAAACAGAATGTCAAAAATCAAAGTCCAAACTTGATGGAAGACAAAGGCCAGAAAGTAGGCAAGTTGAAGATGCGATGGTTAAACAAAAGGCGGTGAAAACTTTCCTTGCAGACACACAAAAGCTAAAACTTTCGCCAGGCCAAAAGAAAGTGGGAGAGCTGCTTATCTCTGAAAGACAGTGGACCAAGTCAGGACCAAGGAATCAGGGACTCGGGACTCAGGGAATCGGAACTAAGGGCCCAGGGTAGCATCAAAAGCATGCTAATGTCCAGCCCTGGCCACAATACGCCCACCACGTAAACAGCAAAGCAAATTGAATGAAAAGAAAAGAAGATCGACTTTGGAATACCTAATGATAGATTAAGAAATAAATAAAATAAATAATATATAAATTTAAGAATGGAATAGCAAGATCTCAGACAGTAAAATAACATTGCATACTTGTATTTTTCCATTGTCAACTATAGATACAAACAATTTACAACAATTTACATTTAATGTGTACGATTAAATATATTATAAAATATACATTTCTATAAAATATTTCCCCACTTTAGAATAAACACCACATACCCCGACAACTATTATTTAAAGGTACAAAAACGGGGCCAAAAGAGACAAAAGACCCAGACAAGAGCCGAGAAGTCAAGCACAAAAAAGGGTCAAGATGGCAGGAGCTGGAAAAGTGGGGAAAATGGGAGAAGTCATCCCCACCAGAGAGATATCTCCTCCACGCAGGATATGCGATGGCGACGCATACGAATCAATTGATTTGCGAAAGTGTGGCGGTGGCAGAGGAGGAGGTGAAGAAGGCGAGACCAAGCCAGGATGAAAGGTCTCTTACAGAATGCAAAGTCTCCGCTCGTTTCCTATTCCGTCTGCTTTCTCTGATTTTCATTTTTTTCCCCTCTTTTTTTGTTTTTTGTTTTCTGTTGCCAATGCAGCCAAGTGGAATAAATTTCCAGCAGTCAAGGTAAATCGTCGTGGAAATCACTGAAAGCAAATTAAAAAGTAACAGCCAGGGAGAAAGGGCAAAGGATGACCAAAGTCAGGTGAAGTATGTAGATAGATATGCCACCACTCGCAAGGACACTGATAAAAATTTAAAGGTAATGGAATTAGTTGTAATAATTAAATTACATTAAAGTAATCAGAATTAGCAATAAAGTGTTTATATTTAAAGTAAACTCCTCTAAAAATAAAGGTAAAAGAAGTAACCATTATCAGTTAATAAATCTTATATATTTTCCCATAGTGCAACATGATATATTTTCTATAAAGAGAGACAGAGTCAATAAGGATGATGGGGATAGAGGAACAAAAGGGTCAAGCGTTCGACGCAATAAACCAAAATGCGACTATCGGGCCAAAGGAGGCGGTGCCCGAAAACCGTTGCTGGGATGGAGAAGCTCTAAAGGATTTCCTTATAAATTATTGTGAATTTATGCGAATCATTTCCAGTTGGATTGCCGCCGCGATGGCGATGACGAAGCCTCCCCGCCGCCGCAGCCACCGGTTTACCATCAGACCCCGACGAAAAGGTGGAGGTGGAGGTGGAACAGGAAAGCCGCCGAGGATTTTAACTTTATAATTGAATCCATTACTTAAGAACGTGCGTCCAAGATTTCGACGTATTAAAGTGTTGGCACAGCACCCCTCAGCACCCCATTTCCATCCGAAAATCCTTACCCAAGCCTCTCCAATCTCCAGCGCTGATTGCCAAGGGTAAGGTTCGAGTTAAGTTCTTGGTTTGTTGGCTACACAAAAACCCCGAAATAAGTTTTAATTACGGGCATATGATGGTGGCCGATAATAATAATAATAATAATAATAACGGCGAGCGAACGCAAACGAAACGAAACCGAACCGATCCAAACGAAGCGTTGGAAAAACTTTTGGCGCCCCGGCAACGAACGTAGACTGACTGAAAAATTCTATTATAATTAATAGCAGAAAATTATGAAATTAATGCAAAGCAACGGGAGCAGAAAACGAAAAAAAAAAAAGTAAAGAGAAGAAAAGTGCGGCAAAAAGTACACGCACAGCAGCTCAGCCAGAACAGCAGCCCGAAATTGGATTCATTAAAAATTGAAGTGGGTTTTCGTGGCGCAGAGTGTGCTGCTCCAGTTTGAGCTTATCCCAAAAACTTGGAATGCAGCGCAAGGGTTGCAGAAGCACCAGGGGGTGTGAGGGTTTCCCCCTTTTGGGGTCTCTTCAAGGATCCCCGGCAATAATTGAATCTCTCAGGTCTCTTTTGCCCCAGAGTCGGCATAGATTTCTCCAATCACATTTCAGCTGTTGAAATGTTGATGAGGGACAGATTAGAGGTTACAAATTTGGCATTCCACTGAGCGGATAATCAGGAAGTGGACCCGGTCGAGGGGAAGTCACTTGTGGCCTGTCAGTTAATAGAGTTGGAATTTCTGACTGAAGAATAATCTAGGGTTCTTTATTTTTATTCTACGGCGAAATACACTCTAATTTTCAACCTATTTTTTAAGTAACTTATTAATAGAATCCACAAAACTCATTTGCATTATCAGTTCGCCGCATTTTATTCATAAAATAAATTAAAAATTTAACTTAAACCAGACAAAATGTCAGACTATCTAGTTACCATAAATTCCAATTAATTTTAAGTGCATGTCTGCAACCTGAAATAATAATTGAAGTATCAAATTAATTTGCACAAATTAAGACATCAATGCTTAAATTTAAATATCTGCAAGCTCCACATAAAATAATTTCACTAACGAGCCAATAATATTCTGTAGAACATTATGTTCATAAAATTGAAATCAAATAACTTTCTTTTTTACCATTGGACACCATTTATTTGGCGATATTTTGTGTTCATTTCGCAGTCTGGATAATTTTGAACATCAATTTAATTTCAAATTAATTTTAATTCGACATCTGCGAGTTAAAATAGTATGCAATCGTTTAAATTTTATAAAATAACATTGGAATTGATATTTGAAGTATCACATTAATTAGCGCAAAATGCAATAATAAAACGTGAATATTCATTTATTTCTCTGCTCTTTAAGGATTTAAGTTTAGCCTACGCCAGGATGATGTATACTATACTCCTCTTATCTCCATTTCATTTCACTTTTCAACTGGATTTTCTCTCGTTTTTCCCCCCCGTTTTTGTTGCACGCAATTTTTCATACTAATTACCAAGCAATTTAGTTTTGTGTTTACACTCGCTGGCGGGCTGTCGGTCTGTCGGTCTGACGGGTTGGCTGCCTGCCCAGTTGATTGGCATTGGCAGCGGCAGGTGGCCGCCTCATTAGTGGCTTAACTTGCTATACAAAATGTGTGGCACTTATGGCCAACACAACTCAACGGAACGGCACAGAACGGAGCTGAACAGAAGTGGTGGCAACATGAAACATGAAAAAGCAGCAGCATCAAATTGACACTTAACCGAAGGGGCAGCCGGGTGCCAGAGTCAGAGGCAGGGACAGTGACGGGGACAGGGACGGGGACGGGGACGGGGGAAAAAACAGGAAGGCAACAATAAGCAGCCACACGTTGACCAGACGAGTGGCTGGGGAAATGGTAAAACGGGGAATGGGAAGTGGTTCCAAGGATGGGAGCTGCAGGAGCAGGAACAACAGCATTACCAACTGTGTAAACAAAAACGACGGCGTCGAGGACAAGGCAACAGCTCTCACACACCCTGGTGCACTTGAAGAAAAAATTCTAGGATATTTTTTATTAATCTAATTCATCAGAATTATCCCTTACGAGGTGTTCAAAGAAAGTCTTAAAACGTTAAGCCTACGAAAATCCATAGAACGATCTTATCAAGGATAAAAGGAAGATTCTGTCATTGTATAATTTTTGTATCATCTTAGGTCAGAATGTTTAGAGTTCCAAATCAGTTTTTCAATCAAATTTAAAGCTATCTGTATGTGTGAATTTTTCTCTCCGTGCACCAAACGAGGATAAAGGATGTGAAGTATGAGGCTGGGGTAAAACGACAGCGACAAAGCCTGCCACATATCAGTCAGAGATGAGACACAGCAACAGAGACGCAGACAGCGACAGCGACGAGAAGAGCCGGAGACACAGAGGCCCAGAGAGAGATCCTTTAAAGTCGACCCGGGCACTTGTTGGTGTCCATAAGCTGGCTGGGCAAACAGGCAAACAAACCCAACTAACAAGCCATAAGATGACAGCCTGCCAGTGACAAATTGTGCCAAATCGAAATGGTAAACAAATGCCGGGCATTTGAAAGAGAAATGCCAACGGAGAAATGTCGAGAAACGAGAAGCGAGAAGGGAGAAGGGAGAACGAGAGGAACAGGGAAAGGCGAAGAGGCACAAGATCTCTCTCTCTCTGGCCAAAACGGAAGCAACAAATATGCAAATTTTGCACATCTGCTAATTTGCTAAGCTGAAAAATATGAGCAACAGATGGGGAAGGGGACTTGAGCCCAGAAAATATTGATGCAAGGCAATCAACTGTGCCACGGGGCGTATGCGCAATATTACTAAGGGAAGCAGGAGG
Organism: Drosophila truncata; assembly: GCA_008042515.1. Lineage (NCBI taxonomy): Eukaryota > Metazoa > Arthropoda > Insecta > Diptera > Drosophilidae > Drosophila > Drosophila truncata. The sequence goes on from VNJQ01007948.1 coordinate 252,678, forward strand.
CAGGGGGCTGGATGGACCAGGCAAAGTGGCCACAGATCATAGCTCACTTCGGTCCACTTTGTGCGGCATTAGCTAAACAAATAATCATTACATTTTCCATTTGTTTTTTGAATACATACATATATATATTTATCTGTGCTCCAGGTTTGTGTGCTTTATTTTCGTGTTGTATTTTTTTTTTGTATTTTTTTCGGGGGGAGTGTATATCGATAGCCTCGCAAATAAAAATCTCTCACGCATTCTCGGCACGTACCACATGATTCCCATCCCCCTTGGACAACTTGCCTCTCATCACTCAGCCCCCCCACTTGACGAACAAACAGCTCTCGAGGCATAAGCCAACCCCAACCCCTCGAAGGCGCAACGCCCACACCCGGACTCAAGCCTCCCCCTTCTTCAAGAGGAGAGGAAAAGGAAAATCCCCCGCAGTTTCCCCCCATTTAAAAAAGTATCAATTTCATTGTTACGCGAGCTCGTTTTTTTTTCTTTCCTGTTCCTCTCTCTTAGTGTTTTGGTTCTTTATTATATGGAACATCCTCGCAGAAGAGTCTTATGAATACCACAAGCAGCTGATAAAGAATAACACAGTAAAGTGAAGTGGCTAGAGACTAAAGTATAGAAGAGATTATTGAATAAAAAAAATCAAGCACTTGAATAAGAAAAAAGAGAAAAACTTCAGGCACGCAAAAACTTTACACAGGAAATTATGATAATGCCAAAGAAAATGGCAGGGAGTTTTGGGAGAAAAGCGGAAAAGGTAGTCTGGCAAAAAAATGAGGTTTCCATAGCTGCCTTAATTAAAAACTAAAAACATTGAATAAAGTTTTGGTTAAAGGATAAAGGAGTGAGTAATTAAACAGAAAATATAAAAGAATATATTTATAAAAGAATTAAGTACTTAAAAGAGATCACAGAAATGTTAAAAATATATGGTAAGCCTCAGTTAAATAATAACAATTATAATAAATTTATAAAAAAGACTTTGATAATGATAATAAAATGTGCATTTAGTGTATATGGTAATTAATTGTTAATAAATATAAATCAAGCACTAAAATGGTACTTACAAAATTCCTCTAAGAATTATATACCTCCTAAAACCTTATATCTACCTTATAAAATTGTCTTTTAGAATAAAAAATATGCCTTTTTAATCTATTCTTTATAATAAAGAAAACAATTAATAACAGAATGGAAAAATTTAGAATTAAAGTTAGAGCAACAAAAATTCGGTTTCCTTCCATCCTCTGGCTCGATTTCCTCATTTTCATTTGGCTGTGCAAAGTGAAATAAATTTTGAAACGGCAATTGCACGAGGGGCCCATGGCAATATTAGATGAACATTTTCCAGCAGGACCCCGGAACGAAACGGAAAGGGAATGGGAACGAGAGCGTAAAAGGGACGACGACGGGCAGCAGGAGCAGGACAACAAATTATTGCCCGGTCATGACGTGAGTTTTCATTCGACTTTGACTTTTTGCATAAAATTTCAATAAGGCCAAGTAAGCAAATGAGTTTTCTTCGAACGGTTTTTCCTTCTTTTTTTTTGTTTTCCAACAACTGCTGCTCCTCCCATTCCCTTTGAGTAGATAAAGTACCAATAGTTTGTTTTAAGGCTCTGTGTCCCTAGTGTCAAATTGAGCTAATCAGACTCAGGTTGGGGCCGAAGCCGAAGTTCTGGCAGTTTTACAGTGCAAGGGCAAGGGGAGGATAATGCATCATTTTGTGGTCAAAATGGCAAAAGCGTTAAGTTTTTATGGCCAACGACTTTTTGGATCTAGACCAAAAATAATCTCCTGCTGTTCCCCAGACCGAGTTTGCTGTTTGTTTGCTGCGAGTTTCGCTCGTTTGCTGTGTATTTTATTTTATCGCTGTTGGCAGGCAAACCAAAACAACAATAAAACCAGTCAAAAAGCACTCGAAATGCCAAATGAGTTGAGCTAAGGCCCCGCCCACCTTTCGCCTAATGGCCAACCCACGCCCACGCCCCCGATGGGCCTCCAGGAAAACTCCGAGTTCCACAGCACCTCCTCTCCTGTGTGTGTGTGTGTGTGTGAGCTCACCTTTTGCAATTAATCCGTGGCTGGAAAAACCAACGAAACCACCGCCGCCGCCTTCTCTAGGAATATTTTTGGCCCAAGAAATGGTATGGAAAATAGTACCCACTCCCCCTCGCTCGTTTTTGGTGTTATCTCAGCATTTCGCTTCGTTTTTCATAAACAAAACGAGGAAATCTGTTTTGGCTGCCAGCGGGAAAAACAACAACTTCCCAAGCTGCAATTTGGCAGCGTTTTGCGGCAGGGATTCCCCCCCCCAGCCAACAAAAATTCCCCAAAGCCCTGTCGCAATTGCTGCCGCCGCTGCTGCTGCTGCTGCTTCTGCCATTTTTCGGTCTCAAGTGACAAATATTAGAGGAGTCTTTATCGCTAATTAGACTTGGTAGCCGTAAATCTGTTGTCATTTGTTGTACTTGCCGTTGTCACAAGTATTTTCTGGCTGAAGTCAAGCTGTGCGAATGCATTTTCAAGTTTGCCAACTTGATGCCGGAAACATTCGAGACTCGAAGGAGTTTTTGGGCTAAGAAGTTAAGCCCTTGGCTCTAGTAGCTTCCAGGGAAGTGCCAAAGGGGATATGGATCTGGGTGGATATACATAGCTGAGAAGTAATGGTTGGGAAGTCGAATTTAAATGAGGATCAAAATGGAATTGAAAACATTATTAATGAATATCAGAATGTTATTACAAATCATTCTGGTATAACTCTTAACTTTTTATAATTTTAGATTCACATTTATTCCAGTTAGTTAGTTAGTTTCTTTAAATTCAAATAAAATGCAGCTTAAACTTATTTAAATTAGACTTCTTAGGCTATTTCCTTCTACATATAATACGAAAAATAATTAAATAAACCAAAACGAATCAAACCCTCCCTTTTATTGTGCAATTATTGTTATTTTCAGAGCACCACATGCGGTGGTAATGGCAATGACAGTGGCTAACTATGGAAAACAATGGCCTTGGATTGCATCCAGCTGCCATTTCGAGCGCAGGGCAGACGAAAACGATTCTGCGGATACGGATTCACCAGCGAGACAAACGACAGGCGACACTAAAGGAGGAGCAGGCAGCAGTCACAGTCACAGTCAGCATTCAGCAGGCTTTCTACGATTATACGAATTTTTTATGGCACATATGAGACTAATAGAGCTGGAGGAGCAGAGCAGAGCAGAGCAGAGGCAGAGGCAGAGTGGAAGGTGGAGCAGCTGGCACATGCCAAGAAACGAGCCGAGGCCAGTGGCAATTTATGCGGCTCAGTGTTGCATTAAATGTACAGTGAAATGCTTGAGTTAATAAAAGAAAAAAAAAAGAAACAAAATATAAAAAACAGCCAAACGGTGGCAATGGTATACAAAAAAAAATAAAAAGAAAAACCAAACCGAAACCGAAACCGAAACTGAAGCCGAAAATGAAAATGAAAAAGAAGCCCAAGCCCAGAAAGAAATCCTTCAGCCGCATCTAGCTTGAAGTGTGGCCGGAAATGAAGCGTCCCCATTTGGAGGTAATAAGTGTTTTTGGGCTTTTGTTTTTGACATGCCCATGATGAAGTGGGGTATTATGGTTTCCTCGTGCAGAATGTGACCAAATGCGGATTTATCTGGGTATAAACGTGATCAACATAGATTATTTTGCAGAGATTTCGATGACAAGGATATTGGAATGAACATTGTGGTGATTTGTACTCTTTTGAAGGTTTTAAGTTTGTTATTATTATTATAACTTTAATAAAGCATCTATTCTATATAAATATATTTATTAAGAAGATAAAACTCCATTTTAAATCAATGAGTACCGCCAAACTGATCAATATAGCTTCTCCAATCTTACAATCTAGTTTTCCTGCTTCTAGAATTATTTCCCAAGACGAGCACGAAGCAAACAAAGTACGGAATCCCGGGAATTCCAAAGACCATATACCGAATCCTGGGCCTAACCAAGCGCAACCAAAAACTTAGTTAACATACGCACACCCAGCCCAGGCTCGGTCTCGGCCTGAGCTCACTTTCCCTTGGAATAAGTGTGTGTGGCGTGTGTATGATAAATAGCTTTCAATTTATATGCCTCGAGGGCGGTCAGGCCAAAGTTTTTGGCTCCGGGATTGCGGGGATGCGAAGTGGAGACTTAAAGGTGTTCAAGGGTCATTTATCAGGCAGAGCGGCAACATTTAGCGCTGCCTTCCTTCAGCCAGGACATGCCATAGGTGGCAGGATGTGGCGGCGAGGCGAAGGTGTGTCTAAATATACCCAGATATACCTTCTATATATCTGTGCCCGACACTATATGTGTGTGTGTGTGTGTGTTTGTGTGTGTCTGCGAGTGCGGCAAGGAAATTTATGCTTTCCAGCTTCTCCACACGAAAGCTGGGTATGGGGGCCACCAACTCCTCCAACTAGCGGAGTATTCATTTCGATCCGAAAGTGAAAATCATTTGCAATTGTGGCAGTTGGCAGTTGCCAGTCGGCGACTTGTAATGGCTTCGTAGAGCGGTCGAAATTACTTTAACCCGCCAGCTGAGGTCCTGGATAACTTTTAGCTCTACCTCTGCACAGGAAACAATAATTTTTTAGGGGAATATTAAATGTGAACGCAAACAGAACGCTTAAAAAATCTTCAGAGCTTTAAAAATGTAAAGGAAAGTAAGCCATAAACTATTTTACAGATGAAGTTATCAATCTTACCATCTTTTTCAGCAAAATTTCAATTGATATACGAGATTTTACCTTTTTCAAAGATTTTTCTTTACAACTTATAATTTTTCGATTGATTTGCTTGCACTTTTCTCTTGGTGCACCATCTCTCCCCCCACCTGCTCTCTATTAAATGAGTGAGTAAATGTGTGTAGCTGTCGACAGGTGTGCAAGTAATTACACTCACACCCATCATCAGCAGCCATCGAGGGATGCCAGGGATAGGGGGGCGTGGCTTAGCCTTTGCATACCCGGGCACACAATTTATATTTGCCAAAGCTGCCGCTGCTGGGGCATCCAGGACTCTCAAGGCTTCAGACTGGCTGCCGGAGGGCAACCTTCTGGCAGTCAGTCAGTCAGGAAAAATGGTTGCCATTTCCTTGGTCTCGTCAAAATTAATTAATTTGCAGCGGCGCTGCAGCGACGACGACGACGATGTTGGTAGACTTAGCCGTAACTCGGAATTCCATCTAGCCTGCGGTTATGCCTTAGAAAACCACCTCTCACAGATCCCTTCCCACACACAGTCCACAAATCAAACCGAGCAGGCAGACGGCCCATTAGCACTGAGCAAAATTTGCAGGAAAATATTTATAGAATGGCAAATTATATAATGAGTATCAAATTTAAAGAGCCAAAGGTAAAGGTCAATATTATGATGGAATTATAATCGCAAATGGTACAAATTTAAAAGGGATTACAACTACAACTGATAAATTTATATATATTAAAGATATTATATATTTGTGCATGTGTGTTTAAAATATTGTTTTAAATTCATTTCCAAAAATACTGAAGAACATATATTTTATTTTCCATCTTCTTCTTAATGGAAAGTGCCTAGTAATACTAAATATTTGAATAATTACATTAAAAAGGTATACATAAAATAAAAAAAAAACGAATTACCTATGCTTATAAATCATTCCAAAAATAAATCCCATCAAACAAACCACTCAAAAACCCTAAAACTTACTTCAAAACCATGATATATATGGTATTAATCAAGATTAAAATATTCCTAACAAAGTTTTTACAATTTTCTCCCAGTAAAACCTAAGCAACATTAGTAGAAATGAATTCACAGCAAATGTTTAGCAATTTCAGAACAAAGAAGGGGTGTTATATGTACCTCTATAGGATTGGTATTGAAAACTTTGTTGCCCAGTGAAATCAAATCCAGGGGTCAGATGCTATTGATTACCAAAGTGCGAGCCAATTGAATTGAATTTGTGCTACAAATCAAGTAAGCAACTTAGCAGCTAAACAACGACAACAGCAACAGCAGCAACAACAACAGCCCCCGGGGCGCAGCCAGCCAGAGTCATCCCCCTCCTTCTCGGCCCAATTTTCACCCCACGCCTCTGTCAATAGCTGACCCCAATCAAAGGGGGCACACGAACGCACATGGACTTTGGACATTGGGCTAAGGGGAGGAAGGGAGCAATCAATTGCAAGGAATGCGAGCTAAGCAAAAAAAAAAAAGATATTGTGGAACAGGAACAAGACCAAAGAACGGGGATAGGAAAACCTGTCTTCAAAGGCCGAAGATTGAACTACCCTTAGGAAGCCCACGGTTACCTCAAGCTTATGGAAATATTTCTTAATAAAATCGTTATTTTTTCTGTGAAGAAACTTCTTTTATTTGTTTGTATAACTTAATTGATGATGAAAATTTCGTTATTTTATCTTGAAATTATTTTTAGAATTATTTGTTGACCTTTGAGGCTGTGAAAGTTAAGAGGAAATTTATATTCCTAGCTTTTAAAGAATAAAATAACAATTGTTATATACCTTTTAATTAAAAATATATATTTCTGTTAATATTAATACACATCTTTTAAATAAAAACAATAACTAAAATAATCCAAAGCAACTGAAAATTCCCTCTTGGACATAAATCCAACCATAATCCCAGTAATATTTACCCAAAATTCCTGCCAGAACCTACTAAACCCAATCACAAGAAAAGTGCGAACAAGAAAGGGAACCTGGCCAAGGATGGATGAAGCAAGGAACAGTGCAGGACGAGGTCCTCGTGGAAGAGCGCTCTGTGCGTTTCACCGACCCACGTGGGAGTGAAGTGCAGCTATAAAATACTAATCCGCATCAAATGAATGCTACATCAATCTTGTGTCGGGCGCAGGCGGTGCCGGTGGCTGATGCGTCGCCAGGTGCGTGAGGTGAGTGGAGACGTCAGGACCTAGAGAGCCAGTCGACGAGGTGGTTGAGCCAGCAGGAGCTAGGAGCCAGCAGCGAACAGCCAGCAGCCGGCAGCCATCACCTATCCGCCGAAAAGGATGCAGGATGCACGAACGAACCAGCGACGACGAGGACGACGACGACGACGAGCTGGTGGCAGGCGCAACTTTAATTTTGTTACTAAGCCCGGGACAGGGACATCGTGGAGTGTGGTACAGAGCAAACAAAAATATTTAATAAAGTAAAAAACTTAGCTTTTTTATTATAAAACTAAAATTATATAATTTACAAAGCTTAAGGCATAAAATTAGATTTTTTGTAGGCAAAAGAAATCGAAATTGGAGAAACTAAGAATTAGAAAATAATTTTGGTTTTATTTGTTTACTTTCAAAATATTATTTATTGTTTTTCTCAAGGTTAATAATGCTTAAAGGACCTCTTTTTTCCTCTCTGTAGTCTAGAAAAGAGGCTGTTTCAGTGTCGCTGGCAGATGCCGTGGAGGAACCGCTCAAAAGTCATTTCCGCAAATGTTGTCGGCATCGTTGTCGGTGTCGCATCCTCGCATCCTCGCTTTGAGAATTGCGGCATTGGGGGATTCCCGAGGAGCAGGAGACGGGCAGCAAAAACTAGGGATTAGGGATTTGCGTGCACATAAATGAATTTGGTGTACGCAACGGGAGGCGGAGGGGACATGTAACCTCCCCAAAGGGGGTTAAGCGGGAGAGCTCTCTCTCTCTCTCTCTATCCCAACTCAGACCCTCTACCTAAGCCGTAAGCAGCTGCTGCCGCAACAGTAAACGTTATCTACACGTGCACGTGCACTGTGCAACATGCAGGCAATGAGCTGGCTAAAGGGAGGCTGGGGATCCTCCAGACCCTCCCCACACACATTACCCCTGACGCATTACAATCTCACCACTATCCACTATCCCTTTGCCCCATTCCAGCCGAGAGCAGCCCGGCAGTCTGTGTTTGCATTGGTGTGCAATTGTTGGCATTACGTGCCACTCTCGATTGCCATTCAATGCCAGGAGCAGCAGCAGCATCAGCTTTAGGACGGGAATCCTCAGCAGCAGCAGCAGCAGCAGCAGCAGCAGCAGCAGCAGCAGCAGCAACGGCAGCAGCAGTGGCAGGATCTAGAGCCTGAACCCGTAGCCCACGCAGAGCCGCCAACTATTGAATTACTTTCAACCTGCGACTGAAGATTGCACTTGAAATAGGATTCACAGCTCACTCGCTCTCCAAAAGCTTCAGATTTTCAATTTCCGTTTCCTTTTTTGCGCTTTTCCAGCCCCGCTTTTCCATTGCCCCCCTCTTTCTGTGCGTTTGGTATTGGGATTGCGACCGCTGCTCCTCCTCCATTTCTGATTTTTTTTCCCCCCGTTTTGTTCATGTCTAAGCAAATGGAATAAGCGCGCTCATTGCTCCGGCTTGTTGCCGATGGATAGATGGATGCCAGGATGGATGGCTCCCAAGCAGGAAGGGACGAATGGCCGGGATAGATGCACGGATGGATTGATGATTGCCAGCGAAAAAATAAACTATGCAAGCTATGGGCATGCCCTTTACAGAATTTTATTTATTATTTTTAATTTTGGGAAACCACACAAACAATAAAGCACAGAAAATTTATATATTTGAATATAAATTCAACAAATTTATTATGGTTCTTAAATGAAACCAAATATACAGCTAAAAGAGTTGTAATAAAGCAACAAAGTCAGTTTTAACTAGCTTTTATTTATTACTGCAGTTTATTTATATTAAAATTAGTAACTTTTATAAGAGGGTTTTTAGATGAATGAATAAAAGAGCAATTTTAAATTGGAGCCTATACCATAACAACAATGTTTTACACTTTAATTGCAGTTGGAAATAACATTTTAAATGAAAACTGATTTCATTACCATATAAATATTATAAATTTAAATTGGAGTCAAGAAAGGACCTACTTAGCTTCTACTTTAAAGCTTTTCTTAAGCTAATAAAATGTTTATAGGCTTCTTAAATACCCTTTTCACTCTCAGACCATAATATTATATATTGCCAAAGGCCTAAAATATTCATGGTTACCACAGGCAATTCCCACTTATTACTATGCTATTCTATTAGGGCCGTATACTTCATTTTTCCCAGCAATACCATATTCATAGTTGCCACTAAAAATTCTCCACTTATTTGTCGGGGCCCCGAAATGCCGCGTTTTGTGTGACGCCGTCGTGAGAGAGAGAGAGCTGAACGGAAAAGTGGGGAAAAGCTAAGGAGGCACTGGGAAGCCAACGTGGCGGCATGGAGGCAATGTTGCACGTGCAACGCTGCAGTTGTTGTTGTAGTTCTTCGTTGCCACAGGCAACACATAGCATTCCCCCCCTTCGGAGAATCCCCTCCTCTGCCACATAGTACATCAATCCTTTAAGACGCAACATTGAGTGCCAATCAACAAGTGCGTTCCATCTTGGACTCAACCTGTGCTTGCTCCACCGTCGCTGCCACCAGGCCCACATGCAACAGTACGCTGAACACTTTTATTGCTAACCATTTCTTTTCGTTTTTTTTTTTCCACCTTCTTTTTTTCCTCCGTTGTGTGAGGAATGGCGAATGTTCTGGCAAGGATTTGTACATACATTTGTACGCTCTACACACACGTTTTCCAGGAGGAAGCAGTGTGCGAGTGAGTGAGTGAGTGAGGGGCCATACGGATCGGTCGGATTGAAAAGAACTCGGCACGTATTTGTCACGTATTATATATTTATAGGAACCAATGAACCGTTGAATGCATGGACAGACTGCAGGATAGGATGTTGAATGCATAAAATGCCTCCCCACCAACTTACACTATGCTGCACACAGAGACAGAGCTCCCCCCAGAAAAGTTCCCTCTCGGACATTGCTCATACGCCGCGTGTACTTGAGAGTTGGGGTTTAGTTTAAATTGAATATTCCTAGGGCTGCCTGCACAGCACAGAAATGGAGAGTGGAGGACACACTGAGGCCAAAATCACGATCTCAAGTGGAAGATCTCAGTTAATTGTTTAGTTTGGGGAAACCTTTAGAAGCAGGGGAAAACTTAGCAATGATTGAAAGCGATTTTTTGATACTTGTTGAGAAGTTTTCAGACATTTATAATTACTATAACTATCTAAAAATTATAATTTTTAAAATATAAATATGATAACCTTCACAGAACCTCTAAAATCATGATTTAAAATCCTCTCATTAATTTTCCTTGAAAATATAACCAAATCAAGTTGCTTTCTCATCAAAATTATATCTTATTTGCTCTGTACATCTTACGATTTCGATTACAGGAGCCGTTTATATATATAATTTTTTTTTCTAAAATCATTTGTATGTTTTTCCCCGTGCACGACTGAGACGGAAAATGAATGTGTAGGTGGAAGAGAGAGATAGAGAAAGACAACCATCACAGTTTAATTATAATTTTAATCACTTTTGCAGCAGCAGGAGCAGGAGCTAGGAAGTAGCGACGGCGGCGCGGAAATGAATTTTATGAAGCGTGCTCCGAACTGTCGTGCCCAACATAAACTGTTGTCAGTTTCTGGGGATCCATGGAGCAGGAGCAAGAGCTGGAAGGACTGAGAAGGAGCCAGGACCAGGATGAGAGCTGGAGCAGACTGGAGAAGGGACAACAACCGACTGTCATGTCAATTCAATTTTTGTGCTTCCGTGCGCGGCGACAAGTTTTAGCCAGTTTTCACCCCACCCCCCTTTCCCTAGGCTTTTTCCCCGATTTTCCTCCCGATTTTTGCCCCCCCTCTGAATCCCCTGACAGTTCAGCCAGCGGCACTTTATGTACATCATCATCAACACCTTTTGCCAGGCGCCATTTACACGCCGTCGTCTATCCTCGTCTCTAAGTCTAATCAGCCCAGACAGCCATCAGTCGAGGGTTCGTTCTGTCTCTCTCTGGCCATGCTATGGGTCTCTACTCCTGTCTCTTTCTCTGCTCCAGTAGCTAACTCTCATTGTCTTTCTCCTTTCCCCCCAGGAGCTGCGGGTAAGCGAATCAATTTTAATGCCGCATTTGTTGCTCGGATTTTTTTGCTATTTTTTGGCTGGAGAGCAAAGGAAAAGCGCTGATAAAAATGTTTAATCGGGTAGAGGGATTAATAGTACCCTGGAAAAATTAAATTTAATAGTAAGATGCCAACAAAGATTAAATATAAAATATACATCATACACAAGAAGTACATTTTTGAGTAGCAGACACTCTTAAAGATACTTTATCTAATATTTAATATTATCATTGATTTAAAACTAAGCTACCCCCTAGTTACCCCTGAGATTTCCCTTAAAAAATCATGAATTATATTTCTCTTTCTCGCTTCGTTCGCCGGGGCCAGGCAGAACAAATTGAATCATATTTTTAACAGCGACGAAATGGGAAATTATAATTGCCAGCTGAGCATTTGCCATAGACTTTAGCCTGCCACACATCACTTCATTCATAGAGCGTTATGAATTACGGCAAGTGCATGCAGTACATATAGATTTGTGTATATATATATATATATATATATCTAGATATCTAGATATAGAAGGCGAGTCGGGACGAGGCTGCTGACATGTTTTGTCCACAGGCACGCATTCTCTTGCGGCCTGGCTAACTGGCGAGCGGTTTTTGGCGTTGGCTGGCAACTTTCCCAACGGCACGCGTTGCCTGCTGCCGGCTGCTGCTGGCTGCTGCTTCCTGAATTTTCCCAGCTTTCCCTCTTTGGTCCTCCTCCCCTTTTGGTGACGACAAGTCAGCCTGGCCGTGTCACTCATATGAGCCGCAAATATCCAACCCAGAAGCCTCGCCCCGCCGCTGTGTGGCATTTCACGTTGATGCCACGCACGAACGCTTACTTTGTCGCATGCCCAACTTTTGGCTATTAAGTCATTTTTTGGCTTTTTACTTTCGTGGATCTGCGACAAATTCCCCGGGTTGGGTTCACTAATTGCCCAGAGTCTTGCGGCGGATGGAAATTCAACAGTTTTCAGCATCGGCAGACCCTCCATCATCGGGCTGGTCAAGTGCCTTTCACTGCAGCTGATGTTGCTTCTCTTGGCCACACAACTTCAACTCTTTCATAAGAATTTACTTGAATGAATTGTGCAGAGTTTCAAGTGGGCCAGACGACGTCCGGACGGAGTGGGGAGGCAGTCGTGAATATCGGGTAGGAAAATCCAAAGGAAGGAGTCAGAAGAGCGTCCGCAACAATGACAAGACAAGATGGGATGAATGCAGTGGATGGCATGGAGTGATGTGCTCGATGGCCACTCAGAAAACTCTATGGAAATCAATAAGAAGTGGTTAAAGAAATGCTCAGGGGTTGATAACTTGTATGGAAAATATCATCTTTACAAAAAAAATATATTTTATAGATTTATTGAATTTATTTGCTGCTATTTTCGAAACATAATAAAATTAATCTAGCAACTTAACCCTTTAACTTTTTTTAAAATCAAAGCAAAGCCTTTTGCTAAATTAAAACATTTATAAACAATTATTTTCTCACTTTACAAAATTTCAAAAAATCCAAAAGCAGTTTTTATCTTTTAGACATGAAAAATAAAAAATGCCGCCACATTGATTGAACTTTAACATATGATAAAAACCACTTTACTTATCTTTTTTCCAAACTATCATAAACAAAGCAAAAAAACTATATTGTATGTACCAAAAAAACGCTAATTTCTGTGAAAGCAACATGGGTCAGCTTGTTGATTTATAGCTGTTAACATTTTATTGATTAAAAAATCAACCGAAACAAATAAGAACAATCCTGGCAATGATTTCACAAAAAACTCGGTTTGTATAAATGGTTAACTTGTGTATTTATTGTAACTATAAAATGCTTGGTTTTTAAACCAAAAAATATTACGCAAAAATAATTTTTACTGTCACAAATTCTCACCATCTTTAATTGGCTAAAAGTTAACTTCTATAAAGCCAGTCCGAGTTGAAAATGTATAAGAAACTTTACTCCACAGAAGGCAAACAATAGACACGGCCTGGGCGGCTACTTAGCCACTTGACTGCACTTCCATTTCCACTTCCACTAGCACTCCCCCACCCATTCCCATTTTCTGCTGCCCAGTTTTCCTTTCCCAAGGAAAAGTGAAAAGCTAGATTTGTCACGCACTGATGCGTCTTTAAGCGTTTTAATTACCCACCAAACGAAAGGCAACGAAACTTGAGCATAATATGCAAACCAGGACAATAATTCACATTGTCCCTGGACACAAAGCCACCAACTGATCTGCCTCCCTTTCCTCAGTAAAATGGAGCTAACATTGCAGGTGCAGTTAGAGGAAAATTTGGGGTTTAAATTGATTTGACTTTTCTTGGGATGAATTTTTAGATTCATAAAAAAGAAAGAAATAAGATTTCCTAAGAAAATATTGGATAAATATCCTTTATGAATTACTTAATCTTATCAAGAGGAATAAAGAAGAAATTATACAGATTTTATAAGTAAAATCATACTAAATATTGGTTAGATTCCATTACAAAATCATTTAAATAGAGGTCTTACTTATTTTACTTTTTCTAGATTAATTCATTTAATTAATTTTCCCTCGACTTTTATCTTGTTCTTAGCTATGAATATTTATTTTTAAAATATTTTTGTCAACCACATTCGATCCTTATCACTACTACAGCCTTAAATACCTTACAAAGCTGAATTGTCTAACTTTAAATCCCTTAAATTTCCAGAACTTATTCCGCTTAAAATTATTATTTTCATAGAAACCCCTCTAATTTTTCTCCGTGTCATTTCAGTTACAATTGCAGTTGCATTTGCAATTTGCATTTTGGACGCTCGGGCAATTAATAGCGCACACGTAAACAAAACAGAGCAGAGCCTAAGGACGACATTGTTGAGTAGAGATGGGTAGAGAGAGAGCAGGAGGAAACCTCCTGGAAAGTGGAGACCTGGGTAAAAGGGTTACCGGAAAATAGGGGGTGCGGTGCCAGGCTTACGACAATGACGATACTAAGGTTAGGGACTATCAAAATGCAAAGCAGCAGGCAGGTAATGAAAATGCTTAATGGCTTGCAAAGTGTCACAGTGGCTGAGCGCCTCTGGATGGGCAATGGAAATTGGCAAAAGGGAGGCAGCTAGGCAGCTAGGCAGCTCGGCAGCGTGGCAATGCGACTGCGTGGAATGCCCCAAACCAATACGAATGCAATTGGCGAACTTAAAGCGCGTTAAATTCAACTGCTTCGGGGGAGAGGCGAAGCGCAGCGCATAAAAAGTCAATTAAAAGAGGCAGTGGCAGTTGCTTTTGCAGCTGCGCTTCGGTTTGAGTTTGAGTTTTTCGTATTTGTCGACGACCCCCAGCTGTCTGAGTGTCTGCCCCACGCCCACTTTTCCTATTCCGCTTTGGTACGCCCCTTTTTCACTTTGGGAAAAATGTGAAATTTTTAAGGCGATTTTTAAAATAGAGGTTGTTGTATTTGTTTTATTTTTCAAAACAAGAAATATGTCTTAAGTAAACTTTCTTAAATACCGAATAATCTTTTTAAATCATTAATTTTATTTTAAACATTTTATTTGCAAATAAATTCTTTATTTATTAGGGAAACCATTGACATTATTTGGATTTTTACAGGTTTTTAAATGTATTTGGCTTAAATTTTAATTATTAAACTCAATATTTTAATGTAAAATTTATATTAAAAATAGTTTAAATTAAGATAAATTGCCAAGAATTTAAAAATTTGGCTCAAAGGACTCGCAGGACTCCTCTTATTTTTCGGTGCACTTGCCAGACTTGATGTATATGTGTGCACTGGTAAGTCTTTCGAGTGCATGAGTGTTGGCCAGCGCTTTTAGCAGAATAAACAGTGAAAGTTGCGCAAAAAGGACACGGCCAAGACACAGGCGAAACGAGCCAGAGAGACACACAGAGCCAGAAGCAGCAGCAGCAGGAGCTGGAACAGGAGCAGCGGAAGGAGATGGCCATAAAAATGGGTGAACGAGTCTGAAAGAGTGTGAAGCATGTTGGGACCTTTGAACGTGTTGAACTTTCAAATGGCTTTGCGCGCCGCTGCCAGCTAATGGCATTACAGTTCAACCCGTTCCAAGCCAGGCAGCCAGCCAGCCAGCCAGGGCTTCCAGCCCGCCATTTCCACCCAGTTTTCCACACCGTTTTCCCCCCCTTTCCCTATTTCCCAATCCCTCTTTACCCCTTTGACTGCATACAAAGGCTGAGAACCAGATGGAGAGAGGGCGAAAGCGTGCGAAAAAGCAAAGTGTAACTGCAATGTGTGTCCAGTCTGTTTACACTTTAAGAAAATTAGTATTAGTGCTTAGAATAAATTAGTATTCTTAATTATTTAGGAATAATATGCATATTTATTCACTTAGTCCTTGGTTTTTTTATAAAAATCTTATAATATACAATAAAATAAAGAAATTGTAATGTTTTATGATTTGCAAATGAATTTGGGTTCAACAATGCTTCAGCTCGTCAGGTTTTTATTCGAAAATTTAACCTAAAACAAGACTTTTTAATAATAAGATCGGTTTTAATCTTTTTTAATATATTCTTAAACATTTTTAATTCTTAAATATAAAATATAAACCTAAATTATTTCTCCCAGTGACTGGCAGCATGTGCAATTAGAGTGACGTACGCTTTATTGATGCCCATAGCCATTTGGCATGCATTAGGGCACGGCACACCAACACACTACAACACACACACACTTACATTAGACACACACACACACACTTACATATACTGGCAAAACTTAGAAACAGTTTCAAGGTAAAAATATCAAAGTTGAAGTGCACTTTTTTATTCGTTTGTCACGCAGCACTGGGTCTATAAATTATTTCTTATGATAATTGGCTCAAACGTGGGCGAACAAAACAACCGACTGTGTGGGGGGGGGGGAATGGATGAAGAGGGGGAAAACGCAGAGGGGGGGAACCAATCAAAGTGCAGCAACAATAACGGCAATCAATGGTTGTTAGTTAGAGCGGAAATCGGTAGAATACTGCCTGACATTTGGCCCGTAATTACCGTTATGCCACTGCACAAACTGCAACTGTTGGCCAGGTGAAGGGTGTTTGCTTAGAACCAAGAAGAAGAAACTAAAAAAAAAATAGGAAAACAATACACAATTGTGGCAAGGACTATGTGGGTTTTAGCAATTATTGGCAGAGTCCAGCAAACATTGCGTGCTGTGCCAAATTAAAGCAAAGAAAATAAGTGTGTGTGGTCACAAAATGTGTTGATAATAAATTAAAGAAATATTTATTATTTACTCGACCTAGTTTATGTGACCTACAGATGAATTTTTATGAATTTTTTATATATTTCTTGCAAATTTTATGAGTAAATAAGCTTACGAATAATTTATAGACACCTAAAGTAGTTTATATTAGTTAAACTTTAGTTATTCTACATTTATTTATTAAAAAAAAAATTGTTTAATGCCTTAAATTAATATTTTCATAAAAGGAACTGCACATTTCAGCTGTAGTTTCTGATTAAATTTTAACCAATTTTCCCAATTTATCTGTTGCATTCGAAACAAAATTATTGGCACGAGAAATTCCAAACTATAATAAACAGTAATTGATGACAGCTACCTTCTTTCAAAATAAATTTAAAGAAAGAAATAATTTTACAACAATTTAAATAAATAAGAAATCCTTTTAAACAATTGTTTTCAACTTACAGACATTCGATTATTAAATCTGAGAAAAATAACTATCAATTTAACATTTAATAAAAGTTAAACCCTTTTGACTAAGCAAAAATATTATTTAAAACTATTTAATACATTTATACATTTTTATAGGTCTGAGCATTTAACGTGAAATTAAAAATACATATAAAAATATCTCATTGAATAAAGTGCAGTATTTATGAGCGACTTTTCATAATGGATAAGCTCAGCTGGCGAAATATACTCGCATTTCTTTGAATTTATTTATTTTGATGCGTGTGGAACTCACAGATTATTTCCGCTCGCAGAGACAGCAATTAGATGCATTTAAGAGATTATGCCAAACACTTTTCATCTCGGCATAAGCCTCGAGCCATTTTTGTGGCCAAACCAATTTTTCATAATCTTTCTTTCCCACATATATATTATTTTCAATATGCAGTCAAAAGAGTTGAAAGCAAACGGACTTGCGGCGAATTTATATTCTGGGAAATATGCAAGCACTTGGAGCTACTGTATCTCTGAGATATGAATTGCATCGTATGAAAATGTGCTTAATTTAACTGCTGCCAGAGCTCTTCCTTCCGAACCCGCTCCCGCTCCCGTTCTCCTCCTCCTTCTGGCTCCTCTCACTTCCACTGACTCTTTGTCGCTGCGTAGATGATTTAAAATGTGCATAATAAGCGGCACTTGGAGAAGAATGAAAAAGAAAAACAAGCTACATATAGACTAGAGAATCAGTTGAAGATGCCGTGTGTAAGTAAGGGGGGCCAGGGCAGTCTGGGGAGGGTCTGGAATACATTTGAATCACAAAACTAACAAATAAATAACACAAGCAACGGGAATGTGTAAGACAAACATACTAAAAAACAAGAATGCAAAGGCTAGTTGGGAGAACGAAGTAGAGAATGCCCTTTAAAGGTAAAATAAAATAAATAAATAATATATAATAAATACTATACATTATATGTATATGTTTAAGAAATATGTATTAATGTAATTTGATATGAAATATGATGTAATCTCATTTGATATATTTATTCCTGTGGAATAATGGACTTTCCAAATAGTGTCTAAAATATAAAAATAAATAAGTATAATTGTTAATTTCGGCGAAACTTAAAATATTAAATTTATTTATATTAAATAGAAATTTTACTATAATTATTTGTAAATAACTAAGTAATAAACAATAAAACTTAAGCATTAATTCAATAGCATTTTGGGGACACCAAACATTGAATTTGTAAATTCTACTCAGCAATATGTTGACTTTCAAAATGTATTTTAATTAAATTTAATAACTATTATATACTTTTAAATTATTTAGTAAGTCATACACACATTTATATAATAATTTAATTTGATTAAAAACGGCAAGGGGAACTGACTTTTTCAATTTCAATCCCAAAACTATTCTTAAACTTTTTCTAATAATAGAATATTGTAATAATCTTATAAACAATAAAACTATATAATATTATATATAGTAATTCGATCTACCCCCTTCAAGGGTATATAGGAAAAAATCCAGAGGGGGAGGGAGGTGAATGAAAAAACACAAATCGAGCAGACAAATGGCGAACGGGATCGTCGGACAGCCAACAAGGAGAGATAGTGCGAGAAGGAAAGAGTGGAAGTGGTAAAAGTAGATGGGTAAGAAAAACATATTCAAATTTAAAATTTCGCATGATTTTCCCCGCTCTATTCCATCTTCCTTCACCCTGGCTTTCCCTCGCTGTTCCCATGCTTTAGCTGTTTTCGTTTGCATTTTCGCCAAAAACAACGCGAGACGTGGAACTTTTCGCACATGCAGCTGCCTTGGGTGTGTGTGAATTTAGCGACAGTGTATGTGTGTGTGTGTGTGGGGTGTGTGAGAACGAGGTGTGTGTGAATTTCGAGTGTGTTATGTGTGTGTGTGTATGTTTACAGTTAGCGGGCGCCAAACCAAGGTGTCGCCGTGCACCCAAAATCGTTTCAGCGTGAATACATTTGCCCCTCGTCCTTGCAGATCCTGCAATTTGATGACAGTGGTACCAGAGCCTCAACCTAACTTTATTCCATTCACCCGTCCGCCATAGTAATTTAGTTAAAATATTCAAAAAGTTTGCGCAAGTATTTTTGTTATGCGTAAGATGATAGAAAAATGAATTCGATTTGGGGGGGAAATGGCTAAAATCGGTTGTGTTCAATTTGCGTTCATAAGTTATTTGCGGGCGGAGTGTGGGCCTAGGAATGCCTGCATCATCGGCATTTCTGCTGAAATCTGAATTTATTAAACATGAATTGCTTTCGGTTTAAGTATTTCAAATATTTGCCAGGAATCATTGCGGTATATAGTATATTTTTATGTACAGAAATAATAGTAAAATCAATACAGACTTAAAGTGAGCCTATTCAAAACCAAGAAAATGTATTCAACTGAATGAAGTTTGCTGTGGAAATACTAAAATATAAGGATTTATGGAAATGGTTTACTTTAAGCACTTAATTTTTTAAATAAATTACTTATTTGTAATGTGCAAAGAAGAAGGATAATAGTTGAATTTGGTCAGCAAGTATAAAGCTATAAATTCCTTAAAGAGTTTATTTCCAGTTCAATAATTATTTTTTCCTTGATGAAACAAAGCATAATTTCAATTTTAATATATTTAAAAAAGGAAAATGATCCCAAAAACAATGTATGCAAATAATACAATTTTAAAACAATTGTTTTATCTTATTTTGAAGGACATATTAAGCAACAAATTCTTGTTATGTGCTTCTTGATTTTTATACACTAAAATAATCTATTAGATTTTAAAACAAATTTTAAAAAAGTATGCCAATGCGACAGTAATCACCCGGACTTAAAACAAGCCTAAAAACTTAGGCTGAAAATTGTACATTATTGAAAATGTACATAATTTAAGACACCTTATGCTTCTCAGAACTCTATTTATGTTTGGGTGTCTTGTAGAAAAAGACTTATTATATCTTTGCCAAAAATTGTAACTAACATTATTAATTTTTAAAAAAAAAACAGAAAATTCTACAATAGACCTCTTAAAATATTGCTTAAGTTCCTTACCATTTACCAGTTACTTAATACCATTCCATTTTTTTGTACCTCCCAAATTTTAACACATTTTCCTATATATTTTGCCCCACTGTTCCTGGCCAGGGCATACCTTGAAAACGTTCCTAGCTGGCGAAATGTATTCGCATTTTCGCAAACGCGCTGCATTAATTACCGCAGCAGCCTCCAAGCCCGAATGCGTGTGTTAGTGTGTGTATGTGTGTGTGTTAGCCTGGTATGGTGTGCCTCCCTGCCCCACCTCATGGCAGGTGCTTTAGGCAGAGCTGGGGCTTGGAATGATGGGGCGATGGAGCAGCGAAGCCCATGGAATGGAGCACGGTCAGCGCTTCACTTTGCTTCGTTTCGTTTCGCTTGGCATCGCTCGTTGGCGCTGATATGTTAAGCTGCATTTTGGCTTACAAAAATATGGAGAACAGTTCCCGGGCAAGGCAACATTTCGGGGGCACCTGCAAATCCTTTTACCTCGTTTGGACATTTTGTGATGTATTACGTAAGTGCGGCATTTGTGGTCTATATAAAAGAGAGTTGCAAAATAGCCCCTCTCCGCACACACACACACACAGCCCAGACTCACAGCCCAGCTTGGTCACACACAAAATAAAAAAATAAAAAAGAAAAAACAGAGTAAAAGAGAGTGGAGAGAGTTGGCATTGGGAATGCTTAAATGATGAAGCGAGTTCGTCCCTTTAAAGTTGGCAATGAAAAAGTTTCATATTTGTGAAATGGATATGGAAAAGGATTGAGCCAACTTTGAATGGTTATGATGAATGCTTGTGGTGGGGAGATGGAGTTGGAAACGAGGCTGTTTATGGTGATTTTGGGCAGTGAAAGAGCAGCAGCCGCCAATCCATTAGATGCCCAAACAACTTGTCAAAATGAGAAAATTTTAATAAAGTGTGACACCTTTTAAATAACTCGTTTTTAGGGGATAAAATCGAGTTAGCATTTAGTTAAAGGTTTAAGGGGTTTCGATAAAGGATTTAAAGACTTATCTAGATATTTTTCAGATCTTTAACATATAATTTTATATATTTATGTAAGAAAATATGCGTAAACATATAATTTTATATATTTATATAAGAAAATATGCGTTTTTTTACTTTTAAGTGTATTAAAAATATTTAAACTTAAGTTTTTATCATTTTAAATAATTAAAAGCAATTACTTATTAATGCTTTTATCTAGTTATGCTTAAATTGTAATTTTCTCATTTCAAAATAAGCCAAATTCCCTTCCAGTGATTAAGCCAAATTTATTGATTTCCAAGGATTTCATTTAGCACGCTTGCTTTTGGTCTTTCTAATTGATTCTCTGGCCGAGCATCGACAGCACTTCCTCCTGTTGTTTACCACAATATCCGGAACTGGAACTGGAACCACAACCTTGTCGTACACACACACACACACATGTAACACACATGAGCATACCGCAAACTAAAAGGTTTTCGGTGCGTCCAATGCATAATCAACAAGCAGCATATATTTATGGCCCTGCCAGACGATGGCAATATAAATCAAAAGCTTTTGCAACTCCATCCATCATCCAGCAGCTCGCAGCTCGCAGCTTGGCTTGCCTTCGCCCCCATCATGCCTCATGCTACATGCTTCACACACACACGCAGGTCCTTTGCTGCTGCTACCCCTTTCTTGCCACAATTTTCGCACGAATTAAATGCACATTTGCACCTCCCCTTGGCCCACCCACCCAAAAATTTCCCTCCTGCTACTCCAATTACTAAGACCTGCAGGCCCTTGGGCGGCGGCTATGTTACATTGCACTCGCTCTCGGCATTGTTACGTCACCATATATTGGATGGGTTTATATTATAAATATATATATACCTACATGCAGAGTGCTTGTGTATTACTATGATTTATATTACTTTCACTAACAAAAATAGCTTTATTTTTCAGACATATTTTTAAAATATTAATTTGAAATAAGTATTTGTGTATTTGTATGTTTCTGTGGCTTATTTAAACACTCTGTATTAAAACCCTATTTAATGCTTATGAGGCTTCATGATAAATAAACCTAAATAATAGAGAAATATTTGTAAACTAAGCCTACAAGCTTAAGCTACCCATAAACGATATATACAACCGAATTTATATTTATTTATATTTATTTAACAGTATTTCTGTGATAGTTTCTTGTAGAAAGCTTAAAAAAGTGTCTTAAATAAGGTCATATATTTATTATAAATATATCTGAGAATTTAGATACATATTTTTAAAGCAGACTTTAAACTCAGTTTTATTGCATCACAATTTCTCTTTTTCCCTTTTTTTTACAGACTTGCAAATATAAATTTTGCAAAAATAAAAATTCCAAAAAGGACGACACCCATTTGATTATCTTTTCCGCTGTGTACGTGTGTTCGAGTGCAGCGGGGATAAGCGATTAAGGAAAACCAAGGCGTGAAACTAGGCAAAAAGGATGCCAGGACTTCCAGCTCAAAGGCAGGTGGAAAGATGCGAAGGCTGAGGCTGCTGCTGCTGCTGAAGTTGAAGCTGAAGTTGTCCTCAAATTGAAGGCAGCCGCCGGATGCAAATTGGGGAAAGGGAGTACAACAACAACACATAAAATAAAATACAAAAAAAAAAAAGAAATATAAAAGAAAAAAAATCACATAAACAGCGAAGAAAGCGGAGAAAGCGCGCTGGCAGTTTAGAGAGCATCCTTGTGCTGTTGGCAAATTCAATTCAAATTTTGTAAGCATTAAAAATTGTTGTTGTTGTTGTTGTTGTTGGTGTTTGTGTTTCTCCTGTTGCTGTTGCTGTTCTTGGCCCGACTGCAGAAAACTTGGAAAACTCGCCGCCGAGGGAAAGTCGCAGAAAGCAACGCGAAATAAAAGTGATTGTAAGTGCCAGGCAGCAGCAGGGGTGAAGTGGAGGAAAATGCGACCGAAAAGGAGGCACAAAAGCAGGAAAATTTATGAAAAGATAAAAGACGCAGGCGTTCATTCAAACATAACACACACACACACACACACACACACATATACCCACAGGCACAGATACACATCCAAACTCAGGTGAGGACAAGCAATTTTAAATGGCGGCAGGCGGCCTAAGTGCACCGGGAAAATACAAATATATAGCCTTGCTATGACTTTAAATTAAAGGAATATGGGCTCTAGTTAAGCATATTAAATTAAATTAAATTAAGCTAGAAGATTCTATTTAATTTGTTTTTAAATAAGCTTTTAATGGTATTTTGAATGGAAGCCAACCTTAAAAATTGCATTTTTCAAAAGCTCTTTAAAAAACCTTCTCTACGAAGTTTAATAACTTTTTAAAAAACCAAAAAATGCATTAATAATTCTATTTTCCAGTGTATAGCCTGAATGGGAGTGAGGAATATAGGTGACCGCTGAGAGGGGCTGGCTTTCCCCCCGCTGGTGGCCGCCACTTGAGGCCGCATTACTTCAACTTTGAAGATGCTCGAACGCCCAGCGCCCTGCCTTCAACGCCGGCGACACCTAGCGTGCACAGCTGGAAGCTGCATTCGGTGGCAGGACGAAAAATTCGAATAAGGGACGTAGAGGGGGAGGGGGGACTCAGAGAAGGTCCTGCGACGACCCACTGTCCTCCGCCAACATCCCCAACGCCTCGTCTGGCTATGTAATATGCAAACAGATTTTTTTCACTTTCATTGGGGATGTTGTGGCTCCTATCCCCGAACCCCACACTGCCCCCAGCTTCTCTCATCTTGTTGCTTGTTTGCGGCAAACACCCTCTCCGCCTGCCGCAGCCCCCTGACTACCCATTTTAACCACAGAACGTTTGCTGAAAAGAAGTTTTTTAGCAACTCAGCAGAAAAAGAAGGAAGCTCGATGAATACGGAACGGGGATGGAGCGGGCGGGATTGAAGGCTTTGTCTGTGGCAGCACATTTTGAAAATGTCCTCGCCAGTGGGACAGTGTTGCCTAATGTCATGTGCACTCCACAAGGCGAGACCCCCCTTTAAAAACCATCCTCTTCCTCTTTTGTTTGATGGGAGAGACGAGGGTGGCAATAAAAACACGCAACAAAAGCTGAAAGCTGCAACACACAAAACATTTAATCACACTTTGCACAACTAGTTGAAAATGCAAGCTTGCAACTCGAACCCCTCCTCGAATTTGCCCCAACCCACCACTCCTTATAGCCACACCCTTTGGCCCCCCCTGCTTTTTTTTGACGCTCCAGGGAGCTGTGGGACCAATTGGCAAATTAACTTTCAATTCAATTCAATGGCAGCATTTGAAAGATACATTAACACCTGCCCCATAGACCAATTGAAATTGGAGAGGTGTACACAGGAAAAAAAAGGGACACAGGGACTTCATAATAGATCTCGTAAAATATGAAGGAAAGCGTTTAAATCTAAATAACCTTGTTTTAACAACAAAAAATCTACTATATTTGGTACAATTACATAACGTTGAATGAATGGAAAGCCTCTTTTGAAATCTTTACAAATGTTTATTTAGTTTGAATAATATTTATATTTTTATATAAATAATATAATAATATATTATTAATAAAAAGATAAAGAATTAAAATCTTTAAAAATGTGTGTTTAAAATAGATTTTCAACAGCTACAGGTCTTTAGCAATTATCTATAGAGTTTTTTAACCCCTTTAAAGTGTGCCTTAAAAATTGAGTCTAAATTTCTAGCTATTTTTAAGATGTCAAATTTTGTGGTATAATTTTTAAACCTTTAAAAGAAATTTAATAACTTAACCATCACAGCCTTACTATTAAATATTGTCGTCTATGAAATTGCCACAACTGCTATTTTTTATGGGTTTTAAAACTGAGAGCAAGTCAGGGAATGTACTTTTATATCATACCTTCGAGGTGTAGTAAAATAGTATTTATATTCTTCAGAGATGCTTGTATTGTATCAACGTGTATTATTTAACTTATATTTCTTAACTAGAAAATTTTAAATTAGTCACCTTAACCCTTCTTTCACTGTATTTAGAGTGGCAGTGAGAAAGAGAAGCCGATAACTGTAAGGATAAAGAGAGGTTTAGTGCAGGCTCCGCCCCCTTAGGGACGATCCCAGTAGCCTTTTGATTTGGCTTTTGGTGAACTTGATGACTCGCGTGTGTGTGTGGGTGTGTGAAATTGAAAAGGTTAATCGAGTCAAATTTGGAATAATAGTTAACCTCTTCCTCTGTTCGTTGGCATCACATTTCTACAGAATCGAATGCCAGTTCAGATGGCTTTAAGGCGGAAATTAACATACAAACAGCAAATTGGAGGACATTTTCTTAATCACATTTAATTTTTAAATACAACTTTATTAGTTTTTAAGGAACATTTTTTAAGATTTTAAATATAATTTAGTTTTTAGAAAGTTCACAATATTACATAAAATAGATAGCAGTCTTTCCTCATCTTTCAGCATTCTTAAAGTACTTTCCTCCTCAACTTATTATAACTCCCTGACTGCAATATATAAACAATTTTCGTTCGTTCACAATTTTTTCCCCCGAAAACTAATATCTTTCATCTACCATTTCCGTATGTATTGGCCGTAACTCAATTTCCCTATAGCCAGTTATTATGATGGTTGTTCCGTGTAGGCAGTCCACGCGGCTTATCAACGACGAAGGAGGCACTAAATCAACTTCTGCCTGGATGCCCCATTAACCCCGCCTTCTCTCAACATTCCCTCAACATCGTGGCTGATCCAAGGCACTGGCAGTTGTTACCTATCCCAGTTAACCCCCAGATGGCCCCACCTTTTATGCAATGTCACCCGGCAGAGGCGAAAGATAAAGCCAAGCCAAATCCAGAACAAAATCCACATCACAACAATTTCCCGACGCCCTTAAGCCGTTCTGAAAACGGGCAAAAAGGAAAACGGCGCTGGGAAAAAATAAAGAACAGAATGAATAATTGCCAATATGCCACAAATTATTTCAAATGAAATGTGAGTCCCGACCACAAACGAGCTCGTAAAATATGTATTTATGATTTATAAGCGTGCACACACAAAAAAAAATTACCAAAAAAAAATACAGAGAACGGGAGGCGAGTCTAGATATATATTGTACAGGGCAACCTCGTAGATAAAACTTTGACAGTATCGGAGGAGGCGTGGTCGGGGGCGTAGTTGCATTGAAATGCAGGCGAAACAGTTCGCAGTTCGCAGTCAAAAACTTGGCACAGGCCAATGAGATAGATTTTGACATGGACGGAGGCCAAGCAGGAGCCACTTAAGCAACGTCCTGCCACATTCTACCACCTCCTGCCTCCTGGAATCCACGGCAGAACTGATCCGCCGGAGTAGATTGCCAACGTCAGTGTACGGCGGACACAAAGGTAGCACAAAAACTCGGTAAGTAATGAGTCCTTTGGCGGGTAGAAGTTTGAGAAATACCCTGGGGAAGCTTCAACTCGATTAGAGCAATTATATTGGGTTTAATTATAGGTAATAGCTTAAGGGTTTTCTTATAGGTATTTCAGGGGGCTTTAAATTAAAGTAACTATTATAGAAACTAAGCAATTAAATTAAATTTAATTAATTAAGTTTACAGAACATATTTTTTAAAACTTTAGACCTTATCAGAAGCTTAAGTAAATATTGCTTAAAGTTTAGGGAATTAGAAAACGCTTTGCATCATAATTAATCTTTTTCCGGTTCTTCAAATAAATAAATATATAAATATATATTTTATTTTTAAATGTATTTGAAATTAAATTAAAAATACGACTCTAAGAAAAATATATTAAAATAAACATTAGAAAAAAATTGAGAAATGATCAAGTATATTATCCAAGCTATAAAGAAGTATCTTAAGTTTTATTAAAATTATAAATAATAATGATTTCTTTATTTAAAACAGGTTCCACGAGGTTGTTAATGATCATGTGTTAAGTTTTATTTTACAACCAAAACACATAATTTAAATAATAGTTAAGGACCCTCTTTTAGCAAGATCCTTCATCAACCATTCCTTGTGTTCATCATTCCCCGTCTTATCACTTTTCTAAAGGGTAACAATAACTTTAGCTAAATAGAACTGCCTGCGTTTGCGTTTCCGCTGCTCGTAGGTACTATGTTCGGCAAAATGTTTGCTGCACACAAAACGCAAAGAAAAAAACTCAAATTTGAACGTCAGCCAAGGCGGGAAAGTCGGTAGGGAAAACGGGAGGGAAAAGGCGTCACCCAAACCGACAGGAGGGCAAAAAGGGACAGCGATAAAGCGGCCCAAAGAGTCGAAAGTTGAAAGTCGAAAAGGCATTTGCAATAATAATAAGTTGTTTACGGCGCGTGAGCTAGCATCAAAACAAGCGCTGACATTTAGGGGCGGACACGAACATGGACACGGAGTTGGACATGGCGAAAAGGATGTGCAAGGATGTGCTAGGATGTGCAGTTTACTTCCTCCCTTTCCCGCCTTCCTCTGGGTTTTTCTTGCATTTTTTACAGCTAATTTTTTGCGGCGGCATTTCCGCGAAGACGTAGTCGTCGTCGTCGCCATCATCGTCGCCATTGCCGTGGTGGCGCCAGCTGTCGTGGCTTTGCAGCAACTGGACAAAAAGCTTGTCGCCATTTTCATGAATGAAAAGCGTTTTCCACGAGCCAAAGCTTCAAGAGAGCGCCATGTAACTTAAGAGAGTCCAAACCAATCGAAGAGAGCGCCCAGAGAGTGGAAAAGCGGAAAAGCGTGAAAGCGGGGTTACAAGAGAGCGGCGCAGCAGCAGCTGAAGCAGCTGATTGGTGGCAAGTAGCACGTTGCTGCCGTGTTTTCTAGTTTTTAGTCACGTGCCAGGCATCACACTCATCACACTCACAGGATGCAGCAATGCCCAGGATAATGCCATGCTGAAGGACCTTTAAGACTGCAGGCCACGCGACGAACTTGCAACTTCGTGGCGATTGCAACTTCGTGATTGCAATGATTGCTGCTGCTGGGGTCATGCAACTTTAATATGTAAACAACACCTCCCCTCGTCTAGCTGTCTGTCTCTCCCCCTGCTTGAGCCTGTGTGTCTGTGTGTGTGTGTGTCTGTCTGGCTGAGTGTGTGCGTGTACCGGAAGCAGACATGTTGTGACACCCTTTGACTTGACCTCAGCAACAACAACAAGAACAACAACAACTGTAACTGTAACTGCAACAGCAACAGCAATACTTGCAACATCTGCAGCAGCAACACAAGCCAGACTAACACCATGAACGCATGTCAATCAGCTGACATAATACGGAGTAAGGAGTAAGGGAAAAAAGACCAAGACTGGACAAGAAGTACAACAAAGTAGAAGCTAAAAGAAATATAAATTATAAACAAAACAAGTTAAACAATTTACCACAAAACTAATGCTATAAAAAGAAATAGCAAGTAAAGAAAATAGATACTAGAAAGGTACATTTAAAAAGTCAACTGGAAAAAGACCAAAAATGTAGAAAATCTAAGAAAAAGGGCACACAATTTTATTTGATTTTAATTTTATTTGTTTATTATAGATCCTGACTGAATTTAAAGTAACTGTATCAGTCACATAATTATTAACCTTATGAATGAATAAAATAGCTTCATATAAATTAATAAAATATAATTATGGCACAAATATTTACGAAAAAGTATTATTGACAACTTCACTTTAAAATGTATTAAAAATACAAAGTAGCTAAGAAAAATGTAATTAGGAAATGGTTCAAAAGGTGTACAAATAATACCCTTAAGAAACAAATAAAAAAAAAGATAAAATATAAAAAAATAAGCAAATAGAAAAAAGCACATAGAGAAAATGTAACACAAAAGATTACTCTCAAGATTGTAAAATAAACACAAACGAGAATAAATTATGCCACAACAACTAGAAAAATAAATTTGAAATCATAAATAAAGAGGTAAACAAAGCACGACGAAAAAAATATATAATAAATATAACAAATATTTATTAAAAAAAAAAAAAAACAAAGCGACAAAACTCCTTAAAAATATTTCCCCTGTCTAACAAACAAAACCTGCAACCAATTTTGTCTGCAACAACCGACAACAATTTTCGGTTATGCAAAAGAGCTACAAACATTTTTTGGTATGACCCAGTTTAAGGCCAAAAGCAAAATGGAAGGCCTCACACATTCACACAGGACTCGCACACAGCCAGGCACAGTTACGTGAGGTCCTGGCCGATTGCGGGTGGCTTTTGGCTAGACTAAGGCTCAACTTTATATATATATATATATGAACATATAGATCTATATATATATATATGTATGAGAGTGTGTGCAGGAATAGGAAGTGCAGGAAGAACAAGTAGAAGTGGTAGTGAAGCAGCTAGGGAAGGCACGTAGCGCACAATTTCGTAATAACTTAATCGATGTCGTCTCTGGGAGACGACTCTACAGTTTTTACTATCTTTTGGCTAGATTTGATATGCTTGAATGCTCTATAAAATAATGAAAATTATAAAGCTCAGAAAAATAATAAACAAATATATAAAAAGAAGCTAGAAAGCTAAGGAATAAATTTATAAAAGAAATTAAACATTTATTAAATTTTCAAATTATTCCAAATATTGCTTAGATGAGAAAGTGAATGAATACTTTTAAAGGAAATTATTTTATGGCTTTGAATTCCAACAAATATTTAATTTGTTGTCCCTAAACTTCTTCCAATTATCCCAAATACATTTCTTTAACCAAGTTAGAGTATTAAGGTATCCACATGGCTACCAATCAGCTTGAGCCGGCGTCTCCTTCATTTTTTTTTTCCTTCACCGTGTGTGCAAGAGAAGCCTATCAAGTAGGAGCTTGGCTTTGGTGGCAGGCAGGAAGTTGGCAATATATTTGACTGCTCTGCGAACGGAAGCGCAGCTAAGGCCCCTGACAATGGTGCGGTGGCTCCTTCACAACCTTACCCCAATGCCTTTTCTCTCTGCAATGAGGAAAATCGGGCAGAAGGAGTGACGGCGACGGCGACGGCAGCGCTGAGCGGTTAACAACCGTTGAGGAAAATGTCACTTAGAGCCACTGCAGCCGGCAGAAGCACGAAAAATGGAAAAGGAAAAACGAAGGGAAAGGAAAGCCTGAACACAGGAGCAACGAGCTGGAAACAATGAAGGCAAAAGTTGTCGCTGTTCAGTGGTTTTCGGTGCGAAGTTCGGTTTGCTAGCGAACTTCTAATGAGACTGCGAGCTGCCAGGAGTCCAGATATCGGCAAGTGGCTTTCATTATTGAACTCGGACACCGGAGGATAAGAATATTTACCTTTGCCGTGTCCAAATTGCCTGGCACCAAACAAACTTGCCAGGAGGAGAACACAGAGGCAGAGCGACCAGAAACTTGCACTTGTGCAAAGAAAGTGGGGGGAATTCTAAAGGAAAAATGAAAAACCGCAGAACCAATATAAAAGCTGCAGCTACTGCACGGTGAAGAAAATGAAATTCTATTGAAAATATATTATATTTTTGGGGAAATGTTTAAAGGTAAAGATATATCTTTAATAAGACGGAAAAATTTAATTTAAGATCCTGTCTAAGTTTAATGTTCAGAAAATATGTAAGCAAAAACTAATGTTTATTATTTAAAACATAACTCACATTTAATAAATTATCTCTATTCCTCTTTAAATTAATTAGAAATTAAATTAAAATCTCGTAAATTCAGATTATGCAATATGAAAAAACACAGCCAGGTAAGTGACTTTTCTTTGTGTGTGGGCGAGCCGTGTCTGCAATTGAAATGGTCCCAAAGACACACCGAAGGCATGGCCCAAACAACAAACACATAAAGTCGATAACCCGGCCAGGATGGCGAGTGTGTGTGACGTGAATCGGAGGATATATATGGCAAGGAGCTGGAGGAGCTGCAGCTCAGCTCAGGAGCCCCGACTATTGTGCCCGACTGTCTGACTGCATATTTGCTCGTCTGCTTTGCCTATTTTCATGTTTTTTTCTTGAATTTTTTTTTTTTTGACAAAAGTTGCGACTTATGACTTCCCGAGCCGACAAAAAGCGAAAAGAGCCCAAAAAGTAGCTGGGGGAGAGACCCCACACATACTATATATATAGAAGAAACTCCCACAAGTTTGGTGTTGACATTCAGAGCGCTCATTAAATGTTCTTCATCTCTTTGGGAAATCTTTTTTGCAACTGAAAAGTTTGCTAAAGTTTAGTATTTACCCGAGTCATAATATTCTTATTAAGATTTAGCAAATTGAAAAGGGCCCTTTAGAGTGTTTAATCTATATAATATATATTTTAGTTATCCTCCTACACACAGACCCTGCCTGCTCTTCTATCTTCCTCTCCTTTGCCTTCCTGTTATAATAATAATAATAATAATAATAATAGTTTGTTGTTATTGCATAATTTTAATGTGTCGTCCTTAATTTAAATGCTTCCGCTGCACACGGAGCGAAAGCCCGAGCACGAGGCGAATCCTTGGCAACGTCACGACATGGCCTCGTCGTCCTTTATCCTTCCACCTACCTCAACAGGGCCTCATCTCTACCCCTCTTCCCCTCTCCCTTTTATTCCGCTGTCTGCATTGTCGTGTTCCGTTTTTGGCTGCCAAAAAATTGTCTATTAGTTGGGCCAGAATGAACATTCCATAATAATGGCATATGACAAGCGCCACATGCGGCTGCAATTGAAGGAGAAAGCCGGAGGGAGGATCCTGGGATCCTTGCTCTCAGGATGGTTATATGTATGTATAGGTAGAAGCTAGCCCTGGCTGCTTATTAATTTAAAATCTACGTTGCATGCACTTAGGCGCGCCGGCTTGAAATTGCACGTCCCGGAAAATCTTTCGGTTTTAGGTGCCCAACGGCTACACGACATTTTGATACTTCGTACAAGTTAATTAATTGTTGGCAGGACCAGAACGAGACCTAGTCCTTCTCTCTACATACACACACACACACATCTACACCATATATATTCAGTGTCACTTGTGTAAATATTCAAACCAGCAACGCCCTCTCCAAAGTTGATAGCCAACAGGAGCGAAGCAGTTGGCGGCAAGGATGAAGGAGCCGTGTCGGCGGTGCAGCGGGTGAAACAACAACAACGTGTCTAGGGCTAGAGAGAGCCAAAGGCGCAACAACATGACCAGAAGACCAGGACATTTGCACACATCAGACAGTGGTGGTCAAGGAATTAGCTAAATAAAAACTCGTTTAACCTTGAATTATTTTTACATTTTCTTGAGTTTCTTTTTTTGAAATGGAATAAAATATCCGAAATATATATAATATAGACTCTTTATAAAAATTTCTATATTCAGAAGACCAGGGAATGTAATCAAGAGTCTCAACTGAAGACTAGATATAGTGTCTAAAAACTATGCAGTCATAAAAAAAATGTAAAAATATTTATAAAAAATTTAAGTGATCTTTATAAAAAATTTAAATGATTTTTGTGGTTTTAATAATAATTTTTTACAGTCACAGAGTTTTTTTAACACTTGTAAAAATTTTATTTAGGCATGATCTTTGAATAATAAATTGTAAACTCTTGCAAAATCAAAGAAATACCTCATTATTTAAGAATTTCCCCAAGAATAACCCCTTAAATTAAAACCAATATTTTGACCAAAACTTGCAAATAAAAACATTGGTAAAATCTCTCTCTAAAACTTGGCCCGCACTGCTGTTATTCCGACCGCAGCTGTTCGGCTGAAAAACGAGCCCGGGTGTGCGGCATGTGTGAACTTTTTAACCAAACTCGTGCCAAAGTCAACAAAACAGCGAAACTGGAGACAGCAGGAGACCCGGAGAGAGGCAAGGAGGCTAGAAAATTGGTAGGAGAAACGCTGGGAAGCCATTGGCCAACTGGCAGGACATTAAATGCAATGCAAAAGGATGCGAAACGGAGGCGGTCGGTCGGTGCCTGACAAACCATTCTATCAAAGCCAAGACGCGGTGGCCACAGCCTCGGGATAATCACATTCAAAAGAATATGAAGCGAGCTGAAAAAACATCACCAAAGATAGAGCAGGGGATGTGGGTAAAAAAAAAACAATACACTGAGAGAAACATGCAGGAAGTTATAATTATACTCAGTACTTGAGAAGTAAAAGTTTATTATAACTTGGTGACACTCGAAATCTTACAAGATTTTGACAGTTCAAAATAATTAAAAAAATTGTGTATAAAATACAATACTTAAAATAAATATTTTAATAAGACCCAACCATATTTTCTTATTGTGTACAAAGCACAGCACGAGGGCGACAGCCAACGACTGTGAACGAAACAGGAAATGTTGCACGGCAAATTCAATGCGAAGAAAGGGAAGCACTGAACTTTGACTGATGGACGCACTGAGTGACTGCCTGAGAATAGCGAAGGGAAGCAGGGAAAAGGGGGGAGAATCGGATTGAGAAAACGACTCGGAATGGGATTTTAAATGGGGTGTGATGGGGCGGTATTCCGAAATATATTAAGGAATGGTTGGAAAATGGGCAACCGTCCGGCACTTATTTTATTGACAATTTTATTTTCTTCTCCTCCGGTTTTCTTTTTTTTTCTACGCTTGCTCTGTGCTCCATCGTCGAGATATTTCAATTTGACACTGCCGCTTGCGGCAAATTGTTGCTAACTGCCTTCTCCGTCGACGACTGGCATAAATTAATCAGGAAATCGAACGAGGCGACGACGACGACGACGACAACGGCGATGACGGTGAAGGTGAAATGCCGCCCAGGAAACACGCCCTCTTTGTCTATATATATGTATATATATATCCAAGGGTCGGCGTTTTGAAAATTTGACAATTTTTAGAATTTAAAAAAAGACCTGTGGCAAAAATATTTTTCATCAGCATTTGTTTCCTGATTGAATTGCGCACACCGAGGCGGGCAATCCCAATCGAAGAGTTCTAATAGAGTGGCAAATCTAGTTTGGAATGTTAACTGAAACTTTAATTGCTGCGCGTAAATGGTTTTCGCACTTTTTTTTATTAATGGAAAAAGGGTTTTTCATGATTGTATGCAAATGTCATGTCATGAAACTAGTTAAACCACATAGAAGATGGCTTATTATTAGTTTATTTTGTGTTGTTTGCTCTTTACATAATTTCAGATTAAAATTTTACGACAAAACATGGCTTTAATTATAAAAACTAACAATAAAAGTTTGAAAAAATAATACAAAATTATGAAGCATCTAGGAAATATGATTTCTTTATATATAAAAATACGTCTTTCTTTATTTATAATATCTCATAGATGCGTTTTAATATCTACAAATTGCTATAAAAAATCTACAAAACTTCCTCTTCTACGTGTGACTTCATATTACGGCATCTTCGCTTCCTTACCATTCAGAAAAAAAGAGCCACCGCTTTCATGACCCTCGACACGTGATAGACAACAATCCGCTGTGCCGTTGTGCCTCTGTTTGCTGTTTGCTCTCTCAAACCCTTTGAACTCTTTTCACCAGGCGTCCTATTGACTTTACCTGGACAATTTGGCGGAAAAGGAGGCGCTCGGCGAGAGAAATAAGCCCAGATATGCACACACACACACACACACAGGCCATAATGCTCGGTGCAAACAGAAGCTCGAGCTTCTCCTTGGAGCTGGCTTCATTTTCATTTGCATGACACAAGCTGGCAAACAAACAAACAAACAAACAATAATAATAATAATAAAAGGCGAGAGGGACACACGAGTTTCGGGGTAAATCGAGAAATGCATATTTATTTGCTCAAAGTATCTCGGGTAGAGTGAGAGTCTGGTTCCGCTTTTATCGCTAAGCGGCATCGAAATGTGAGCGATATGCATGCATAGATTTTTACTTGCTTTTTGTCTACATGGCTTGGGTTCTTTTAAGATACTCTTTTTGGGGGATATTGTGATTTTAAAGTGAAGGTTGAATGTAAACTTGTCAGCTTAGCTTTGCTATAGGAGATGGGTGAGTTCATATCTCCGTTTTTCGGTCCATTAGGATCTTATGTAGAAATTTTTCAATTTTTTTTCATAGAGCTTTCTTTCTTCTTTATGAAACATAATAGTAAAAATCTATCTACTATAGCATAAGGATACCATTGAAATATAAAGCCAATTTGAATTTCAAATAATTGTATCATTTAATGAACATCATAATAAAATACATGAATATGAAAGTATATTTTAAAAACCCTTGAATTTTTTGCATTCTTTTTAAACTTTTCAACAAAAACCTTCAAGAAAGAGTATTCCCAACATCCTTATCCAAAGCCCAACTTCTTTCCAACTTCTTTGATCAATTCACTCTCTGAAATGTATTTGTTGTTTCTGCTCTTTATTTGGTTATTTGTTGCATGAGTAATGTGCCGTACCGTTCTGCAGATGCAAATGTATCTGTATCTGTATTTGTATCTTTAGTGCATATATAAATAGTATTTCAGTTGAACGCACAGCTAAAATAGCAAAAAAAAAAAATGTAAAGACAAGAACAAAAAACAAAAAAGAAGAACGTGGAGCAGAGCGGGTCGCGAAGCGTATTGTATTTCAAAAATGTTGTTAAAGATGACACAAATCATTGGGAGAAACAAAAAGCCTTTCATCGCCATACGAGTGCCGTTCGAGAGACTCGGATATATAAATGAAATATACCTATATGGCTGGCGGGCAAACTCTGGCCCAAAGTCGAACTCGACGAGTGTTTCCAGGCGATAGCAGCCAGCAGCAAATGCGTTTTCAATGCATACAATTACTTCCAGCAAACTGCTTGCGAAATTAAAATTAAATTACGTCGACGCTGGGTGGAGATTTTCCTCAGGAGGCGGCTGACTGGCTGACTGGCTGACTGACTGCAGACGGCAAAGTTCATTAAGTTATATATGACTTGCTAGTTGACACGAAAGCATCACAAAGGCGGCACCTATCAGGGGCGGCTGCCAGCCCTCGAGAACGTCATTAAGTAGCTAAGACAATCGTGCCAATCATTAAAAATCTTGGGCCAGCTAGAGAGTCAAACGCTTTCGAGTGTCGCCCGTTGTCAGTCGCCCGTCGCCAGTCGCCGGCACTGCATTGCGGATGATGCCTATACTGCTTCTATTGCCTCCCAGCCTCATCGTCATCATCATGGTACTCGTCATCATCATCATCTGTGCAGTTATCAACACGTACGCAGAGCCGGCTTCAGATCCCGCCAGTGAGTCCGACCTGTCCAAAGCAGCCCTAACTATGCCGTTAGACGCTGTACGCTAGACCCGAGCGCATGTTTATAGACGCCCTAGATTAGGTCTTTGTCAGCACATTTCGAGTGTGTACTGTGCGGGAGGAGGCCCAGCTCTGCTCTGGGCATATGTTATTATAGATGAGGTTAGAATAATAGCAACTACATTATCAAAAGTTTGATTTTTGTGATAGATACTAGCCCAGCCATACCAGAGTTTTCAGCTCTGATATAAAGTGCCTAAGCTGATCATGATTCTAGTTATTTTAATTCTAAAAATAAGGTTTATGAAGTTCTTTGCTTTGTATTATAAGCAATAATTTAATAAAAATATGAGAAAGACAATTCTTCTTCAGAAATGTATTAAAATTAATGATTTTTATTATTTTAAATTCTATTTCCTCAAAAACAAGATGTGATGGAACATTTTGAATATTGTCCCATCATCTCGAATCATTTTTAAGAGGCACCTCAATAATATATTTTTAAATAAGTTTAAACAATAAAAAAACCTTCTTATTAAGCCAGTAAGGTTGCTATAATATTTTAAATAAGTTCTTAAAATAAATATAAACTAAATACAATTAAAATGTATAGAAAATTACTCAAAGCCAATGAACAAAATTAAAGTATTGCCGAAAACAATCAATTTTAGTTATTTCAATAAGTTTATTTCAAGAAGCTGAAGTGAGACATTTCTGAATAAATGTTTAAATACATTTGAAATCATTTTTGGGACCAGTAAGATTGTTATGATATTTTAAATAATAATAATTAATATTTATTTATGTGTTATCCTAATGCTATTAACTGGTGCTATTAATCTGACCTCAACTGTGACTACGACTGTGTGC
The DNA here is from genome assembly GCA_008042515.1 of Drosophila truncata. Lineage (NCBI taxonomy): Eukaryota > Metazoa > Arthropoda > Insecta > Diptera > Drosophilidae > Drosophila > Drosophila truncata. The sequence goes on from VNJQ01007948.1 coordinate 289,371, forward strand.
TCGAGTGGCGATAGCTGCGAAAAATCCAAAGCATAAGCTTTTGGTGCGAGTGGAAGTGGGAAGTGGAAGTGGAAGCCACTTGAGCTGTTCTGCTCTGCTGTTCCGGCCTCTGAGTTCAGCGCCAGAGAGCCGCAGCAACAACGGCATTAACAATAACACTACAACAACATCAACTGCAAAAACAACAAGAGGGACAAATACAACTGCAGGGATGGCCAAGACAGAGCTGGCCAAGACAAGCAGGGGCAAAGACGAATGCGAGATGCAGCCATGACAGGAGCGAGAAAAAGAAGGAAAGACAGGACGAACATATCTCCCTAAGCGTGGTCTTAGGCAAAAAACTCGTTTCCTTTTTGCGCTCAAATGGCAGCTAATTGAATTGTTTGCTCTGGATTTGGGATAAGAAAAAAACAGAAGGGAGCGTTTATTGAAGGGTTCATTTGGGGAATTAACTAAAAAAAAAACAAATATTATTTGAGGGGAATAACAGGAGAAAATAATTAATGAACACTAATTTATATAAATAGCTGAACAACACAGTAAACAAGATCATTTGAAGAAGACTACATTAGAGAACAACTTAAAATGAAGTATAAATAAAATATTATAGTATTTTAATAATGAAAATAATATTATTGCAGGAATTAGCCATTTATTTATTTTTTTTCTGTGATTCAAAAGTTAAATTCAATTTAATCTCGATCAATACTATGTTCTACAGCATTTTATCAATTAAATAATATAAAGAAACTAAAAAGATATCCATAAAAAAAAGAGCCATAATATGTTATTAAGAAGAACCTCATTTATCATATATGAATTTACATTCATTTCCGATTTAAGTTTTAAATTTTTAACAACAGTTTATTTCAAAAAAAGTTTACGGACCCATTAGCAAAAAACTAGGGGTTAAATCATTGCTTTTAATAATTAAATCACCTTTATTGCCTTCTTGTAAAATGACTTCAGAATGCAAATTAATTTTAAATCATCACAGAAAGTTACAGGAAAGGATATGTTATTCATTATTTTGTCACAATATATTTTCTTAAAGCTATAAACTCAACCTACAGAAAGGAGGCAGTCAAAGGTACATAACTCTTAGTATAAAATTCCTTTTAATGCACTTTAATTCGATGCATTTTATCTTTATTTTTTTATTTATGAGCTCTCACATTTAATTCGAATAAACTTGCACCTATTTGCCAAAGATTTAAAACACCATTAAATCCCCCTGGACCATTGCTTTGTGATTGACTCACGTGCCACTCATTGGCCCCCTCTCCGCCCCCCCACCGACCTGCTGCAATTTCCATTCCAATTGACTTCTGCTTCGTCTCGAATTCCGCCAAAGACAATTTTTTATGCGCACTGCAAGAGCGGGGGAAGACGGATTCGGTCGTTTTTGGTGGCCCGCCGTGAGTTCTTTTAGACCCTTTGGCTTTTGCCTAATTTACCAGCTCCATGGGGCCAACTGGCGGCGGCTGCCAAGAAGCGAAAATAAAAATTAAAAAAGAAATAAGACACAAACACTCACACACATACGTTGGACACTGAAATGGCAAAAGATAACAAAAGAGCCGGGCAAAAAAAACACACACACTCAGAGAGAGAGAGGGAGGGGGAGAGGGAGAGGAGGCGGGAGGTGGTATTGAAGAAGCCATTTGAAAATTTGAAAATTTTTTGGCACAGGTACAGGAAACCGCCCCCGCCCAACCCCCCTTAGAAAGAGGAAAGCATTGAGAAAGGCTAAAATAAAGAGACAAACCAAAGACCGCATTGACTCTTCAACTATATGGGCGAGTGTGCGGTCCTGAGTGTGTGTGTGTACGAGTGTGCCTGCGAGTGTGGGTATGCGCTATAGGTTATAATATGTTAGCGTAATGCCGAGTGGCACTCTGATGATGGGCGGAGCCAACAAATTCGCTAAACAAAAACACAAAGCAGCGATATATACGTGCCATATATGCTATATGTTTGTACGGGGCACTGCAGATACTACATATAAGGGCTTCGGCTGCTCCCAAAAGCGCATCTTGCCAGAGTCTCTGCTTCAGACTTTTGCTTTTTTTTCGAGTGCCATCCAAATTTGGTTAATATAAAAGCCAAGCTCTTGCCTTTTGATTAGCCTAATGAAAACTATGCGCCACGGAATGGGGGCAATCTCGTAGACCCGCAGTATCTCTAGAAGTCCGTACATCCCGCAATTGAGACAACATCGAATTTAAATTCATAGAAAAACAAGAAAGGAAGCTAACTTCGGTTCGCCGAAGTTTATATACCCTTGCAGATTGCAATTGAACTATAAAATTAAAGTCGAAATTCTGAAATAATAATAAGTGGTCAATTCCCAAATTTGATTAAAATATTTTGAGAAATAGCGAAACTCTGAATTTTTTATTATTACCCTGATTGTTCCTATGGCAGCTATAGGATATAGTTGTCTAATTTTCATGAAATTAAAACTAAGATTCTCAAACAATATTAAGTGGCCAAATCTCAAATTTGATGAAAATATGTTGAAAAACAGTGAAGTTAGGATATTTTCTATTATTTTTCTGATTGTTCCTATGGCAGCTATAGGATAAAGTCGTCCGATTTTCATGAAATTAAAATCGAAATTCTAAATTAATAATTAATGGCCAAATATCAAATTTGGTGGAGTTTTGTTGAAAACTGACAAAGTTATAATTTTTTTTCGAAAGTTTTACCGATCGTTCCTATGGCAGCTATATGATATAGTTGTCCGATCCGGCCCGTTCCGACATATTTACG
>VNJQ01007949.1:0-23468 GCA_008042515.1 Drosophila truncata
ATATCATTTAATCAGTGAAGGAGTCATTTCCGACTCTACAAGCCATATATATTCTTGATCAGCATTAAAAGGAGAATCGATTAAGTCATGTCCGGACCAAAATAAAAAAATTAATTTTTTTTTTGAAATTTTACAAGCATTAAAATACGAATTAAAATCAATGCATTTCCCAATATTTGATTTCTTTGATATCTTCGAAGGGTTTTATATCATTTAATCAGTGAAGGAGTCATTTCCGACTCTACAAGCCATATATATTCTTGATCAGCATTAAAAGGAGAATCGATTAAGTCATGTCCGGACCAAAATAAAAAAATTAATTTTTTTTTTGAAATTTTATAAGCATTAAAATACGAATTTAAATCAATGCATTTCCCAATATTTAATTTCTTTGATATCTTCGAAGGGTTTTATATCATTTAATCAGTGAAGGAGTCATTTCCGACTCTACAAGCCATATATATTCTTGATCAGCATTAAAAGGAGAATCGATTAAGTCATGTCCGGACCAAAATAAAGAGATTCAATTTTTTTTGTAATTTTATAAGCATTAAAATACGAATTTAAATCAATGCATTTCCCAATATTTGATTTCTTTGATATCTTCGAAGGGTTTTATATCATTTAATCAGTGAAGGAGTCATTTCCGACTCTACAAGCCATATATATTCTTGATCAGCATTAAAAGGAGAATCGATTAAGTCATGTCCGGACCAAAATAAAAAAATTAATTTTTTTTTTGAAATTTTACAAGCATTAAAATACGAATTAAAATCAATGCATTTCCCAATATTTGATTTCTTTGATATCTTCGAAGGGTTTTATATCATTTAATCAGTGAAGGAGTCATTTCCGACTCTACAAGCCATATATATTCTTGATCAGCATTAAAAGGAGAATCGATTAAGTCATGTCCGGACCAAAATAAAAAAATTAATTTTTTTTTTGAAATTTTACAAGCATTAAAATACGAATTAAAATCAATGCATTTCCCAATATTTGATTTCTTTGATATCTTCGAAGGGTTTTATATCATTTAATCAGTGAAGGAGTCATTTCCGACTCTACAAGCCATATATATTCTTGATCAGCATTAAAAATAGAATCTATCTAGCCATATCCCGACCAAAATAAAGAGATTCAATTTTTGTGGAATTTTATAAGCATTAAAATACGAATTGAAATCAATGCATTTTAAAATCTTTGATTTCTTTGATATCTTCGAGTTCGGATTTTATATTTTTTAATCAGTTAAGGAGTCATTTCCGATATTTTAGATTTTTAAAAATTTATTTACTTTTTTTTAATATAATTTATAACATTTGTTCAAGGGAATTCCTTGAAAAACATATAGATCCGTTCCAAAAAAGGCCACATCAGCACCACTACGGGCTGTATAAGGAGAGAGGAATGCGTTGCACCCTGCTGGGCGCTGGGGTCAAATATTTATTTGTTGCAGAGCACAAATTTTATGCTGCATACTTTCATGCCCCGCTGCTGCACAATAGGGCACCAAGAGTCACCCCACTGCCCAAGGGGGGTTGGAACTGGAACTGGCACTGCCACTGGAACTGAGGCGTATAAAACCTTCCGCTGCCATTCAAGTGGAAAAGTTTAAGCCAACTTTTCCGAGCCCCTCGCCGTCCGCGCGCTCTTCTCCGCACAACGCAAACAATTCAAGCGCGAAAATGCGCGCACTGAAAAATCATTCAACGGAAGCCGCAGCAGAGGGGGCTAAAAGAAAAAGGAGGAGCAAGACTACGCCGACTGTCACCACTCAATGGTGGAGGTCTAAAAATGCCAATTATGCCCATGCCACGGGAAGTGCCTTGTGCCACAGGGACATTGAATCGAAGTAAAAATAATAAAAACAGAAGAAAACTGTAAGCGCATTGCGTATGCGCCCTGTTGTCAGCTAAATTTTTAGCTTCGAAAACTTAATTAAAGCAGCAACATTTTGGCCAGGGGTCAGAGGTCAGAACAACGTCGCCAACACTTGAGGCCACTGGCGAAACTTTAGGAGCCGAGCGCAGGCCACAAAACAATTGTAAACTCAATTAAATCCAAGCACCGCTGCGGCAGTCGGTCCGGCAAGTCCAACTCTTAACTACAGGCCCAAGTTCTCAGCGAGTTCTCGAGAACTCAGTGAGTCCACTGAGCATTTTCACACTCTACAAGGTCCCAGGAGGCAGAGGAAAACTTATTTATAAAAGACATTAAGGTGGCTGAAAATCGGATTAGAACCAATTTTGCTTTCATATTTTTCTATATTTTATTAAAATCTAGATTGTTTATATATTTCGGGTAATTACTAGATTTTCCTGGCAGTGCACACACTCTTCTTTGCGAGTGAATCTCCCCGGGTGTGCTGATAACATACGACAGTTGTGACTTTAAAAATCCCCTTTCGCAATTTTTGCACAAAACTTGTGCAGGATTAATGGCCCGAACGGCCCAGGCATCCATGCAATTAAAATGCAACAACAGAGGCATACAGGAGCTGGAAAAGGAGCAGCAGCAGCAGCAAAAGCGGAGCAGGAGCTGCGGCAACAGCTGCAGGAGTGGGCGGAAATGGAGCAGAAAGATTGCTGTGACTTTGGAGCGTTTGAAAACTCGCATGTGTGACGGGCGAGGCCCGGAGATAGCCACGCCATTTAAAGTGGCTGGCGAGGCAGCAAAACGAGCAGTGGCAAGAGAATGGGGCTGGAATTGTGGTGGGTTTAGGGGTGGCGACCACACTAGTTAGTGCCGTGCCCCATGGGAGGCGATGCAACACACACAGCATTGTCCAGGCACAGGCACAGCCACAGCCACACATACTATGCACACACGGTTTTTGCCCGCAATGGCCAAAGACAAATAATGCAATTTCCTGACTAACTCATTTGGGGTGGCAGTGAGGCAGTGGAGCAAAGGGAGCAACTGCAGTTCCGTGTCACTGACACTTTGCCCTCGCTGCCTGGCCACCACTCAGACATTTATTACCTAGCCGGATGGGTCTGCGAGTGATCAAAGGGAGCGCAGGGAGCTGGGAGCTGGGAGGACTATGTATGCACCTAGAAAAAAAAAAAGGGGAGCACGGGATGGATCACTCTAAGACCCACTAGATCTCCTCTCAACCGGCCAGCAGCGATTTCCTCCACGTGAGTCCCTTTGGGTCCGCTGATGCAATCATTGGCAACTTCTGGTTTCATGTTGCACTCGGCACAGACCAGCAGCAAGATTAATGCCAGACCAGCATCGAACTTTAAACTCGTTTTTAGTCCTGACGCACACGAAGCACTGTGGGAAATACTTGCTTAAAGAAGGATTAAGCTAAGTGCAATAGGGAAGTAAAAGAAATAAACCTTAAGGTCTCCCTAACAAATAACCAAGATCATAAACCCAGTACTTTGCCTGATTAACATTTTCAATTTAACCCCCGAATTATACTCCAAAATTTTCCGAGTGTTCACTGCAGAAGCTCAGGGTCCAAAGACCTCCAAAGGACTCGCCGGCGATGGCAGACGAAACATGTGTTCAGCCAAACCAGGAGCATGTCCTGCAGTTGGTCCTTGGCCCTGTAATTTGTCCCCCCTTTGCCAGTCGTTGTTTGTTTTGCGCAAAAGTTTGCGGCGACAATTGTTTTGCGGTGTTGCGCAAAGGACAAACCCTCAGAGTGGCAATCCTTCCATTCGCCATGGCAATCACCAACACGCACGCATCCGAGACAAAGTGCATTGATTGGGATTGCGATGGAATTTTCTTGGGAAATGATTTTGCGGCTGTCGTGTAATTTTGTATTTGGCCAAGATTTATGGCCAATCGATTTTTGTTGATTTTTCGCTGCCCATCCAGGAAATGTGGCCTCAATGCGTGTCATATTTGCTGCTTATCATATCAGCTGCCTACTCGACCGCCGCTCATATATCAATTATTTTCCAATCAATTTTAAGTTAATAACATTTCAATTCGGACACTTTTAATCGCGATAAGTGGTCGCTGGAGAACTATAATTAATCAGCCGTCGCTGCAGTTGCGCAACGAGCGCCACTGGGTCCACGGGAAGCAGCCGAGGTATCCACCGGCATCCACGAAGGCCTTGCCGCCCTCGCAGTTTAGCTCCTTGACGCCCTCGTTGGTGCAGACGTAGAAGTTGGTCAGGTTGCTGCTGGGCTGTGGCTGGTACTGGGTGCCATCGGTACAGCTGGGCACCTTGGCTCCCGAATTCGTGCAGGAGGGGTTCATGAGGTCAGCGGGCAGGCAGCCGGAGACGGTGGCATTGTTTACGAAATAATAGTCCTCGTCGCACTGGTCGGCGATCACATCACCATCCAGACAGAAGTAGAACTTGCGAATGTCCTCGCTGCCCCAGAGCTCATCCTCCGACTGGCAAACGGTGGTGACATCGCTTCCGTCGGTGCCCAAGGAGGCGGCGATGGCCAGGGCCAGGAGGCCGAAGAAGATCATGAAGGCTGAAAGAGGTATTAATTGGTTATTAACAAATACTCTAATTTAATGGATTTTCCATCCTTGTTACCTTTCAGCATGTTGAATCCTTTTGTTACTTCCTTTCAATTCAAAGATTTAAAACAAACTAAACGATGTTGAGACCAATACTTGGGCTTTTATAACATTCTATCCAATCGGGGGAACTTATCGGGAGCTCTCGAGAGCGACACCATATCATTGACACCTCGGATGATGAACGTAGTTCGAGGCCTGTTTTGGCTTCTGGTGTTGCTCATACGCAGTGTTGAACGCCGCTTATCTGGTGTTTTGAATGTTATGAATGGAGATAATGGCGAATTCTTGGCTAATTTCCAATGCCCTGTCTTTGGCAGGTATCGCGCGTCTCAAGTGGCTGGCTAAGTGATGAGCGCCTTCTAGGAAACGGAGTATAACTTGCTCTTAGAGTGCCAAACATTGAGGCCTTAGTATCACCTGCTGCTCTCACGTCTACGTATTTTCCCCGGAAAGTTTTAATTGAATTCCCATCGATAGCAAGCCTATTGGAATTTATGTCGATTATATTGTCAACTTTTCCGGAGCTCCGCGAAGTTTGCCTATTTAAACTTGGTGCTCGCGTAAATAGAGTGCAAAAAGTGGGTAGAGAAAGCGAAGTTGAATTGACAACGTGACTTGGCGGCAAAACTGCGAGACGGGAGTCCGTCGTCCTTCGCTCGCCTAACTTTTTTTTGCAGGTTATGGAGGTTATCCTGAAGGTCTTGGCCGCAAAGTGACTTCTTTCCAGCCGCCAGCTGAGCTCCTGTGGGGAGCTCTAAGCCAAATCAATTAGAACTTCTGACAGCAGCTGGGCCTGCATCTGAACGACGAACCCAAAAACATTGCCCCATTATCAGGGCTGGCTGGCTGGCAGAAGAGCGTAATTAAATTTTCGACTGATTTCTGCAGCAATAATTTCCAATTTGGCTTCATTTGAAAGGCAATTAATGTCTGTGCTATCGCTTAGATAAGGAAGTGTGAGAGTGTGTTTGTAATGTATGCTGTTCGGTAGTCAGAATTTACTGGGCTGTGATTTCATACGCAGTGAATCATTTGGACACCAATGAACCTATTAGATAAATTGTCTTTTTGATACAATATAATTTCTATATTATAAAAGCTAAAGGACTGCCTTAATGCTTGTAGCTAAACGATGATAGGAATATTTTGTGGAAACCAACCAGATTGTCTTTACAAATAACGCGATTTCCGACCAATCAAACGATGCGAGTGTTGGCCTGCCGCCGATAGAGATCTTTGGCACTATTCATTTCGGAACCCAACTTATCACGCGTGAGCTGAAGAAACTTTAAACTGGACTGGTTATCTAATCAGCAAAATTGTGCTTCTTCTCCTGCTGTGATGACGTCACTTTAGTCCAAAATAAAAATGCCCGAAAAGCCCGATGAAAAATGACTGTAAAAATAGCACCGATAGCATTGCAGGGAGAACATGGAAAGTCGTGCAATGAGCATGAGTATAAAAACGAAAGACAATGGCGGCGACGACATCAATCAGTCGAGTCGAGTTTTTCAGTTCGCTGTCGGAGTACGGAGCACGGAGCACGGATCACGGAGCACGGAGTAGGGAGCAAATAAATTTATTAACGAGCACAGCTTATGGCCAAATGATGAAACCCGAAACAGTGGAGAAATAACAGTGTTTACTAGCAAATTGCAATAAGGAAAAGCGGACAGCGGACAGCGAGCCACAATAAATGCCCTGCCAGCCGTTCGTGATGAAATTATTTATGAAAAATAAATGGAATATTCCTCTCCTGCTGCTGTGGCTGCTGCAGGGAGAGGTCTCTGCATCCGCACCCGCACCCGCACCCGCATCTGCCTCCTCTGACCCCATCACAACCACGACTGCAACATGCAGACACGCCACGGACATGTGGGGAGATCCGGACCCCAACATATTCTACGTGTGCTCCGATGCTGGGCAACCGCTGCAGCTCCGATGTCCGGCGGGCCGGGGATTTTTCAGCGGTCTCGGCCACGTCGGCTGCCTGCCCTTTGCCGAATGGCCAGCCTGCCTGCCAGCCCCGGAGGAGCAGGTGGTTATGGGTTCGTCGTCAGATGGCTGTGACAGCGGCGAACACCTGCTGTCGCCCTGGGCCTCCGTGGATCCCAATCAGTTCTACCTCTGCCCGGGGCCATCGGCCACACCTCTGCTACTCACGTGCGCCACCGGCAAAGGATTCCTGGCCACCGAGGAGGCGGTGGGCTGTGCGGATTGGTCGCTGTGGCGTCGCCAGATGGATTGTGAGGCATACTACTGATTGCCGTTGGATAGGGCATTCCGTGTATGATAAAAACAGCCAATAATCATGGTCATTGGATGCAGCACCTGGTGTGTCTACCCCAGTCTCGTCTCGAATTCTATTTAATTTATGGGGTAAACCTGATGCGCCATCTCATTGACTCACTCACTCAATATAGTTTTATTTCTGTAAATAAAGTAAAAAGTATCTATTTATTGCGATTGTGGGTGTGTTTTTGACAGATAGAGTTGGCTGAATTGCTGATAAGGAGGAACATCTTGATAGCGAAATTAGTTTGAAGGCAGAAAGTCAAAAGAAGTGGTAAAGGGTAAAGTTATAGGCTTTAAAAATGAGTTAAACATTGCATTTCTTTGTAATTTTTGTTATAAACCTCACAGCCTTTAAATTACCTTCTTTGTCCTTTCGTTATTCTCTTTAAGGGATTAGCACATTGCAAATAATACCCCATCATCGGCAGAAGGTGCTTTTCATCGCATGTATTGCTCATTTGAGCATATTAAATGATGTGCTCTAGTTTGCGGGTAAATCCTTTTAGTCCTCACACTCCCACAAAGCCACGCATTATCCTTTGCCATTACTTACTCCTTTATGCCTGCTCCATTCCCGTCAGCCGCTGTCTGTCTGGCAGCATCATGGTGGAGGTCAGCAGGACGACTCCGACCCGCCCTTCGTAGACGGCTTTGATGTGCCCTTTTACTTTGTCATTCCCTTATGTGGCGTTATTTTTTGCTAGAGCAGCTGCTCCTCCGCCAGCTCGTCCTGCAGCTTCCTCATCTCCCGCCCCGCCCCGTCTTTAGGTTCGCTTACAGTTATAAGCCTTTGTTCTTGCCGCCATAAAACATCGCCCAGGACCAGTATATACCTGGCCATAAGAATGATGACACATGCAGCTGGGCATTTCGCATAAAAAAAGAACGACAGACGGGGGGCGCTCTATCGGAAATTGCATTTTGCTTTGAGCGCGTCCAGATGCAGGAAATTACTGTCAACTGTTAACGCCCAGGATCTGGGATCAGGATCCTGACTCTCCATTCCAGCTCCATGCCGGGGCTTTAATAAATCTTCAATTTGCATATTCCTTTCTGTTTTTTCTGCGCTCCCTTTCACGCCCGGCCATTAATCAATGCCCAAGGGGCGATGGCAGGCAACATCACGTATACGTAATTTTAATTGCCACTGATATAAAAGTGTTTAGCCTTTGCCGGGGCGGAAATTGAGAGTGGGTCGCAATTTAATTAAATGTTTACTTGCTGCTCTCAGCAGAAATCAATGAAAGAGACTTCTAATTTATTGCCGGAGACCGAGAAGACCCGCAGGAGCCGGCAGGAATCGCATCCTGCTGACGCAGACAGCGATTCGCATTGGGGCGAAAGTAATTAACCGATTGCTAGACGAAAAGCAGCTGATAATAGCCAGACGAAAGCTCCTCAGGATGCCTTATCGGACTGTAAGCATTAGGTCAATAGCTTTTACTGCAGTCGCTAAGGGAGTGGTAGCAGCCTCTCAAGAAAGTAATAAATATAATTTAAGGAAGCCCAATCAGCTGGGAAATCAATAAACCACCAGCATCTTTGTCGCTGGGAGTCTGTGATGGCAATGGGGGATTTATAGAAGAGGGAAGAACAAAGAAAAGTATTAAAATAATATGATATATCATTTATTTTACAAAAAATAAATAAACTATATAAACTAAACACTTTTCTTATTTTTAGCAGCTAAAATTATAATTTATAGAATTTGCTTCAAAGAAAGTACAATAAAGCTTAAATAATGCTTCAAAAAATAGGTTTCCTTTAAATAGGAATCCCATTTCTCATGTCCGGAATAAGGACAAATTATCATCACTATCGGAACATATCGTTTGAGCCAATATACTGAGCACACTCTCCGGCCATGCAGACGGGGATTCACCAGGGACCCATGACGCTTCCGTTCCTGCCCCTCATCCTTGTCTCGCCTCCCGCTCTATGCATCATTGTTAAGGGACTCTCCATTTCGTTGATTGCCCCACCGCAGGCGCAATAATATTGATCGCCTGCAAATGTTGTTCAGCTGCCCTTCAATTTATGTTCTCTTCGCTCTTTGCAGCAAAATTTAACCGAACACACAGCCAGCCACACACACACGGCACACACATCCTGGCTGGCGAGTTAATGTGGCAATGCAAATCCCAAATATGGGCAAAAATGCCATTCGAGGTGCAAGCATCGCTGTTGGCCCTGTGTGGATGTGGCACCAAGGCCAGCTGCGATTAAAGCCGCCTGCCCGGAGTGCAAACATAAAAGGAGGTACTGTTGCAGTTGTAGTTGCAGTTGCACCTAATATACGGCATTATGAGACAGGAGCGGACTAGCAATGTGAATTAAAAGGGAAAAAACCAATTAAATGCAAAAATTCAATTAGTTTTAGATCCACTAAAATCCCATTCAAAATAAAATAATTAAACAAATTAAATCTCTGTTAAACCCCCTGCTGATATCATCAGAACGAAATAATTTCTATTTTTATGATAAATAATCAGAGTGAATAATGCTTGGCATATTCCCTGGTTGCGGCTCCTCCGCTCCTGGCCTCCTGCTGTGGCTTCAATCCATTTACAGGTGTTTGCCCAGAGTCAATGCATACGCAGCCAGCCGTAAAACATTTGTCACATTTGCATTAAAAGCAGCAACAGCAGCCATCCAGGGGACCTGCTTTATGTGTGTTTCCATATCCGAAACCCACACCGAGACCACCACCACGCCCAGCTATGCAATTTATTTGCACAGTGCACTTGCCAATTAATTCTTATCTCAGCAGCAGGCATGCAGGTTGCTTTCCCGGCTTTCCCGACTGCATAAATCAATGTGCCCGAAATGATAACTCATGCGAGTGCAAGGTGCTCGAGCTACGAGCACCACATATATCGTGCTCTAGATAGTTCATCCCCCGTTCGATTGGAAGGCCCGAAATGAGACTGGGCAGGGGTATTGGCATGGAGTTGATAGGGAGACATTGTGTGTCTAGGACGACCTGCAGCTCACTCAATTTCATGCTGTCAAATGTGCGCTGCCTGCCCGGGATCCGCTGCAGAAGCTCCTCGCATAGCGGAGGAACCCACTCCCCCTCTGGCTGTGGGCTTACTTCCTGCCAGCGGCGTCTAATTGAATTGCACTGCTATAATGGCCGACTCAGCCTTGGTGGCACCTTCATGGCGATGCCTCCTAATTGAAAAGCCCTGCTCCTGAATTTACGATAAAAGTGCCATCTGTCTTCCAAGTCGATTGAGATTTAAGCTCATCGAGAGATAAATGTCTGCTAAACTGAGTCCGGGTTTCGGGTGGAGGATTATTAACTCGACAGCCTGTCATCTGTCATCTGGCAAAATGAATTCATTTAATATTCTATTTGGGGTCACCTGGGCATGCATATAAAACGAAAGTTTTGTGCGTCATTATTCATGCATTCTAATTTGATACAAAAGCCAGAAAGGAGACTTTCTCTGCTGTCATTTAAACTATGTGGCTTTTATGGGGGAGAGTGACCTTTATTTTTAATAATTTTCCCAGGCAATTAAATATCTTTCTAAGTTTTTCTTTAATTGTTGAAATATTTAAAAATGTTTATAAATAAGTGCCTTTATTATTCAATGTTGTAGCACTCATTAGAATAGTTTTATTATAACAAAAAGTTGCCGTTGGCTACTTTATAAAAATTTTAAGAAAAGGACTTAATTTAAAGAAGAAGAATTCTTAAAAGCATAAAATAAAGACATCTCTTTAGAGGTATATATTTCTCCTGTTGTCACTTTTATTTCATTTCGTAAACCTGCCATTCTTTTGAAGTTTTTGGCAACACGGTCGCCCGGGAAAAATGAAAATGAAAATCTCTCAGCCCAATTTGGAAGCGGGCTTTGTCCGGTTCTCTGTGGATTACCCAAAGGCAAACACAGCCGCCACAATAACTGACTGGCCCCGCATTAATTCATATAATTAAAGCGAACCAATTATAATTGTTGTGAGTCCTGGCGGCGGCACTGTTGCTTCCAGTCTCCTTGGTCGCTTCCTTTGCCGCCACCGCCACCTGTCAGCAAATCTGGGGACGAGGACAGGCCACTTCCTGTTTCTCAATGCCTCCACTGCTGCCGCCGCCTTCGCCTCAGGTGAGGCACACGCAGCCGCTGGGAAAAGCTCGCGCGAGCAGGTAATTAATTATGTCAGCTGCAATGACGGTGCTGAAAATATCCGGCCAGGTAAGCCCAGGCCCGGACGCTACTCCCCCTTTTCTGTTTGGGCCGAGGAGCAACGAATAAAAATGGAGCCGGGCCAGGGTCGTTGGGCCAGCGGAAACGGAAATAAGCACAAACAGTTGGCGACGGCGACGGCGACGGCAAGCGAAACAAACAAGTCGCTCTCCTCTCAGTTGGGGCCAAATGATTTATTAGAAACGACATTTCAATTTTTCATAGCCAAGAATGGAATAAGAAACGCGTAGAAATAAATATAAATTTGCCTGTTGACAAAAATGTAACAATTTCACATGCAACTAAATGCGTATTTCCGGCCGGAAACGCACAACAACGTTTGTGCGTGGCGGAGGAGATGGGTGACTGGGAGGATGTAGGGACGGTACTTCCGCCTTGCCGCCATTTTGCTCTTTGATCGAGCCCGTGTCGCCTCCGACTAGAAGGTGGCAGGCCCATCGGGCTCAAGCAGCGCACCCAAAGGGTCCTTCTCGCAAAAAGGAGACGCGCAAAAGGACAACGAGAGACACACACGCAGGCCGCAGCCCGCAACCCGCAAGGAAACAATAAATTTGCAGCAATGCGAAACGGAAATGTTTGCAACGGAAATAGAGGAAACGCAGCAGAGTGAAGTGCGCTGCAGTCGCAGTTGTCCTTTGCAATTGTCGCACGGCGAACGGGCAAACAAACAAAGTAATTGGTGCACACAAATTGCCCCGCCAAAAGGAGTGAAAGGAAGATGAAGATGGCAGCAAAAAAAACCGAGAATTGCCACTCGAAAGGAAAGCACAAGTAATGGCCAGTAGATTTTATTATGACCATGACGCAGCCGCTGACGCTGCTCTCCAGTTCGCCTTCGATGGCTACTCCTTCGAGCCTTGCCTCTCCGCCCTGTCCTTTCACCGGGCCATAAATTATGCATATTTAGCAGAGTGAAATTGAAAACTAATTAATTACACTTGCAGCCCCGGGCAGCAGCTAAGTGAGGTGGACCCCGTTTGCTGGAGAAAAATGTTGTTCAACTTTTTAATTGCCAGCATCAAGTGTTTTTCAAATTGCTCTTGGCTGTAATTATGGTCGAAAAGTGGCTGAAACGTGAGACATTCTGCGCTGGGCAAGGGTCGTCGCCATTGCCAGGCTAATGGCAGTCAAACTGTGAAAGCTGTGAGGGAAACTTTAGACACTTGTTGGTTGCTGCGGCAGTTCGAAGCTCTAAATGTTTTGCCGCCTTACAAGCTACAAGGCTAGAAGAAACAGTAAATATTGAATAAAAGGGAATTCGAGTTTATATAAACGATTTTAAAGCCTGTAAATGATAATTCTTACAGTGAACTTTAAAGAAATACAGCTAGAAAGCTGTAAATATTTCATATTCTTTTGTAAATACAACTTTGAAGATTTTCTCGACTGTATCTCTCTCACCTTTCATCTTTTCCGACTACCAGTTTCAAAGCTTGCTTAATGAATTAATGTAAGAAGGATACAGATGCTGTTCTGGCTCCAGTGAAGCGAATGGAATCCGCTTAAGAACCTCCACCTATCCCACACCTGCTGACTCCCACCGAAAATGCTGCTGCTGGCTGGATGCGCTAACCGGGCTAATTCAACGCTTTAAATTCAAAGTGTCAATCAAAGCAGGTATTGATTCTCGTTTGCCCCAAAAGGACTCGAGGCTGGAAAGGGATAGGACACCACTCCAATCCAAAAGGCAAATGCCACCCGGCAGGAGTCACGTACTCTCCGACTGCCAAAGGGCAACCGGAGCCATTTTCCATCACCTGTCTGTCTGGCTGGCTGGCTGCGATCCCATTCGATACCGAAACCGTAGGCATACCACAATTTTCCATGGCCAGCGCTAAGCCCTTTGGCTCCGGAATGCTTATCCAAAGGGTTGCCGACTCCTCCAGGTCCGTATATATTTCGCCAGGAGTTTTATTAGTTGGCCAGGTCGCAACCCTTTTCAAAAACATGATACTAATAAAAATCCATGTTAATGTTGCATGAATACCAAATAAATTGAGGCAGCCAACACGTACGCCGGCCGGGGCTCGGATCGGTACCTTCTCCAGCTCCATTTATTGATTGAACATAAAATTGGGCAATTTCATTGACGTAACAATTTTTTATGCCTAAACAGGCGGCCGGGGAGCAGTTGCTAAAATTGGCCAAGATGTCCGGGGGCAATCGTTTGTTGTCTTGTGTAAATTATTTATACCCAGGCAAGTGACAAATGAATGCCCTGTCCGAGTCGCTTTCCACCGCTTAAGCAACTGTCACCGGGCTTATCGATTTCTGGTCCTGTTTCCGTTTCCGGACGGCTTGAATGTTATTTAGAGATGTGATTGATTTTATAAATTTTTTTAAAATTAGTTCTTGATATTTAAAAAAATATTTTTCAAAGTTTAATTAAATTTTCTTTTATTTTTGTATACCTTTTTTCTCCTTAACTACTTTTTCCAGTGCAGGAAAATCACACTTCGCCCGCTGGAAGGCAAAATGCATTGCAAAATCAAGGCGAGTGGCAGCTACTGTGGTTGCAACATCGCTGCCAGCATCTACTGCCATCGCTACCCCTTTCCCAGGATGCCTCCAACGCTCGTTGACGCCGTCTGATGCTCCTCATTTCGAGCCGCATTATTAATGCCAGCCAGCAAGTGTGGGACTGGCGTTTGTTTGACTAGAGATTTTTAGCGCGAATCAATCAAATCACATGACTGCTTGACTAACAGCCAGTGATTTGATTGATGAACTGCGTCAGCGACAGCGCGACGAGTGGGGATCCTGCAGGTCCTTGCCTCGATTGCCACTCCGGATGACACGCACCGAGCAAACAGAGACAGAGAAGAGCAGGGCAGAGCGAAGGGATTGAGAATGGGATTGGGATTGCGACTGGGACTGGGACTGGGACTGGGACTGGGACTGCCATTGGCACTGCGGTTAACTGGCAGAGTCGCAGGATTAGCTTCGTGGCGCAAGAAGGAGCGCATTATTGATTAGTGGCTCGTGTCCTGATGGGGCATTATAGATGCGGCATTAGATGCTTAATCAAAATCCGTGACATCGAACGGGGAGAAGGCGTGCTGAACGGCTAATGAATATTTAATTTCTCGCTGAACTCGAGAATATTTAAACGAGGCTAAGGCTCTCCTCTCCTCTCCTCTCCTCCCAGGAGTTTTCAAGTTCCCAGAGCCGAGTGTTTGCATATTTCCGGAGCAATTCCTTGGGTTGCCATGTGTGCTGTAGTTTTGTGTGTCGTAATAAAATATTTTATTACTTTTTAAGTGTATTTGGTACTCGTAAAGTTTTGTTGCCGTTGCTTTGCCTTCTTATAGCTTCTTTTTTTTCTACTTTTTTTTTGCGGAATGTGGCATGCAATGTCACATGTGACTGAACGACTTGGCTTCGTTCTTGGGTATTTGGCATGCAAATTCCAAGCTGACTGCGAGTCAAGTTAGTGAAAGTCGGAAAATGTCAACGCCGAATTTGAGTCCTGAAAATCTGGAACTGTCCCTGTAATCTGACTTCTGATGAACTTAACACGATTTCTACGAAAAAGTAACCTCATTTGCGACTCTCTCTGTGGCCTCTCGTTCTGCTTCTTCGTTCTTCTTTGGCTCTCATTAGAGTCCTTCCATGTTAGGGCATTTACCTCAGTCATAGGAGCCCGTAATTTGACTGCATTCTCGTCCTTCTCGCCTCCTAGCCACATACTCAACATCTCCTTTATGTAAATGTGCGAAAATTTCATCACACACACATGCACATCAAATGAAATTGTATTCCTGCGGAAAAGTGGGTTCGCAAAATGTCTTACTCTCCCACCGGTGGCGGCAGCTGGCATCCGTGTCCATGGCAGGACTCCCGGACTCCGGACTCGGGGACATTGCTCCTTCTGCTTCGCTTGCCGCTGCGGCTCATCATCATCAACGGTCGAGGCTCCGGCGCCGACGGTGGCAACGTTGACGTCGTTCCCATTTCATCATTGTCATAACTTTGTGTCACAATTTTATCCTCGTCCTGCTCCTCCAGTCGGTAGGTCCCATGTGTCCACAATTTTTCGACTAGAATGTGGCCACTTTTTTCTCAGCTTCAGTGTGCCTGAAAAGCTTCTAAAGGAGCACTCACAAAAATATTTAAATAAAGAACTGGGACTACTTATTAAGAATATCTGTAGGAAAATACAAAAATAGGTAAGAAACTATTATAAATTATATAATTATAATTATAATTATAAATTAATTATTTTAAATAAATTAATAAATACTTGAATACCTCAAAGAAAACTCTTTGAATAATTATTTTTCTCAGCGTCACTGCAAGGAATTTCGATTTGTTTTGAGTCTCAGTTGCAGCTCAACCATTTTGGAGACATATTTACTTTATTTGGAAATACTTTCTTTATTGTTTGCACACTCTTGCCGATCGGCCTGCGGGCGGCATTTTGCACCAACTGCGACTGACACCAGCAAAGAATCGAAAAAACAAAACGCAAACCGTTCGGAGGCAAGCGATGGCAGCTCTTTGGGGCATATTTACACTTCACTCTCGCCGGGCAGTAAAAAATATTTCACATATCCAACAAATAAACCATTTCCGAAGCGAAGGCCAACCCAACAACACATATAGCAGAGGCAGGGCAATTTATTATGTCATCAAGTGGCATACTATATGCTCCTGCCAAATACGCTTAGGAAGCCATATGTCTTCGAGTAGGATTTCAGCTGCGCCTGCCATTCTTCCGTTTTGCAAGCAAAATGCAAAATGTCTTCTCCAGAGTCTTTGGAAAAGTTTGTGGGAACCGGGACCACATTGTATAATGCGATGATTGAAAAATTTGAAAGTAAACTGTGCATCCCGAATGCAAGCTCCGCAGAATGGCCAAGTTAACGCTCCGAACGGACTGACAAACTGCTTTAAGTGGCCAAACTTTTGCCGGCTAAAAAATGCCGAGCGGAGAACACAAGTTGAAGTAACTTTTACATTGTAAGTCCGTAAGGCAGGTGCCCCGGGAGAGCCACAGGCAGAGGCGAGAATAAATGTTAACAAGATGACGACGATGAGGAGCAAAAAGAGGGGCCTGCAACTGCAAATGGTTCTTTGTTTTTTGCCTTGAATAGAAAAAATTAACTGAACACAGACTGGAGTGGAGTGAAGTGGCCGAAAAACTAAATTTTCAGAATACATTTGCGTTTGCCACACCGAAAGAAATGAAGAATTTAAATATTTTAAAGCAATAAAAATAGTTTCTTGAGGTGTTTAAGAAGTATAAATCTATAGGAGGTCCTAAAACTAAAATAAAAAGGAAAGAGAAACACATAAAGCTACTTAGTCTCCAGCTAAAACTTCCAGTTTTAAATCACCTTTAATCCCATCAACAAATTGCCCATGATAAATATTTTTTCCTGTGCCATCAATAACGCAAAGTTGGCCTGCGCATATTACGCGCAAATGAAACGCCCGGACAGTCAATGCCATTGAAGGTTGTCTCCCGCGCCATTTGGCCCCCCATTCAGGCCACCGTCACTGTCATTTGGCCAAGTTCTTGGCGCATAAACTTTTGCTGCAACATTTGCCTTCCCATTGTTTCCACGGCGGCGGTGGTTCTCTGCCAGGATCTATTGGGTGAGGCTGGAGGGGATGGCCAAATTAAAGTGCATTGTATGCTAAAAGTTTTCTGCCAGCAAACCGGAACAATGAAAAGTTCATGAAAATTTTTGCTTCAACACATAAACAATAAACATAAAACTTTTGACCATTAAAAACGCGGCCCCTTGCCCAAGTGACAGTTGGTCTGCCTTTGGCTTAAAGGGAGAGGGATTTTGGTGGAACATTGAGAGGAGCAGGGGTCAGGGAAGAAACGGTGGCCTCGAGAGCCAAGCTCTCAAAAGTTTCTGTTGCTCTAATGACAAAAATCGGCGTGAATTTGATGTTTGGCCAAAAAGTTTCGTCTCCCCCGAGTTTTTGTTTCATCTTAGCGAGGGCGAGTGAAATTTAGATCTTGAAAATTGCAGCAGATTGTCCTTGGGAAATGTTTTGAAAATTACTTGAGATGCCTCATTAGGGAACGACAGGGGGAAAGTATTAAGATACTTGGTTGGTTCTTAGTTAAGGCAAGAAAAGAGTGGCTTAAAATGTGGGGAAATCATATTTGAAATATTAATCAAAGGAAACTACATTAAACCCAGTGAGAAGTCTGGAAATAAAACCAATTAAATGCAAAACTTAATATTTGTCTTTGCGTTTTAATTTCATTTTATTTTGCAGACTTAATACTGACTGAGTTAGTAAATTATGTAATTCGATTTCTTGACTATAAAATGTTATTATTAAATTATAATTACCTATATCTGCCTGTCCCTAACTATCGAATTTTACTTCCTCTTTCCTATGTCGTATCTCCAATTGGCTCGTAATTTAATCCATAATTGCCTGAAAGTAATAAATGCTCCATGAAAGCTGAGCCCACCACTGGCTGATTTTGAAATAATTCTCTTACAATAAACAAAACATTAGCTCCGAAGGACTCTTTTTGATTTGCGCAAACGTCGCCTTCTCTTATACCAGCAGAGAGCAGCAGGAGCTGAGAGTTTTTCCTGCGAGAAAATGGGAAACCGAGAGAGCTTTCTCACTTGCGAGTATTATTCAGTTTGTGTTTACATTGTACACACAACAAGCGACGACAAAGCCGATTTACACTTACCAGACACTTGGCACTCGGCTCTCTTCCGCATCCTCCTCCTGTTCCTCCTGCTCTGCGTCGTCGGGAGCCTGCTCCTGCTCCTGCTCCCCCTGAGAGACGACAGCCAGCCAGCTGATGAAGTCTGGCGGAGAGGCAGGATGTAGGGGATATACTTGCAGCATCATACGGATTTTATGCATGGAGTCATAAAATTGTCGAGTAATTCAGCAGCAGGCATGGCACAGCCTGGGCCGGGCTATTTAAATTTGAAATAACAATTTCGAGGGAAAGTTATCCGGCCAGAGACCGAGGAGTCGAGCAGCAAGGACCAAGGAGCTCAGAGCGGAGGCCGGAGCACGAAGAGCTCTTAAATTTGCCCACAATGAAGCGAACTTTTCATCTGACTCAAAACATTTGTAACATGCCAGGGGAAAAAATATTTATTTCAGCTCGTATGTCATGCGAGGGGCCACTCGCGGGGGCGTGGCATTAAAACTTTGCGCCATTTTTCAAATTTGTCGCGGTTGCCCCAGCAGAGGAATCAACTTGATAATATCACCCACCCACAGAGTCTCCTTCTCTCCAAGTTAATGCCTTATGACCATGGCTGCGTCTACTATGACCCGACCTGCCGCGAAGGTGGCAGCTCTCTGGCCACGTTAAGAAATGATTAATGATTATTCCGGCCAACTGCGTGCGTCTGCGGCTCTGACCCGCCGTACTTCGTACTCCATTCTCTGCCTGAAAATATGTTAACGCTTTTTAAATCATCTTGTCCCGTGTCTGCCCGAGTTTGAGTGTGTGTTTCAGTTGTTTTAAAACCTTAATGGCTTTGGAGTAGTCGCTGGAATTTGGAGGAGATTTTTGTGCGAGCAATTTATGGGGCCACAGCCAGTTGAGATTGTGATAATAATAAAACACTTTTTATGGGAAAGACCACAATAATATTAGGAGTGCAGAAATTTGTGTGTGTTATTTTAATAAAATTTTGTTTAATATATTTTAAAGATTGGTAGAGTTCCCCTTTTAAATATCTTATTTTTTAAAGACCTCTTAGAATACCAAAAGTTTTTACCAAGTCTCTTAACTGACTGACTAGTAGTCAACATTTGTACAAATCCACCTTTACTTGAGGTCACAGACTCGGGTGGCCAGGGACTGCATTAGACGCAATCAGGAAACAAGCTACATCCATGAGAGGGAGACGGAGATGAAGATGCAGATGGAAAGGGATATCTTTTCGGGCTGGAGACCAGTTTATAAGTTCCTCCAACAACAAATACCCGAAGCGAAATTGAAAATGAATATAGTTTTCGGTTCTTTGCTTCAGTTGCAGCTTAAACGTCTTCGAATAACAAGGCAATGCCCGCCCCATGATTCCCAGGCACCAGCTCTAGCGCCAATCCGAAACCCAAACCCTCCTCCCTCTCAGCCTGGGCAAAGCGCATTAAAGCAAAGTATTTTTGCCAGGATTTTGTAGCTCTTGCTTCTGGGTACACTTAAGCCTTGGCTGGGTATCAACAAACAGTACTTACCAAATCGTTTTCAGCAGCGTTGCCAAAAAAGCCAGACACAGTCGGAGACCGGAGACCAGGGACCGAAGACCGAAGGCCAGAGGAGCCGCATACAGTCGCCCGGTGTGTAAGGGGGGGAAAGCTCTGAGTTTATAAATTGCATATCGAATTTAGTAATTTTCTGCATTGTGAGAATATCGTGCGTTGCCGGAGGCCACAGCACATGCTTTGGCCTGGCATGGTCTGCTGTTGGAGTTGCTTCTGGTGAGTCATGGCTTGGTTGTGTTACACTGGGAAAAAACTACATACAAGAGGGTTAGTCTGAAGTTGAGGAAGGTGAGTTTAACTTGAGGATATTTTAAAAATATTTATAGTCTTTCCAATCCTTGGAAACTTTCAAATTCTAAACTAATTCCATGAACGCTTGTTTTAATTTTAGTATAGCGATGGCTTCAGCTTCTAAATAAAATTCTTAACAGTATCTAGCTCTTAATTTTCTCCGTGTACTGACTACGGTTGCAGTACTGGCCGCTAATCATGCGATCGTCGGTGCATTGTTGGCTCCTGCATTATTCCCTGGCCGGGCACTTGCTGACAGGTTCTGTGCGCTTCCTTGCCCCAGGATTCCCCCTCGCCTCTGCTCCATCCTTCATGCTGCACATTTTTCATTTTCATTTAATATTTATGATTTATTTATGTGCGGATGCTTGCTGGCTGTTCTCATATCGTACCAGAATTTATGCTTTCCGCTTTGGCCGAGGCTTCTGGGTCAATATGCCCACTGGCCTCGCCGCCGCCCTCTCGGACTTCTCCTAATTTTTGTAAGCCCAACCTGAGGCAGACAACAATTTCATGCGCCGCTGGAGAGTGACTCCTCCGGTTGCTGGAGGAAGGAGCTGTAATAATAACCATAACAGGAGCAGTCAAAGTCACAGTCACAGTCACAGTTCCATACACAGGGCTTATTATGCAAATGCCTCACAAAACTTGACCACAATTGCGTTCTCGTTCCAGGGCCGTAGCAATAACAATTTCTCCTTTTCTTCTATTACCTTTTTTTCTCTGTTTTTGTTGTGGCAGCAACAATTTCTCGTTTTCCACTGGCTGCGCAAGGGCACAAAACAGGAATGCAACTTTTTCAATTAGCCAAGCGGGCAGCATTAGTCTTATCATAGCCCAATCCCCCGAATACTCCACCTCCTCAGCCATATCCTGCTCCCAGCCTGGGTTCAGCTCCAGATCAGCTCCTGCCCAGGACGGACGATTGCCCGGGGAGTTGGCCCAGTCCGCAGAACCGTAGACCGGAGACCGGAGAGACCGGTAGTCCGGTACGGGCAAACTTTTTAAACACGCCAGCTGACAGCTCAGCGCCACGGGGGCCATTTGCCATTGAAAGCGGCCAAAATGTAGCTTACACTTGCTGCTGCTTACCTGCCCGGCCATAATCGATATTTATTTATTTGGCTATTAAAACAATAACGCAAACAAAAGTTTTCACAGCCCGGTGGAGCTGGTTGGTAGCTGTAAGGGCCGGCTGCTGGCCAAAGGCTGTTTGTTATTCATAAATATCATTATGTTTATTAAAAACAGGTGTCGGAAAATGTGTTGATTTTTCGTTTTTGCTTTTGCTTTTGCTAATAGGCATCATTAAGTGAGTGGGAGGATTTAAAGCTATTTAACAAAATTTGTTGATGTAAAGCGAAGGGAATTTGCAAGGGATTCAAATAAATTTAATTTGGTTTAATTTGGATTTTATTTTTAATTAGGTTTTCCTTTGAAAAAACATTGTAAACAAATTGAAATATATAAAGAGCATATCAATTAATTCTTTGGAAAAATATAATATAAACTCCCTTTCTTGTTTGTAAATATTTAAACAGTAATTTCTGCTACATGTCAATAAGCTTTGTCCTTAAACTGACACGGCCAAGCACTTGTACATCCTTCTTATTTAAGGCTTAAAAAATACACCCACTCAGTAATTCCGTGAAAAGTCAGTACTTTTGATTACTGTCTAGCTTGTGTTCAAATGCCACAGCATTTAAATCGTTGTGTTTGCCGCTGCACTCGAGATCAGACAGGATTTTATACTCAATGCCTGTTCGATTCTTCTTCGCCATTCTGTCGTTGCCAATCAACCGATTGAGCTGCACACAATCCGAGTATAAATAAAACATGAGGCTTATGGCCTGAAAATTACCCAACAACGCCGCTGGACGTAATAGAAAATTGAAGCTCATCTAATATTTAGGTTTGCTGAACTCGCCGGGGCAGGCCGCTCGCGCCTGACCGCTGACCGCTGTCAGCCACAAGCCAGCGCAACATTAACGGAATTGTTCAGAGGCGGAATGGGGGAAAAACAACGGAAATATTTTGCAGCCTCATCCACACGGATCAGGAGGGTCAGGAGGAGCGGCTGGATGAAGGACAGGGGCCAACGACAACGACAACGACAACGACGACGACGTCCTAGACTGTGGCGCAAAGCAAAAGGAAAATTCCAATAAATTCAATGCGACACAGCAGACACTTGGGAGGACTTTAGGGCATGTCACAGCAGCAGAAGGAGCACAAGGAGCAGGAGCATGAACAGAAGCAGGAACAGAGGCAGGACCAGCAGCCAGACTGGCAAGGGGCGGGAATCTGGGGCTGTTTGTCTCTGTCGGATGTCGTTGGGTCGGTCGGTCGGTGTGTGTGTGTGGCAAAGTTCAGACCTTTGACATTTTTGTTTCGGCATGCATTACTCATACGCAACGTAGTCCGGGTCCAATATGAACTCAACTCCCTCAGCAGCAGCAGCAAAGTTTTCTAATGCGGCAAGGAGCCGTGCCCAAGCCGGGCGTAGTATTTAGAAATTTAATCAAAATCTCGGCTAATAGTTTTGGCCCGGACATAAATAATACTGTCGCGCTGCCAAGCCGTCGGTTTGAGAATATATAACCTGACGTTCGGGAGCCCGAGGAGCATGTGTCACAATTTATATGCAAACTTATCAACGTCGCTGTCGCTGTCGCTCTCGCTGTGTCTCCAAAGCATCGTTTGCATGCATATAGTACAAGCTGCACAAATACACACACACACACACACAGACATCGAGGGCCAAGGAGCGGTTAATTCCCAGGACTCCACATATGCAGGGGATACTATAGAGAAGTCTGGACCGGGATCAGGCGATGTCATCGTCTGCCGGTTGGCAACATAAGTTTCGGGATTCTTATTTGGCGTCTGGCAGAAAATATGGCTCACAGGCTAACGCATGACAAACGCAGCTGTTTGTCAGGCCGCCCGAATGGGTATGGATTTTCTTTCAGGGAAAACTTGGGCATAGCAAAAAAAAAGGGGTAATGTTTTTTTAAAGTTGGGTACCAATTTTGAAAGGAAAATAAAAAATAAAATTGCAATTATTGCTAACGCCTTGCTGGCGTTTTTGTTTTGCGCCTTGCCTTCGTTGTTTTTGCTTCATTCTCCTCCCTGCTTTTAGTGGAAAAACCCAACAAAGTTTTGCACATTAAGAAACTTTTAAAGCCCTTTTGCCTTGCTGCTTTCGCTTGTTTTGCTACTTGTTGTATTTGCCTTTCCCGGCCATTGTTGTTGTTAATGCTGTTAACTTGAAGTTAACCCCAAAATGCTACTTTGTACAATTTGCTCCTGGGCGCCGCTGGCTGCCGGCTCCCAGCTCCCAGCTCTCGGCTCTCGGCTCCTGGCGTAAGCAAAGCAGCTGGAAGTGCCGGCAACTTGGGGTGGCAGAAGTGTTTAAATTTAAGTGCGGTAATTATTAAAACATTTGTAAAAACGTTACGAGCTACATAGCAAACAATCCCTGGGAGCAAAGGAGGAGAAAAGCAAATCTTTCGAACGTCGCTTGTCCGTCCAAATTAACCGCAGTGCTTGAAGTTTCCGCTTCCTGTCTCGGAGTGGCGGACAGCCTTCACATTCCCTTTAAATTTTAATGCCCGTTTGAACGCAGAATTTCACCTGGCTATTAATTATTTAAATTCGCCCGAAAATGCTTTTATCATCGGTGCCCGTTTTTGGATGACAGGCGGCAGCTGGTCTCGGCCAACACCCCGACCACCCCCGACCAACTCTCTGTATGGCATTTGGCCTGAAGGCCTCATCAAGGCGCGAACATCATGCATGCAAATGAGCCACCGACTGGCAGCCATTTTTGCGGCATACAAAACTATTTTGCATTTCAAATGCACGCAGCCCCAGCCATCACGCATACGCAACGTGGGCCGCGGCTTGCTGGCTGTGCGAGGGGGGGGGGGGGGTTGTTTA
>VNJQ01007949.1:23486-47528 GCA_008042515.1 Drosophila truncata
TGGGGGGGGGGGGGGGGGGGGGGGGGGGTTGTCTATGAGGTCGACGCGCGTTGTTTTTGGCCTCCAGTCATCCAGCCATGTTTGCCTGGATGTCTCTGGTGAAATTGAAAATAAATAATGTAAAATCGGGGCAGCGGCAGCGAAGCTAAGCTGGAATTTTGCATATGCTTAGTTGCTTAGTTGTCTAATGAAGCACACGTTTGGGCGCCGCTTTCCTCAAAGGAGCCGAGCATCAAATTAAGGACCTAACCAGGCGTAACGAGACCCCGGGAGCGACCTCCAAACAATGGCACAAAAAGGTTCAAATCTGTAATTTTAATACTTGGGAGAGAAGAAGAAAAAAGGATGAGATTTTATTACACCCAACGCATTCGCATTCAAATTCGTATGGCCATTAACATTAACATACAAATGAGAAGCAGCCGTATCCTCTTTCATCTTCACACACTCACACTCACAAGGACTCACACCAGTGTATTTGGCATTTAAACAAGGATTTGCACAATGGAAAATTGCTTTTAATGTTACGCTTTTCGCCTCGTCGGGCTTGTCTTAGGCTGGCAACAGGATGTGAGGGACTCAGACTCAGATTCAGATTCAGACACCTCTCCTTCAAGAGGTCCTTTCGTCTAAGTGAGACTTGGTTTGCTTTTAATGGGATTTGCAAGGCAGCACGATACGAACTTCGTTTAAAATCAGCTGCAAATGTACTTAATTAAAGCGTACTTGCCCCCTCAGACATTTCTCAGGCATTATAGATGTTTGGAGTGACGCCAACAGTGGCTTAAATGGTGCAGTAATTGCCACAAAGCCCACACACACCCTCACTTACACTCGCACACTCGCACACTCGGTCACTCAATCACACACTCCCCCATTGATGGCGATCATTCTTGTGTGATTATGGGAGTTGGACAATCGATAAGCACTTGACGAGCGCGCTCAACGCACACAAGCACTCCTAATTAGAGCTCTCATTCCCGGGTCCGCCTGGATGCGTTGCGTTGTCCTGGCAGCTGACAGGCACAGGACATAACACACACACTCGTACACCCAAACTAAACTGCGACAAGTGTTTTCGGGCTTAATAAATGTGTTCGTTCGGATTGTTGCTAATGAAAATTATAGAACCGATTACGATACTCACCCACCCACCCAGGAAGTCAGAGACCATGAATTAAGCATTATACGCCAGCGGGCCTTTATTGTTATTTATCCAGCTTTATGGATTTGAGGACAAAAGCTCTCGGAATCGCAACGAAATTCGTTTAAATTTTGCATCAATTAAACGGCTTGTTTCCATTGGATTAAGCCCGGTACACGGTCTGTTTTTAAGAGCATTTAAATGCACGTCGCATTATATAAAGTGGCTGGTTAAAAATGCCGTCGCGCCTATTATGAGGTCCTTTGGCTGGACAACGGCTTAATGTCGCCATTCAGGGGACAATGTGATGTGATGGCTGCTTAATGAGTTAACCTATAAATTTTAATGTATTATATATGGCCCCCGTGGAGCATCTTTCCCATACGAACTATTTCTTTCGGTGTCTGTCCGGCCGGGTGGGGATTTATTCATTAAAAATCGCATTTCAATTTGCTGTCTCGCTGGCATATGGTGTGAGGTTAAATATTAAAGCTTAAATAATTTCGAAAATATCGGATTTTATCGAAAAACTTTGAATTTCGATGTTTTATAAATATTGGAGTATAGTTCTAGGTGATTCTAGTTATTAAACTTAAAAGAAATGATCTCTTACTTGATAGAAAATTATATTTAAATTAATAACAGTGTAAGATTATTGTTGATTGGTTTTATATTGTAAAATATCACAATAATTATCAAAAATAACTAATAACTTATCGATAACGTATGCCATCACTATCTAACTCTCAGTTAACAATTCATAAATAAAGTATACGCAATGTTGGCCGCAAAATCAATTTGTGTTTGTGTGTGTGTAGGACGGAAGTTTTCCCCTGCGGTCATTGTTCTGTTTTTGTCTGCAGAAAAATGCATCAAATTTTTGGCGCATTTAGGTTTTTATGAGCGGACATAAATCTGAAATTTCCGACCGTTTACACGATGTAAATTAGTTTTTAATAACGAAAATATATCACGGCTCAAATTTATTGCGGCGAAGCGCATGGCATGGCATGGCAACCATTGCTGCAACGAGTCTGCCTTGCCATTAAATTTGTTGGTTCTTTCTCACGGTCACGCTTTGCTTTGTTATGAATAAAAATTTACCCGAAAAAAGCAAACTTTAGTTCCAAATTGAAAAAGTTCCATAAATATAGAAATACACATACACAGCTACAAAAAAATGGAGGCGAGAGTAGCTGGTAAAAAAGTTCCAGTTCGTTGCTGTCTTTTTTCCCCATTTCATTTTTTTATTTTTTTGGCGAGCAGGCTTAAACTCAATTCTGTGCCTGGGTGTGTGTGTGTGTGTCTATGAGGGTGTGCGACTGGCAAAAATGTGCGGCGGCGGCGGCGGCATAAAGTTTGCTACTTTGTGAAAATTTCATGTCTGCGGCACTCGATAGTGGCCACAGAAATATATAGCCATGGCAAGTGCTATGTCTGGATCGTGCTTTAACTGTTGCCAACTTATTTAGAGTTTGCTGCCGCTGCCAAAGTTTATTTTCTCGCTTCTCATTTTCCCATTTTTCCCCCATTTTTTTGTATTCTTCTATTTTCTTCTTTTTCCCCGAGTAGGTTTGATGAAACTGTGATTGCTGCCGAGTTGCTGGGGAAGTTGGTAATGAAAGGCTTAGCCGTTTATTTGTGCAAGTGCATTTAAACTACGAAGGGGAGAGAAAGCATAAACCGAGTTTTATTCAATACTTTGAATGGAATGAATGCGCCTCCGAATCAATCATTTTGCTCCAAACCCAACTTTTCTTGCTAATTAAAGCCGACGTTTGTCCAAGAGCCAAAGTCGGCGACGACGATGATTCCGGCTGATTAATATTGACAAGTTTCATTTGATTGAACCCAGGCAAACATTGAAAATGCATTAGGACAGCTGATTAAGCACAAAGTTAACCGCAGTGATTAATTACTGGTTTTCGTGGATTAAATTAGCCAAGTAGGGATGTACTTCTGGAGATTATGATTGTTTTTCTGATTGTTATTGATTGTTAAATTTATTTTTAGTAAAGCCAGAGAAGCATTATTTTAATAAATTAAAGAATTACATTTTTTTGTTCTGCTCTAAACGCTCTAATAAAATTCTAAAGCTTACAAAAACACTTGTTCACATACATATGTATGTGTCTGGGTCGTCCGCAGCGTAATCGAATTATCCTGGCATATCCTGTTGCACAGTGGCCACTGCAAAAGGAAGTCGCTGGTAGCCCGGACATTCGGTGTTTGCCGTGGCCTGTACAGTGAGCTCTGCAGAAACAAATATCGCGGCTGGGAATTTAATTACAAGCGACTCCCGCACACACACACTCACTCTCTCCCATATGTATGTGCAATCGCACTTAGCCTTTTATGTGCGGGTTTGCGGTTACGCTTTGGACCAAATGGGATATTCCTCAGTATTCCAAGCGCTTTTTTTCCCACTCGTTTTTGGTTCATTTTAGTTAAACAAAGAATTTAATTAAAAGCGAAAACAAAAATGAAACGAAATTTTATATTTTCAGCTTGCGCGCTGATACAAAAAGCTCTCTTAATTAAAACTTTTGTCACTTTTTGCCGCTGAATGTGAGCAGATTAAATATTAACTTTTTGCCATAATAGCAGGAGTGACGAGTGAGGAGTGAGAGAGATATCTGGCATTAAGCTGCAGCTTTGCCACAGCTTGTCGGTGCAGAAATCAAAAATGTCAACACAATTCCATCGTCTCCTCGTTGGGTTAATGCAGTGAGTTAATACAGCCTAACCTCCCCTCCCCGAGTGCCTGGGGTAATGCAATTTACTCAAATATCTTTTATTCATATTTAATCCACTTTGTGGCAATGCCATTCGAGCCCGGGGACCGACCTACCGACCAAACCATCTGCTGTGTCACTCAGCCACCCGATGTCCTTATCGTTCTCGCCACCTGCTAGAAGGAGGGCTTCCAAGAAGCCGAGTCATCCAAGACATCCTGCCATTCTGCCATCCCGGCTCGCCAGTTTGCCTGCCTGCCTGCTGCCTGCCGCTGACATCTGCAGCTCCATGTAATTGGCATTCGAGTCAAGTGCAATTTTGCCGGCAACTTGGCGTTCTCTTCAGCGCCCATCCTCCGTTCCCTTGGCCAGGCCGAGATGCTGGAAGTGGAAGTCGTCGGCTACAGTTTATTGCGGTAATGGTAATGCAACAGGACCACCACCACCACCATCGCCAGCCAGCCAGCTCTAGTCACCTCGTTAAAGGTAATTTTGCACAAATAATGCTCATGACTCCATCTCGTCCTGCGTTGCGTTTCCGTTTCCGCTTCCGTTTTTCGCCGCTTCTACTGCCACGGACTGCCCGCTGGCTAAACCCTGAGCTTGCACTTTCGAACCCTGACCTCCGATCCTCCTTGATTCCCATTGTCGTTAGCAGGTTATCCCGCTTTTGGCCACCTTCCAGCTGTAATGCAACTCGCAGCCCATTGATTTTGCAATCAATGTTGTTTTTTGCCGGCAGTCCTTATCAGCGGAAGCAACTGGCTCGCAGGCTCTCTCTCAGGCCCGGCTAATTTGCATAAGTGCCGGGGCTTACTCAGCAAAGTTGTCATCTTTTGTTCGGGCTCGTAATTCAATTACTTAGCCATTTGTCTCTGGCCAAGCAGTCGCATAAATCATTACGAACCGCACAAATTTATGGCCTTCTCCCTTAGCTCCACTCCTGCGATGTACCTCAGTTTTCCTCGCTGATTGTGTGACGTGTTTTTCATTACACAGCTGATTGCGTGTAAACAATAAATTCTGCAATTGAACATGCATAAGACTCCGTCCGTACTCCTTGAAAAAGGGACATAAATCTGGGCAAAGGTAAAAAAACGAGTGAAATGTGGCGCTGGCTAAAAAGTTGATTTGGGAGTTTTACACCTGGAAATGATGGAGAAAGGAAGAGCTAGATAAATATAATAATTTAAGGCAAGAAGATCCTGAAATTGCAAATCATTTTATTGTCAGAAACATAGATTTACAGCTTTATAGCATTATAAATATATATGCCAGATAAAATAACAGATTTCTATCTCTTTAATAATTAATATTAAGAAAATATTCCATCGGCTCTCTTTGTAATGAATTTATTTAATAACTTTCTTTTATATAAAATAAATTATTATATAATCTCTCTGTGCAGACATATTACCGTGTCCTGGATGCCCGTATTCTGTGTCCTTTTGGCGTTTATTAGCCCTGGGCTCTCCTGGCGTTGGGAGGGTTCAGAACTTAAGCCGCTTACGATTGCCATGGCGTTACTAATCCCCCAAATTGACATGGTCATCATCGCAGTTACTTACCATCTAGATTGGCATGGCTAATGAGCCCGATTGCCCGACTGCCTCAACGGCTTGTTAATGAAATGCCGAATGTGTGCGCGCAAAGAAGAAAGGTTTATGTTTTTGTCTGGCCATATTATCCCACAGCAAGGGTTTGCCTTCCTTCGAGCCCCATTCCCTGCTCTGCCAATATATAGTAGTTGAGCTGGCAAAATTGCTTTAATTGGGCTAACGAAATTCGCTGTTGCCACGCCCCCTCCCGTCCCGTCCCGTGTTGCCGTTGCCGGGGAGAGCTTTGTTTGTTTGCGTTTGTCTGTCTGCCTGACTGCTTAGCCGGCTGCCTGGATGCCTGGCTGGAAGCCTGGCTGACTGCCTGGCATTTGGTCCCTCCGCACATCTCCCTTCCGCTGCTGTTGCCGTTTTTGCACAACTTTAGCGGGAAGCGAGCTGGAGCTGACAGTCGGTAGGTGCTAATAATCGATATTATTTTGTTGTCTTTGACAACAAAAGTTTACAGCGCTTTTTGCCGACGCTTTTAGCTTAAAATTTAAATGGAAAACCGAACAGCTGGTTGAAGGTTTAATGGGAATTAAATTTAAGCTTTAAACCGGGTTTAGAATAGATAGACTTTAAGGTTACAAGTTTAATATGGAAAATAAATTTAAATAGTTTAATAAAATCTATTACCTGGGGAAGTATTTACATTTATAATTGAATATTGTTATCATCGTTAATATATGTCATTGAATTTGGATAATGCAGATCTTAAGCCTATAAAAACCAAAAAAATTATTAAAAGTAAAGAGATTTTTGGCTAGAATAGGAAAATATTAATATTTTATAAGACTTTCTTGTTTAATCAAAATATTAACAGGAACTAATGATCTTTTGAAGCTTTAATGAAAGTAAAAGAAAACAAAAATGACTCGAACTTTTTGCCTGACTTTTGTTTACCCTTTTGTTTTGTTTCTGGAGTATTCTTGCCAATCTCCCCTATGTCCTTTTTTGTCTTTACTCTTCCCAGTTCACTCAATTCTCGAATTGTGCGTACGCAGCCTTTTTTGTATTTGCCTTTTTTTGGACGTTTGCCCCTTATGTCTTCTTTAATTGCTTTTGCGCACCAATAAAGCCTAACAAGCAGAGGTCATAAAAATACTTGTGCCCAAAACTCGACTTTATGTCCTGCCCACGCCCAAAACCGGCACTCCCAGTCCCAGCCAGCCCTTCGACGAGTCCTGGGGCATCAACTTCCTGCCCTGTTCGGCTGCACTGCTCTTTTTTGTCAAGCGCTTATCATATTCTGGCTTTTGCTTCCTGCGAACGTTATCCTGGCTGTGCCGTTGCGCTTCCTGTGTTTGTTGGAATCGGAGAAGGAGGTGGAGGAGGAGGCGTCACAGGAGCCGGAGTACGTACCCTGCAGTCTGCATATGTTGGCATTTATACCCATCTATATGGGTCTGGTATTTTAAATTTGACTTGGCCATTTTTTCTTTTGGTCCTGGCTTTGGGCCTGGCTGAAAAACGCTTACTTAATGCCAGAAATTGCCTCTTTGGCAAAAAACCGTCATAACTTGTAGGAGTAACTGAGTTCCCCAGATCCGGCACGGTTCCCTCACGACTCGGACTAAAACTGAGCTTTGGCCATGTTTATGATTCTCTGAGGCTGAAGCTGAGGCCTGAGTGCACTTTTTGGCCCACCAACTGCAACTGGCCAAGTGGCGGCGGCAACATAAAATCCAAATTGAATTTTTGTCATTCCACTACGAGGGGCTTTCCTTTTTTCATTTTTTGTTGTGTCCTGAACCATTTATGCAAACGCAGCTGCGGCGGCTCAGGCACGTCCTGCATAAAAAAAGACAGGACCAGGACCAGGATCAGAACTACGACCAGGAACCGTGGTCAGCACGTGTCAGTCTGGACGAGGCCGATGCGCCAGGCATAAATCAAACAAAAATTTTTCCGTCATGTCCATGAAGGAATCTCTAATTACAATATCAACACTGTAATTGCAAATGTCTTCAAGGAGAGTCCTGTGGAGGCTAAGATTTGTCTTTAAAAGGAAAGCGGATCAAGGAAACTTGTACCTACGTGTATCGGGATAAATGTTATTTGAATTCTATTGAGAAAATAAGGCTTCCGGACACAGGATTAAGATCTTATCTTTATCTTGTTTATTTTTCAAGGTAGCTATAAGAACTACTCCTGCTTCTTTATCCTGCTCCCCCTATATTCTTATATATATAGAGAGAGAATGAAAAGCGCCTGTCGCCTTGGGTCATTGATGTTGCTACTCCTCGGCAGGTTCTCGCGTTTCTGCTATTTCAGCATTTTGCTACCTTTTGCTGGAATTTCAGAAAAGCGCATTGTTGTCAGCGCGGAATGTCAACGCCATTGTCACAAGATCTGGCTAAAAACAACAAGAGCAAACACACACAAGTGAGAGGAGCAGCAGCTAGAAAGGATGCTGCTGGCCGCGCACAAAAAGTAGTTTTTCATTTGCACCATTTGCCGCTGCCGGCGCAATAGCAACAGCAACGGAAGCGGAAACGCGACGCCATTGTCACACGGACCTCCGCCATCATCCGCTCGCCATCCCTTTGCTGGCCGCCATCTCCGGCCGCTTTTGGCTGCTGTTATTGTCATTGGAGCAAAACATTTCCGTTGACATGAATTTCGCTTTAGCGCTTTGCGTATTTTTTTTATTCACCCGGACTCCAAGTTCCCAGAGCTTATTTTTTCTAATTCGTATTCTCTTTGTGGTGGCCAAGCGGGTCAGGGCAATTATCAGACTGCTCACATAATTTAAAGCCAGCTAAGGGATCTTGCTTATGTTTCTAATCGTTTTTTTGGCTCTATTTCTGGCTGTGTGGCCACATATTTAAAAATTAATTCGTCTAAATTAAAACAACATTGGCCAGATTCCAAGCAAAGCACACATACATTCGCCCCCACAAACCTCTTTGGCTGATTGAAATGCAAAAACCCAATTTGTTGAAATTCGAATTGGCAAGCGAATGCAACAAATCAATCAGTTTCCATCAGGACTCGATCCGGTTGTTGCTGTGTGTGTGTGTGTGCACTGCACACCTGGCCCTAACCCAATGTCCATTCAACTAGGACACGTAATGTATCAATCTATTTTGCGGTTTATTCTATGGCCCAGACAGGACGCTCCTCCTGCGTGGCCACCATTTGTACTATATATGTATATTGGCTCCTGTGAGTGGGGTTCGAATCGAATTAGCAATCTCCTCAGACACCGTGTATTACAAATGTGAACAAGAAAGGAAGCTAACTTCGGTTCGCCGAAGTTTATATACCCTTGCAGATTGCAATTGAACTATAAAATTAAAGTCGAAATTCTGAAATAATAATAAGTGGTCAATTTCCAAATTTGATTAAAATATTTTGAGAAATAGCGAAACTCTGAATTTTTTATTATTACCCTGATTGTTCCTATGGCAGCTATAGGATATAGTTGTCTAATGTTCATGAAATTAAAACTAAGATTCTCAAACAATATTAAGTGGCCAAATCTCAAATTTGATGAAAATATGTTGAGAAACAGCGAAGTTAGGATATTTTCTATTATTTTCCTGATTGTTCCTATGGCAGCTATAGGATATAGTCGGCCGATTTTCATGAAATTAGAACTAAAATTCTGAAAGAATATTAAGTGGCCAAATCTCAAATTTGATGAAAATATGTTAAGAAACAGCGAAGTTATGATTTTTTTAATTATTTTTCTGATTGTTCCTATGAGAGCTATAGGATATAGTCGTCCGATTTTCATGAAATTAAAATCGAAATTCTTAATTAATAATTAATGGCCAAATATCAAATTTGGTGGAGTTTTGTTGAAAACTGACAAAGTTATAATTTTTTTTCGAAAGTTTTACCGTTCGTTCCTATGGCAGCTATATGATATAGTTGTCCGATCCGGCCCGTTCCGACATATTTACGAGTGAGAGTATATAGAAGACTAACTGCAAAGTTTCATTCAGATAGCTTTAAAACTGAGGGACTAGTTTGCGTAGAAACGGACAGACAGACGGATAGACGGACAGACGGACAGACGGACAGACGGACATGGCTAGATCGACTTGTCTGTTGATGCTAATCAAGAATATATATACTTTATAGGGTCGGAGATGTCTCCTTCACTGCGTTGCAAACTTCTGACTGAAACTATAATACCCTGCAAGGGTATAAAAAGATTGAAATCCTTTCGGCCACCCCAGCAGTCGGGCAGTGATTAAAGGGGAATTTTCAAGCAATTTCGGGTGAGTTATATTTTTAGTGGAGTTTACTGACTGAAAAATATAAGAATAATGCTTTAGGATAATCTAGGTTAATCTAATTTCTTTAATATAAAATAAACCTTAAAGTATATCAAACTGCTTAATTTATCAGCTCACATTACTTTTTATTAAAATTCCCTTCCCACTCGTTCATTTAATACCCAAAAAATGGTAACATACCCGTTGCCTCTACAATGACACTTGTCTGTGCCATTTTTGGACCAAGAGTTGACGGACATTGTTAAGCACTCATTGTCCTTTCACTTCCAATCTTTGCCTAGCGCTTTAAATATGCATATTTTTGTAATTAGAAACCGAAAGAGAAAGGAGCATGGCTATGCGGATGAGGTTGAGGATGAGGCAAAGTTCTCGGGCCAAGTCAGCGCAAAATATTTTTTGCCGCCTCAATTAGTGACAGGGCGTGGCTGCCGGCCGGGCAACACCAACAACCAACACCAGCAGCTCAGGCACGTAGTCAGCCAGTGAGATCTCATTAAAATTAAAAAGCTCTGCAACGCCACAGCCCCATCCTCCATCCTGGGCGACAGCGGGGGTGACTTGTTCCAAGAAGGACACGGGGACGGGCCCTCAGCCGCCCTTGCTAAATTTGTATAGACAACATGGGGGCGTGCCAACTGAAGCAACACTTGAGGTCCTAGCTGGCTTGCAGCATTTAATGACTGAAATTGCACAAAGCAATCGTTGGACGGTTGGAAAAGGACAACGGCACCCATATCTCAAACTGCTGCTGTGCCAGCAGAAATCCCTGCTATATGCTGCTCTCTGGTGCAACTTTAATTAAGTTCCGATTTAAAGCAAGTATCGCCTGCACCAGACACACCAGGCCCGTATCGATTTTGTTCCGAAAATCAAAATATCCTCCACCTGGGCGGCGAATTGGCCCACACTTGCAATTTGTTCCACAGCTCTCGGGTTATTTGCCAGTGAAACCGAAAAAAAATTTGCATAATGCAAAAGGAGTCTCGGGCGAGGAAAGCCCGGAATAAGTAACAAAGTATGGCACTAAGAGTGCAGCTTAGTCCTCGAAAGGAGGGTGAATAAATGATGACTAATAATTGAACCTGCACTGGGGGAAAAATGTTTGCCTTGTTAAAATATTTATTCCTTTGTTTAGTTACAAAATAAATGCATCTAAAGACGAATAATAAATACATTAATTGAGGAAGCATTTATGGAGACAAATGAAGTCAGCAAAAAAATCTATAAAATTCTATTTCCACTTTTACCTCTTTTGCATTATTATTGTTCTTTCTTTTTTCCAATTTAAAAATGACTGATAAAGGAAAACATTTTTAATTCCACCATGTACCCCCGATTATTAACCAAACCAGCAACAAGTTAGTTGCTTTGGAGGACCACAACGAACTAAAAATTCGCAATGAAGATTTATGGCCTTGCCTTGGTCAGATAAAATCCAAATTAATATGCAAGTCGTCATCATTTGCATTTAGGACACTTTAAGTAATGGCGAAAGTTTTTTCATTAAACTGTCAGGCTAACTGAATCTTTCTGGGTTGTAGGAGCAGGAGCAGGACTTGGACTAGAAGGCCGAAGCAATTATTGCAGGCGTTGCACTGCGCATATTTCACTGCCTCGAAGGAGGCGGCTGGGAATTCGTACAATTGTGGCAGGCAATTCGTGTAATTTCGCCTTCGACGTTACTTCCTTCACAGATTATTCTAATGTTGCAACAAAATGTGTTGAGACACGCCCCCTTTGCCTGCCGAGCTCCTTGTAAATATGACACAAATGGCATGCTGGCATGGTACAACGTGCAATAATAAATTTGAATAAATGCAACAACGGGGCTAACAGCAAATGGTAATGGTCCCCGTCCCTCCCCGACCACAGGGGAACATCAACAGCATTCGTTTGTTATTAATATCCCCGTGCTGCAGCAGCAGCAGCAGTAGCAGCAGCAGTAGCAGGACGCAGGATAATGGAGGAGGTGCCCGGGTCACTGGACTACAGTAATATAAATTGGTGTCATGTATGTACTCACACACGTGGCAACATTTGTGGTTGTATAACCAGCAATTATAAAGCCTGCTCCAGCCATTTCAGCCATTGTTATTCCGGTTATTGTTGTTACTGCCAAGTATTCTATGTGTGTGCGTGTTGCAATTTTAGAATAGAATGAAATATAAATATTAAAAATTGCGCATATGCATAAAGCACAAAGACAACGAAAGCAACAAAGGCACTCCACTCCGGCTATGGCCAGGACTACGGCTCCCAAATGCAATGCAACCGAACGAACCGAAAACTAAACCCACTCCGAAATCCTCTTCGCATTTCCGTAGGTCTGCGCCAGTGTTTCTCTTGCTGTTTGCGTTTATTTAGATGCATTACGGTTCGTTGCTATTTGCAGGCACTGTGCGTCCTGTCCGGTCTGGTCCCTTTTGCCAGTTGTTTGCATATCCATTAGCTTAGTTTTTTTTTGTTGTTGTTGCTACATTTTTGTTTATTTTATTTTGTTTTATTATTTGTGGTGGTGCTCTTCGGTTTTATTTTAATCCTCACCACCCCCACTCAATGTCGAGGGAAAGCTCTTCCATTCGGTTGCAGTTCGTTAAAGCCACCAAGGGAAATATAAGGGGGACCAACAAGCATAAATATTATTAGAAAATATTGCCCAACCAAAGTCAGCAAGTACATCATCAATCTGCATATTAATTTCTGGCCAAGGAACCCAACTGAGGCATCAGGATATTAATAGCATATACATACATTGTATGAGAAGGAGAACAATGCTAATGGCCTCATTACCTACTGCATAGAAGGGAGAGATGGAGCTGGGGGCTCTGAATTAATGATCGAAATACGTTATGCGAGTATTCGAAACCCAATTATGACGTGAACATGTTGGGAGTATATTACGCATACGTCAGGTTTGATTTTGCAGTTGGAAACATGCATATTTTACGTTTCTGATTTCTGTCTAATTACGATGTGAACGTAAATGTAAAGAGATGAGTTACATAATGCAGAATGTTTTAGAAATGTGGAAAATCTGTTGGAAACTTTACAGGTATAATAGATTTCAGTTTGGTTTTAAAGGATATTGAAGCATTAACTTGCAGGATTCATGTAGTGCTATTTCTTACTGATATTTTGTCTGTTTTCTGTTTAAAATATTTTTATTAGTATGTATTTTTAGCTTCCTAATAAATACAGAAATACAGTATCATCAGAATTTAATTTCATAATGTAAGTATCATTATTTCTCACCACCATTTTGTATTCTTTTCTCTTACAAATATATTCCGAAACATAGATTTTAGTTACTTAAATTTTGTTGAAATTCTGTATAATAAAATTGACTTAAAGACACATACTCATGGCCTCAGTCGAAGTAACCTCTGAATTTAATTTACTTCGTGAAAAAGGAACGTTCTTAATTATCTCTCACAGTCCCTGATTGCTGGCCAAACACGGTGGGGAAAAGTTTCAAATTGTATTAAAATATATCCGCGATTCCACGAACTGCCTGCTTATTGGATGTTGCTCTACCTTTCTCTTTTGCCATCACTCCTTCTCCATCTTCTCCTCCTCCTGGTGGCCACTGCTGCA
Source organism: Drosophila truncata (assembly GCA_008042515.1). Classification (NCBI taxonomy): domain Eukaryota; kingdom Metazoa; phylum Arthropoda; class Insecta; order Diptera; family Drosophilidae; genus Drosophila; species Drosophila truncata. The sequence goes on from VNJQ01007949.1 coordinate 36,808, forward strand.
TCCGGTCCTCTTCCGGCGTCGGGACCAATTCAAGCTGCTGGCCTGCAGCCTGTCGTCCTGCCATGTCATGATTGTGATAAATGACGTAAAATGATGCCAGCGACAACGAGGACGACAGCGCTGTCGCTCTTCGTTGCTGGTGGCAGGATCCTCCTTTTCCCTCCTTTCCCGGCTGCACGTCTCTGATATATTTTTTATGTTTGCACACACACACACATCGGAGGCTGTAATTTCGGGACACATAAAATGCAGCCTGCAATTTGCTGCCTCCATCGCCGTAGTCGTGGAAACTCGACTCTCTCCGAGCAGCCAAAAATCGTACGAGCTCCTCGCCTTGCCGTGTTTGCCTTAACGAAATTGAATTTCTTGTTGGCTCGCCCCCGCTTACCAGAGACGACGAGACCAGAGAGAGCTCCTCAATTAATAATTTAAACTTGTCGTGTTAAGGCAAACACCGAGGCACAAAAAAATCATCATCATCGTCGTTATCGTGCAAGTTTTTCCGATTGTGCAATTAAATAAGCAAACACTCATGGCATGCGCCTTAATTAAAATGCAAAAGGCTTGCAAGCCAACATATTTACACTCCGGCTGCGGGTTCCCTGGATATTTGGCTAACGCTGCTGCACAGCTTTTCCGATAAGACCAAGAGCGAAGAAAGAAAAAAATAAAAACAAAGCAGAGCCAAGTGGGAAAAAGTTACCCCTTGGTGGTGGTGGTAAGTCTGGCTTTTCCTGCATGGAAACGAGCACATTACGGGTTGGGAGCGAGCCAGGATAAGCGCCAAGTACTTGGCTGCGTTTGGGAAATTGGCTGATAATACACCTTAACTACGAGGGAGGTCGAAGTGTGCACATAAATCTGCTCGCTAATGGAATTGTGTTTACCGGAGTTAAAATTGAAACTGTAAGGATCGAGCCGGAAGAGCCACATCAATCTAGACCTAGACAGGCTAGAAATCACGCACACTCTACTTGTAATTGAAATATTTATGCTTCATGAGACACATTTGTCTCCTGGCCGCAATAATAATTCCAGGAGGAGTCGCAACAAAAATACCCTGTGGCTGGGGGTTTTTCCTATATTTATGGGGAGTCCTTACAGAACACCGAAACATCCTGCGTCTGCTGGTAACCAAAGAGACAGGCTCTCCATAAATCATTAATTACAATTTATTGTTGGCAATTTGCACCTTGCAGAGGCCAATTTATGTCGCCCGCTTCGATGGGGCGTAAATAAAGCACCTGCCGGGGGGTGAGAGTTGTTTACGCCACGGCCCCCACTAAAATATCTGTTGTCAACAACTATTGGTTGTCTTGGCAATTTCCCATGAAAGCCATTCAACGATTGGCAACTGCGAATAATGGGTTATTAATCACAATGGAGAGCAGGGCTCGTGTTTAATATGAAAAATTGAATTTCTCTGCTCTGGCTTCTAACAACAAACGATTACGATTACGAGTAACCCGACAACTCGCAAATAATTTTAAAATATTCAAGAACCCTTAGCCGCAGTTCCCCCGAGTTCCTGAATATTTAATTATTGCATAATTGAACGTAAGGGGAAACTGTGGAATTTACAAATACTGTAATGAAATATCAAATGCACACATGCTCGCATTTTTGCTCTCAATTGACAAAACATAATTTGTATGCACACAAAGGAAATGCAAACTTTCACATTGTATTCCTCTATTTGCCTTTAAACGTGTGCGAATGTGTTTACAATTGTCATGAATATTGCAATTTATTTGGCTTCGGCCGTCGCTTTTTGCACCCGAAAAACATTTGTTTAACAACAATTTGTGGCCAGGTTAGCCCGTTGCCACTGCCACTGCCATTGCACCTGTCACTGGCCGCCCGCCTCCTCTCTGTTTCGGTGTTAATTTGATATTTTATTTATTGTTGTTCAATATTTATACATAATTGTGTTTGCGCTTTCACTTTTATGACCAATAATGGCCAATGGTCGATGTGTCTGCTCCAGATCAGAGTTTTAAATCAATTAAATCCAGGAATGCCTGTACAAGTCTCTCTCTCTCTCTCTGCCACTCGTTTGTTGACCGACTCTGTGAGCTGCTCCGTTAAGTGAGTTCAATTAACAATGAATGGTAGCTGTTTTTAATTAAATATGATTTGTTCTACCTGGATGCCGCTACTCAGAGAGAAATTAATTGCATATATCGAGGGAAAAAAAATCTGGAAAAATGTTAAGTAAAGCGAAAATGGTCAATGGACGTCATGTGCAACTCTGAAGTAAAAAACTCTTTTTGATTACGCTTATTGTTTTCATTTTTAATCAGGTTTTCCTTTTAAAATTTGTTCACTTTATTATATTTGTAAAATTTATATAAAATATATATGAATCTGCATATTAAATGTTAAAGTTTTCTAGTTTTTTCTAATTAACCATGACCAAAGTTAATGAGGCTTTGAGATTGTATTACATTATCAATCAATAGAATAGAGAATAATTTCAGCAAATAATTTAAGAAAAGTATAAAAAACAATACACCAATGGGAAAATAATACACTTTTTACTTTACTTTCTATTCCTTTTAAAATCCTTAAGACCCAGCCTGATAGATAACACAAAATCCCTTCAGTCTCTGTATATTACCCTTAATAAACTAACTTAATTCCCGTAAACACGATAAAACAGTCACCATAAAGCAAATACTAACAATGGCCAACGCCATCGCCCTATAAATTTTGCAATCGATTTTCGAACTGAAATCAAAAAGGTTTACTTAGCGTGGCGCTGTCAGCGCTTGAGTAGGGTAAATACGGCCCCAATCAACTCGTCTACAACACTATCAACATCAACGTAGCCCGATTTAGGGGCATAATTTTTACAGGCAGTAGCTCCGAGGGAGCTGGAAAGGTGGTGGTGCTGGCAAAATGGCGCATGTCAGAGCCAGCCAAGCAGAATGTGAATGCATTTTTATAGCCAGTTGAAAGCGTAACGTGATAAAATGCTTTGCGAAATTTTGTTGTGCGCCAAAGTTTAGACGCCGCCAGCCCGCAGTTTGCCCTTGGCTTTCCAGGAGGAGATCGGGGATGAGGAGCTGCGTCTGTGTGCATATTAAAAGTCCTCACCTACGCAGCCATATGCCCAGACTGTTCCCGGTATGGGGGATAAACTTTTGCTGATAAGGTGGAAAAGTTGAAACGTTCATAAATCACGACACCAGAAAGTTGTTTTCACTATAAATATGCAATGGCCCGTCCGTACCCTCCTCCGGTTGACCCTATGTATACATTGTTGTGCGGGCTCTTGATTTGCTCATTTCCAGGGGCAGAAGTCAAGCTGTTTATAATCCCGACACTGCGTCATGCAAACTACTTTTCCGATCGTCAGCCAACTTTGGCCCCTTCGTCTAAGCCGGGGACTTACACTTGGCCAAACTCGGGCTCCGTCGTCGGCTTTGGGGCCAACCGCAGGCCAAGCAGCCAAAGGGATTGGCAACACTTGTAACACTTTGCCAACATGTTTACCTCGAAATGCTTTTGCATCCCACACGGCTTTTGTTGAGCCAGTGCAGCTGCATCCTGATAGCTGCAGGTGCCCTACAAGGAGGGAGTCCTTGTGTTGACCTCTTGGCAGTAGGCGGAGGAGGCTGCTAATGGCACTCCCCACCTACTCCAAGGGGCCACTTGCACTGGATCCATTGTCCTGCTTTGTGTTTTTGTGCTGACATAAGTAATCGCTCTGATTCTCTGGCCTGGCTTTTGCGGAGGCATGTCCTTTCCTACACTCACAATACCAAGATGCTCCTGAAAATGGGGGCACAGGAAGAGAAATCCATTAGAAATGTTGACATTTCAGGGGGCATTTTTCAATAGTGAAGTCAGAAAATGTGATGGAAAGTTAATAAAATAAAATTAAGTTACTAAGAGAAGTTGAAATATAAAAACAATTTAAAAATGTTGTCTTAATTTTTATAACTGTATAATAAATATATTTTTCTGGAAAATATACCTAGAAATTATTATAAAATATCCAAATTGTCGCCGTCTTCTTACTGTGTAATCCTGCTGCTCTCGATTGATTTATGTTCACTTTTTTGGTTTTGCAAGCTGCCTTTGTGTGCTAACCTATTCCTCTTGCAAAGCCAAGCTCAATCTCAATACCAATCCCAATCCCGATCCAAATCCCATTCCCCTCTGGCCCGGAGATTGCTATAAAGTTTCTTTAGTTGCGGCCTGCCATTAAGTTGTTAAGTTATCTATGTAGTATCGGCATTTCGTGCGGTTGGAAACAAACATTACATTATATGGCTGTAAATGTTCGAAATTAGAAATTGGCCGGCACAAAGGAGCTAGTGAAGATGCGAGCTGCAGGCCCACAACATCTTGGCCATCTTGACCGCAGTTTGTCTGTCCGACGGCCTTTTGCTGTTGTTCGTTCTGTGGGAGCCATTTTTTGTGTCGACGAGGCCATAAAAGCGATGGCCAGGAGGGGAATGGGGACGGTAATAAAGTAGAAACGTGCAAAAACTAGAAAAATGTGGTCGGAGCAAATAATAGAGAGAACTTAGCACAAAAATGCACAAAGAGCAGAAGGAGAACCGCCGCACAGAGAACAAAAAGAAAGTGAGCTACGAACAAGTTTCGGCTACGTGCAATTCCTGCTCTCAGGTCACTTCTGTGGCATGTCAAAGGATACTCCAGGCAGTGTGTGTATGTTTTTTCGGGGGTGTCTTGTGGGTGGCTGGGGTTGTGGCTTTTGGCCATAAACTTTCGCCTGTTGAAGCGAAGAGCAACAGAGCGCCGGCAGGGTCGGTCAGTTGGGATGCAGATTGGAAGCAGCAGCAGCAGGAAACGCTTAGGGGTTGGAATATCTTCTCGTATACTTTATAATTCTCATCTAGCAGCATTTAGCATTCCTGGTTGGCTTTAACTCTTGCGTGAATTCTCATCTATTCTCCTTTTCTGTGGCATGTGCCAGCAGGAGTCAGCGGGAGGGATGTGCTGGTAGGGACTTCTGGGCCTTCGCTTCCGTCAAGTGTGTCGAGCTAAGTGTTGTAAGTCAATTACCTGTCACAGAGCGGAAATCTCAGGCGCTCCTAAGGACGCTCTGTGCTGCCTCCACTTTATGTTGCCTACTTTTGAGGGCTGTCGCACTCGCCGCATCCGTCAGATACAAAGCAAATTCCCCATGCAACGACTGCATTATGATTGTCACTTCAAATCCTTGAAATGCTGATTGAATGGACGGCAATTCGCTTGGAAAAGCACCAGGGAGAGCGATAGGGAGAGATACAGTGCAGCAGTGAATGTCACGCACTTGGCTGTCGCCGTTTTTATGCTGCCAATAATTCAAACTTCGCTGTGCGAATGCAAAAATGACAAGCCAAGTTCTCCTCCGGAGTTCTCCATTGAAGTGGAATCGATTCGGTTGCAGGGTTCCACTCAGGAGATAACGACCCATGGCTCCGAATAAGAAATGAAGTCTGAATTCCCCAGCCGCGTTATTTAATAACGCAATACCAGCCAGGAATTGAGCTGACTTGCAGAGTCTTTTATTAATTTGTCATCGTAAAATTACACAATAAATCTGTGAATAGAAATTTCCTTGACCAAGGCTGTCACAAGTTTATTATTATTAAATTATTCATTTCGTTACTCAGCTTAAGGCCTTGGTTCCAAAGCCAATAGCCTTTAAGAAAGTTTGTGTTATGAATAGAAATCCTTTTCGGGAACGAACCAATCTGGCATCCCCCGAAAAGTTCTTAATTGAATTCCATGGAAAGCACTGAAAAATTCGTTATGAATGGCCAACTCAAATTACTTGTATCAGTTGGTAGAACTAACCCCTTGAAAATGTTTAATGATTCACCACTTTTGTCTGTCTGTCTCGTCCGAAAATTGTGTTTTAAATTGTGTTTATAAAATTACGGAAACGACAGCACTTGGCAAAATCAATTGGGCAAACTTTTATCAACTTTTTTTTCACTTTGCTGTTGGCTTAATTAAAGTCAAGTTACTTTTCCTTTTCCGGAAAAGTAATGAGAGAGGCAACGGAATGCAAACAAAAAGTCTGTTGCAGAGAACTCAGTTTTCTTACTTTGCAAGCAATTCGCATGTCAATCATGATTTGCACAGAGGAGAGTTGACTTGAAAAAAGAAGGTATACCAGGGTAAGGTAGATATATAAAAAATTACACTTAAGGAATATCATAAAACCAGTAAAAACTTAAGCAATATAAAGGGAAGTTCAAGGTAATTCCTTGGGTAGTTTTAAAAACCCGAGAAATGATTTGTTATATTTTACTTTTAAGGAAATATTAATTAATTACCTCCTTAGTCTTCAAATAGTTATTAAATATATATTTTTAATCTATTAAAGCCACAATTTAAATAATTTAATTCTAGATATTTTTTGTAAAGTACCAATAAAAGGTTTTTTGTTATAGATTCCCAATAAAGTTGCCAGAATGTAAGTATTCAGCTTCCAAAACCATATAATTCCCTGAACTTATGATTTTCTTTATAAAATCCCTACTCTTAATTTTTTTCTCTGCACAGTGAGAATCATGAAGTACTACATAAAGGTAAAGTGAAACAGTTAACTCGGGCAACTCGAGTTCAGCACGTTTTCCATTTATGCGCACCGTGGCACCGAAAAACCAAGTCAAAAAAGGGCGACTGACACTCCGGTTGACATGCATTGAAATAGAAGTAAGTTGCCCAAATCCTTGTCGCCACCTGCTAGCAATTGGCACACTCGAAGGTAAAGTTTGACAAGGTGTTGACACGACACCTGCCGGAGCACCTTGTGTGCCACACGGCCAAACGGTCCAAAAAGACGAAGCTCTGGGCCAGCTACCTAGCTGAATACTTAATTAAATCGAATGCTGCGAAACTCAATTGCCTGATTCATTAGTTAGCCTCGAAAGCGGATTATGTGTCTGTGTACAACTGCTAATTTCCATTGCGAAATTGATTTGATGTAATTAAATTTCAATTTGCTAGCCATTCAGCTGTGAAACACATATATAACTAACTAATTTGGACGCTCGCTTGCTGGGGAAACTGGAATATTTCATGAAGCGAATTATTGACACCTTAATCGATGCTAATTATAAACATTTGTCCTGTAATAACACCGGAACGGAATGTAGCCTGATTTGATTTTGCGCAATTTGTGTCGCAGTTTGCCGTAAAATATAATGCATTGGCTGGAAATTTAATTCAAATATTATATGTGCGTTATTATACGGTTATTTGCATTTTGATTGTATAACATAATGTGCAGGAGGTGGAGGCTTAGTTCGAACTCCTTGCATGCCAAGGCACTCTCAGCTCGAAACCATTATTTTGATAAATAATTGAATATTGCTTCATTATACGTATGGCAGAACTTGCCCTGCCAAATGGGTTGTGGCTTCTTCTGTTCTTGCCAATGTTGGCTGCCACGTTGCTTGTCTTACTTGGTGATGTTGCTAGTGCTGCTGCTGCTGCCGACATCAAAATGCAATTGACTTTTCACTATATTGCAACTTTGAGGTTTCGCCAGGGCCAAACGTCAGCGTATGTGTATGTGTGTGTGTGTGACTATGGGTGTTGATTACACCAGCAACGGCAACACATTTGCAGCTCAACGTTCTCGAGTGCGTGTCTGCATTTCCGCTGACGAAGCCGCCTCCATGTTGCTCTCGCAGCACCAGCACCAACAATTGCAGTAACGGCAGCAACATCAACACGACCACACAGCTGCCAGCGACAATTTGGGAAGCTTCTGTTGCCGGGACTGTTTTGTCTTCGAATTTAGAGCAATTCAAGCAAAACTTTGCCACTGACTTCACTGTGGACCACAACACTTTGGATTAATTTACCGGAAACTTTCCTCCCCCGCACACACACTCACACACTCACACATTCGCTTACGACCTGCTGCTGGTGGCAGCGAAAACTTTTCCATTTTCGCTCAGTTTCTAGGTTCCGCGCACATAAATTAGACTCGTCTATTTCAGCAGCTGTCAATTGACATTTTTCCGGCAAAATGAAGCCATTTAAGCGGTTCGAGGGCAGCCAAAGCCAATCTTCTTGGGGCGAAAGTCATAAACCTTTTGGCTCCGTTGGCTGCAGCATAATCGTTATTTATGTGAGCGCGTGAAATGTATAAAAATGTTGCCCTTAACAGGCCATAAAAATCCCAGAGCGAACAGGCAGCAGGGCCATCAGCCTGGCCCGTTTTGTACGCCGGCTGCCATTTTGTGCAGTAAGCCAACGTGGCGTATGCGTAATGTTGTATAATGCAAAGGCCGCTTAGCCAGTGTTTGTTTTTATACCCTTGCAGGGTATTATAATTTCAGACAGAAGTTTGTAACGCAGTGAAGGAGACATCTCCGACCCTATAAATTATATATATTCTTGATCAGCATCAACAGTCGAGTCGATCTAGCCATGTCCATCTGTCCGTTTGTCTGTCTGTCCTTCTGTCCGTCTGTCCGACGCAAACTAGTAACTCAGTTTTGAAGCTATCTGAATGAAACTTTGCAGTTAGTCTTCTATATGCTCTCACTCCTACATAAGTCGGAACGGGTGACCATATCCAATAACAACGAAAATAATGCGCTCTATTGCTCTCCTTCCCCTCGCCAACAAGCTGTAGTTCAATCGGCGGCCGCTTGATGGCGTTCCATCTTCTTAAGAATATACATATATTATATATATATATATATATATATATATTATGTTAACTTATTTTTTTTTTAGGTAAATTAAAATTTGGCGGTTGAAGAGATGTGTTTTAGATCATATATGAAGTCCTGGTTTTTTTAAATTTAAATTCAAATTTGGCTAGTTGCGTTTTCGGTCATATATGAATTTAGGACTTTTTGCAAATGGTTGTTGTCAAAATATTTTAAGAAGAAAATTATTGTTGTTTTAATTGTTATTGTTATTGTTGTTTTCTTCTTGTTATTAAGCTGAAATTGTTTTTGTATTTTATTAATACAAAATTGGGCTTAATTTACATAAATTAGAATATTTCATGATTTATTTCTACCAGGTGAACAGAATCGGCAGCAGGTGCCCGGCGCCCAGCAGCAAGTAAATTGCGATCAGCTATTTACTATTAATGCAGCCTGTCTGTAACGGTTCTTTTCCAATTTTAATAATGGCCGCCCTTTGTTTACGTTATTTTTAATTTTGGCGGTTGACTACTTGCGTTTTCGATCATACATATATGAAAATAAGGCTTTTTGCAAATTGTTATTGTCAAAATATTTTTGTTGTAAAAGATCTTGTAGCTCTGGTTGTTATTGTTGTTGTAGGCACAAATCCAGATTCAAATCTGGGCATTTTCAGTGCAAATTGGTTAATTTCTGAATTTTTTATACCAGGCGCGCAGAAGGCAGTAGCAAGCGGCTGAAAAGCTTGATAAACTGTTATGCTTAAGCCTAGTTTCGAACCATATAACAATTTAGCCGAGTTTCGAATTTTCTGTTATAAATGGTTGGAGTCTTCGCTTAGTAGTACAGCAATAAGGTTTGTAACTCGGCTAAAGTATATCAGTTTACAATAGTGTTCATTTGCTTGCTACTGCCTTCTGTGCGCCTGGTATCTGAAATCCAGAAATTGAGAAATTTGTACTGAAAATGGCCAAATTGAAGTGTGGATTTATTTCTACAGCAAAATTGTTTTTGCTGTAGAAATAAATCCACACTTCAAGATCCATCCAGATTCATCCAGAGCTACAAGATTTTGTACAACAACAATAACAAAAATATTTTGACAACAAAAATTTGCAAAAAAAACCTTAATTTCTTATATGATCTAAAACACAACACACGCAACAACCGCCACATTTAAATTTACTTAAAAAAACATAAATTTATGTTTTAAAAGGGTCGTAAGAGCATGAAACTCCATCAAGCGGCCGCCGCTTGAACTACTGCTTGTTGGCGAGGGGATAGAGAGGGAAAGCACGCGGTATTTTTGCTACCATTTGATATGGTCACACTGCAAAAAAGAAGTCGCGCCAAAATAACCCGTTAAATTGGAATTTAAATTCGAAATCCATATTACTAATTATTTTCCTGTTTTTCTAAATGACTTTTTGTTGTTGTAAAGAAGCTTCGGGGTAGACGAGTTCGTTCAATTGGCAATATTACTAATTATTAAATGTTACTAATTATTTTCCTATGTTTTTCTAAACGAATTTTTGTTGTTGTAAAGAAGCTTCGGGGCCGCCGAGTTCGTTCAATTGGCATTATTACCTATTATTAAATATTACTAATTATTTTCCTATGTTTTTCTAAATGACTTTTTGTTGTTGTAAAGACGCTTCGGGGCCGCCGAGTTCGTTCAATTGGCAAGCGGTTAGCTATGTCAGCGATCCTCTGATAATCTGGCAAAGCCATTTATAAAAATATCATAAAAATAAATATATTTTTATCAAGTTAGAAAAATATTTCAATAAAAATACTTCGATGAGCCTAATAATCTGGCAACGCCAGATCGTATACATAGCGTAAAAATATCGTAAAAATAGCGTAAAATATTTGGAGAAAAAGGCATCAAAATAGCTAAATGAGCATCACTTGAGTTGAGTGTTCACTAAAGCTTTCACTCATTATTTTGAATTGAATTGAGTGTGCACAAAAGCTTTCACTCAAACTAAATTATTTCCGCTCATCGTCCATCTACAGCCCTCTGTGCGCCTGGTATCTGAAATCCAGAAATTGACGAATTTGCTCTGAAAATGCACA
>VNJQ01007950.1:0-25205 GCA_008042515.1 Drosophila truncata
TGAATATTACCTCGCTATATACCTACATACATATACATCTATATATTCCTTTTATAAGCTTTAGTTATGGGTTATATCGCCATCAAAAGAAAATTAATTAAAAATAGTGAACGCAAATAAAACCATGAACATTTAAACGGAACTGAACTGAACTAAGCTGATGATTTCTCGATCGTAGGGTATAAAGGGGTCACCGAAGCCATGCTTTGAGGAGGTGATCATAGGTTGGGAGGGCGCGACCACAATACCATCGGTGGATTCGCTCGGCTAACTTTCTCTAAATCTTTTCTGTCCCTGTAATACTTATTCCAGAATTTAATTATCATTCTCTTCCGGTTTTAGTTTAGTCTATCCTCTCTTGTCGCTAGCACGCTCAATTCTAATCTTAGCAATAATAATGTGTAGGCCGTATGCGAATCTGTAAGAGCAAGACCTCCACCCCCAAAGCCGACGAGCGAGTGCCGGATACTATAGCGTGCCCCCGCAACTGCAGATTCTCAATTTCGTCAACCATATACAGTCGTTACACGCTACATACCTGTTATCAAGGCATAGTCAAATATAACTTTAATCTTTTAAAATCCTCGAAATCCTTTTCTTGGCGTGCATTCTTTTCCCAGCCAAGACGTAATGAGACAGGCACGTGCTGCTGTCTTTGCCGGGGAGCTGGGGGATTTTCGATTGCATTAAATGAAGCATGACAACCTTTATCCCCACACCCATCTCCCATCTCCCATCAGCATCTCCCATCCCGGCATCCATCTATCCCAGCCAGGCTGGCTGATAAGTAAACATGTGTCAATAAATAAAACCATTTACTAGGCGGCGGTCCCTGCATCCTGTATGTTGAGGCCTCTTCCTGCTACCAGCGACTTTGTCTGGGGCGGCTTGGCTAACATAAAACAGCAAATGAAGCGAAAAACTGGTAAAAAGGCTTTTAAAATTCACTTAAAAACCAACAATGACAATCGCATCACATATCGAATTTATTTTGTTGGGACCACTTTTTTATGAATCAATTTTTTCTTTTTTTGTGTCGGGTTTAATGGTAATGCGTCGTCGTCGTCGTCGCTTGTTTTAGTGTCGGCAAATCGGTTAAATCGGTTAAATGGCTTAAAAGCTTGTGATAAAGAAGAGTGGGTACTGCCTTCGCCTCTTAATTTTTACGCTCGCTTAGCCGGGCCTAGTCTAGCCGTACTTTTTCTGGCCTTAACTTTGGTCACGTGCTGGGTAATCAATGGCCATCATAATGAAAAGATTTATCGCCTAGTTTTGCTAAGAATATGTTTACTGCCTGTTTATTGGATTTATTGTAGGTGGCTTAGTATATTTCGGGCCTAGTTTATGGCCCGTCGTCTCTCACAACAATCAGGTTTTAACGACTTAATAGCCAAATTCAATATTATTGCAATTTTCCAGTTGCTCGCATGCCGCGAATGCTGTTCCGGTTTCAATTCGAACTCTCGGACTTTCGGCTGTGTTTTCTTTTATTATTATTTCGTTTTTCTTTATTTTCAGGGATCTCTGGCAGTCAGCAGTGACAGCAGTGACCGAAAAAAACTTTTGCAATTCAATAAAAATGCAAATTTTTTATTTTGTACTCGCTCTCTCACTCGGTGCAGTTGGTTGCAATTTTTGGCAGTTTTCATTTTCGTTTTTAGTAAATATATGTATTTTGACTTTTTTGCATTGCAAGTCAGTTATGGGTTGTTGTTATTATTATTATTATTTTTATTGTTGTTTTTGGCCAAAGCTTACTGCGACAGTTTTGTGAAAGTTATGACAAATTGTGAGCGTTTTGAAGCAGCTTTTTTTCTTTATGGGACAAAGTTTGTACTCTTTTTGAGTGAATGAAAGTGAGGTTTCTGCCGGGTGAGAGAAAGTTGCTTTTGAGAAATTTTATTTTTTAAGAACAACTTTTTTTGTGGTTCTTGGTAAATAATATTATTTATTTTGACTGTTATTCCTTTGTAATTATTAATTAATTAAAGCTAAAGATTGTTTTTAGATTATAAACAACAAGACATATAATTCTCAAGTGGAAAAAGCTTCAACATAATATTTCTTGTGGAAATGAGCCATTATCTTCAAATTTGCAGTGAAAATATTCCTTTTTGAGTAAAAAAATTCAATTGAACTATTTTTTTTCTGTATATTTTACCAAAATACTCACTTAATTTCTTTTTGAAGTATTTAAAATTATTTTTTTAGGAAATCTTAAATTTTTTTGTAAAATAAAAGAGCATTTCATCTTTGCTTTTTGATCCTAACTTTAGTTTTAGTTTCTTGCTGAGTAATTTAATTTAGTGCAGTTATGCAAAAGTCAACCGAAATATATAAAAATTCAAATTTACACACACACAAATACACACACATACGCTCGAAGTTTCGGTGACAAAAACAAAATGGCGTCTGGTCGTCTAACTGGAACGCCAAAAATTCACTTTCGCGCATTGAAATGTAAATCAAATTTGGCTTTAAAACGCCGCAACGCAGATTTTTCCCGTTAGCCGGGAAAGAGAAGCACACGAAAATTCAGCTGACGAAGGAGGTGGTTATGGGTTACAGGATACGGGATACAGGAGGATGGAGGATGTGGGAGGGAGTCATGTCCTGCCCCCATACCCACGGCAACGCCCATCTAATGCTCCAAGTGTCAGGCAGCTGGCGGAGGGTCATGAATTTTCATGTACTCCGCTGACAAAGTCGCTGGATGTGCAATTTTTTACGTGTTCCCATCACGAAATGTCAGCGTGCATGGAAATCGAGCTGGGGACAATTTATAATGCAAATGTCAAGCGAGGGCAGTTGTCTTATGGCTCCTTTACCTCCTTGAAAAAAAGCCACATAGTCCCATTCCCTCTAAATAATCCCCAAGCAGTGCTGGCGATGTATGTTTCTCTAAATTGTCTCAGTTGGGTTCAAAATGTTTAGCTTAAATGGGTTTTTAAACCGCCAAATGGCATAAAATTTATTAAACATAAATAGTTTAAAATTAAAAAATATATAAACTAGAATTTCTAGTATTTTATTATATTTATTAGTTATTTATTTCTGTTATTTGTTTATACAATAAATATATCTTTAAAAGTAAAAAATCATAATTTTATGTATTAAAAATAAATTAGGTAATTGGTACCCGAATACTAAATATATATTATCGCTTTATAAACTTTAATTGTTTATAGTTTTTCCAATCTGATCTTTTTTTTCAAAAATATTGCAGGCAGCACTGATTGTTTTTTTAGCCCTTATAAGCCGCCTAAAAACCCCCTTAGAACCCCCTGTAGAGTAACCCACAAGTGAACCCCCTTGAGGGCGTGACAAAAATTGAATTAAATTCACTGCGAAGTTCACCGTCGCCGAGTTCAGAGTTTAATTAATTTTCTTTTGTTGTGTTGTTGCCCTAATTAAATGATTGAATTTTCGCATTTAGCCTTTTGGTCCTCCTACTCCACCTCTCTTCTGCACCTACTCTCTCTCTCTCTCTACCGGAGATCATAAATCATTAGCAGCCCTTTTCGAGGGCGTGGCAGCGAGTCGCGCCAGGTGATTGATGAGGCGGCACAATCGGCCAGGTGTAACCGGGTGGTGCAACCTGTGGCACGTGGGAAAAGGCAAAGGCAAAGGCAAAGGTAATGTCGCTTTGCAGTTCACTCATTTTTGCTTCGTTTAATTGACAATTAAGCATAATGTAATTTCTATAATTTAAATAACTATATACAAACATTAACTCAATTTAATTAAGTGTAGTGGCTGGAAAAAATAGAAAAGCTTTTTGTTTGCAGTCTCAAAGTCATGTCAAACATTTGTGTTTATCAAAATTTCATTTAACCATAGCCTGGGGTCAGCAATAACAATCAACAAGAACAACATCAAATTCAACATCGGCCATAAATAACCGCTTATATTATATATATTCATACTATGTTAACAGATAAACACGGTGTAGAAAAACACACCTCACTCTCTGGCCGACAGGTGCAAATAAATGCCATTGTTTCGGCAACCGCCAACTAAAAATGCCAACGGGTCGCATTTGGTTGAATATTAGCCAAGTCGCGGGGCTCATTGCAAATTAATTAATATCATCCCAAAAGCCAATACAATTTTGTGGTGCCTTTGACGCGAATTGCTTATATATAAAAAATTTTAGTTAAAAAATATAAATAAACCTCATTTGTTGCCCAATTTATGCTTGTTTTATTTCATTCACTGCCAATGAATTAATTTGGGAAATTGAGACAATATTCATGAACTCAATTGTGCGACAAAAATTATGCCAATTTTTGAATGCATCGATATTTTTGGTCAAAAACCAAAATTGTCGCATAAATTTTAACTCTTTTAAAATTATTTTAGACTAGAAGCTGCATAAAGTGTTGCCTAAATTTTAACGCTGTTTAAATTAGTTTAGATTAAGAGCTGCATAAAGTGGCTCTCTAATTTTAAACTCTTTGCAAATTAATTTAAATCAAAAGCTGCATAAAAAGTTGCTAAAATGTTAACTCTTTTTAAGTTGTTTGAGATTAAAAACTTCATAAAGTGTGAGTTAAGTTTTGGCTCTTTTTCAATTACTTAAGATTAAAAATTTGGTTTAAATATTAAATATTTTAAAGTTTTTTATGTTGCTTAAATTTTAATAAAGCGTTTTTTCCCCGGAAAACTTAGAACAAAAAACTCTATAGAGTTTCACTTTAATTTGCACTTTTTTCATGTTGTGCGGCTGTATTTACTCTCCTTTTTTTTTGTATTTTTTTTTCAGGTTGGCCAGAGGTTGCCATAAATTTTCGTCGTTTTGCTGTTTAACGAAAATGTAACATTTGGCGCCGACATTTTGAGCAAGAAAGTTTTTCACGTTTCGGTTTTCCGCGGGTGATTTATGTAACTCCAAGTGGGTAGCTGCTGGACCCGTGGAAAAGCGGAACAGTGAGTTTATAATAAGGTGGCCAGAAGTTGCGATGGGTTAAGGCAGTTCCCCGACAACTGTTGATGCATGCAGTTTCAGTCTAGTTCCAGGTGGCAGTCCTTTGGATTCCCTCCTGGCATTTGCATTTCCCGTCTAGGTTTCCACATTTAATAGCATACTTTTCGGGGCAGCCATTCAATAGCACTCGCAGTTCGCACTTGGCAATTAATCAAAGTTTTGCCTGCTCTCGTTTTTTTTTTGTTGTTGCTTTGCCTTGCTTATAATTAGCAATTTAATTGAATTTAAGTCACATTTCAAATGCACGCAGCAGTAAGTAGTGGCAGTGCCAATACCCCAGGCCAAAAGGGGCCTGGTTCTAGGCCCAAACCAAATTTCTAATTAGCACGCAATGCGTAAATAGCTTTGGTGCCTTTGACGCTTACGCTTTTGGCCAAAAGCTTTGGAATCCGCCTCCATTGTCAATGTAACACACTCACATGCCCAGCAGGAAGCCGGTATGACCGGGAAAACACCTGCCTGGTAGAGCACTGAGGGAAAATTTAACTAAGAACTATAATTTTGGAAATAAATATGCTTATAGAAAATGTGACTTTAAATTAATTTAAAGATTATGTATATATTTTGGCTAATTTTATTTAATGAAATGTGTTTTTGAATCCTTTTGCTTTAACAGAATTATTTTATATATTTATTATATATTTAGCAGCTTTGGAAATTATCTGTTTTTGAAATTACGGTAATTAATCATTGAAAGCACTTTAGATACCGATGGGGAATAGGTGGAGTTCTTGTGAAATAAATGTAAGTTAATGTAAATGTAAATTAAATGCATTAAAAATATTTTCTCAAGTGTAAAGCTACCTGGTACAGGTAGCGTTGCCTGTGCGTGATGTTTCAACTTAACGCAATTAACATGTCCAACTTAATTGATGCAATAAATGTTTGCCCTCGTATGCGACCGTGTGTGCTGTACAGGTATGTGTGTGTGTGTGTGTGTGTGTGTGTATATACGAGTGTACGTGTTGCCAACTGCGGCAACCTTTTGCGTGTTGCCAAACTCAAATAGCAGGCTTACACAACGTCCTGCTGACTGTTTGACTCTTTGGGCCGTTTAAGCTACGCGTTTGCCCAACAAATTTGAATCAATTTGTCGAAATTGACTTTAGGCGTTCGCTTGATTAATTACCATTGTATCGTATTTAAATTCCAGCGAGGAGCGCGGGGCATTCGTGTGGGTGCCACTTTATGTGGGGTATTATAAAGAGTTAATTAACGCTAATTAAGTTTATCGCTCGCCCCAATCGAATATATAATTCTGTTCACCGAAAAATATATCATGACATGACAAATTGCTTTCTTTGCCAACACGAAACACACACAGGAATGCTAATGTGGGCGGCATAATTTTACAGCCACAAGCTTTAGTACTCGATTTGGCCATAATAATAAAGTGGCTTAAGCCCACTTGGCACGCCCAGTTGTTGTCCGTTTTTAGTTGTCATATTTGTGGCTATCATGCTGAAACACACGAAAATAAATTCTATATATAAATTCTATAGTAAAGGTATAGTAAAACATTGAAAACAAGTCTCTAGGATTTTTTTAAAAATCATAAGCTTTAAATAAATAATATAGAAGTAATAGTTCTTAGTTCTTAAAGACAATGTATAAACGAAAAAATACAGAAAATAGTAATAAAGTGAATGTAATATTATAAAATATCTTTTGAATATTAGAAACCTTTTAAAAAAATATTAATTCATGCTGTGAGCCTTAGCTAAACACCTTCTTAGTTGTTTTTAGTTTAAAAGCGTTATTTATTTTTATTTACCAAGTTTTTATATAAGTTTATGTTGAAATCGTATTGTATTTTATTAGAACATAAAGGTATATTTCCCCCAGTGCCTGTATAAAATCATATTGTTGCTGCCACAGGACGTGACTCTGGAAAGTAAAAATGCAGGCACAGCGTCAGGACTCACAAGTGCCTCGCTCTGGCTGGCAGGATGACAGAGAAAATAGTTTTTATACCTGCTGCTGTCCTGGTTGCTCATTTTCTGATCCTCTGACCTCTGATCCCCTCGGATGCCCCTTTGGGGCGGGGCTATGCTGTCCTGTCGTGTCTCTCGTATGTTGTTGTCAACTCATGTTGGCAATTTTCACCTGCTCGTTCTTGGCCGGCCGCAGCTTACATTTATAACAAATACGACGACGACAGCAGGTGCTTTTGCGGGGTTCCTGGGAATGCGTTTATGATTTGCGGCATGTCCCTGTGCCACATAAATCAAATGCAATCAACAGTCCTTCGATAGCCACCTCCTGCACATTATGCCTGCCGCCTGCTAAGCAGTGCACCTGACGAAAAAGTAAAGGAATAGCAATGGAAATTCAATTTCTATTTGCAATAAAACGCAGCAGGGGACAGCAGGGATTGAGAATAGTGCAGGAGGAACCAAAAGGAATATCTACAGGACAACTGAACAGTTCCTGGTAAAGACAAACGATGCTGGCGACAAACAATCTCTGGCATTCTCTATAAAAATACTTCCTCCCTTGGGATGCCTTCAATTTTTGCAGGAAGACTGAGACTTTTCTATATCAATTTAGCAAGGTTTAAACAAATGATTTATTGGGTTTTAAGGATGTATGGGATAAATGCCTAAAATTAATTCTTATAAATTTATTGAAGAAGCTATTAAAGTATCTTAATTTATTTTGCTACAGCCAGAGCATTAAGGATTCGACTCCTTCTCCTTCTGTCCGTTTCCAATATCGCAAGGAAGTTGGACTCTGTCCGAAAATTCTGTTTGCTTCAACAGATTGAAGGCTGTGTGCAGGCGACACTTGAGTTGCACTATGGCCACACCCCCTTAAGGGGGTAGTTCCATTTCTCCTTTGGCGGGAAAATCACTAGGATATCATTACCAAAAGCGATTCGAATTCGAATCATCGATTGGGCTTAGGTTTGGCTTGCTTTGGTTTTGCCTTTGGTTTCCTTTTGCCCTGATTGCGCTGGGATTTTTTTTTATGTTGTATTCTTGCCTGGGAATCGTTTTTATAATTTCTTAAAAATACAAAGCAAATATTGCATAAGACGATGGGTCCCAAAAGCGCAGCGGGATGTAGTTCCCTCTGTATCTCTCTCTCTTTCTTGGACAATTTCTCTGTCTCTTTCCCTTTCTGGAAGTCCCTTGGCACCATTGACAGTTTCGACAAAAAACTATGGCAAAAATGTAGGAGAGAGGAATGGCACAGAAGGATGTCGAGAGTGTAAAGCAAAGGAAGAGGAAAACGATATGAGCGGCACTTTCGAAATTGCTGGAAAAACAGGCGACTCTGCCGGTGTGTGTGTGTGTGTGTGTGGGAAAGTCTCTTGTATTTTATTGAAATTGATATTCTTGGCAGCAAATGCATTGGTGCCGAGCATATTACTTTTATTATATGTTGTAGCTGCCTTGCTGTGTCTTTCTCATCTGCGTTGCCAGTTTTTGGATTACTATTACCAGGCAAGGGGTATATCGGATTCACAAATGATTGGGATAAGTATTAGTTGCTATCACTGTAAACTATAAAGGGAAGAGAGATTAGGTTTGCAATAATATGGAATGAAGAGAACATTATAACATATTAGCATTAATCTATAGCTTTAAAACCCCCTTTCTTTTTACTTATTTTATAGTTATCCCTTATTTAATTTCAAATTCTGAGCAATTTTTAGTCATTTTTACATTCTTCAGATACACCTTAGGTACTTTCAAAGTTCATAAACAACTTTTCCCATTACCAATGATTTTTTACAAACTCCATTCCTGCTTTCTTTTTTTTTTTTTTTGTAATGGCGAGAATAAATATTGAAAATGGCAAATGGGAATTGCACACAATGGCAGCTTGATCTCGCGCTCTCCTCCATAATATCCATCTATATAGTTTGCTATATTATTGTCAGGCTGTTAGTTTTGGCTCTGCGAGAGTGCAAAAGTTGCAAATGAGTTGGGGTCGCATGTCAGCGCGATATTTTAATATATTACGTGTGCCTGAGTGGAGAATCTCGTGAAATGGAAAGACATTTCCATTATGCATGATTTGAGTTCATTTTTCTTTTACATTTTCAATTACACCTGTCGGCAATTATAGAGATTTTTTGAGAGAAATAATTGCAAGAAAATGAATGTGAATATTTCGATAGCAAAATAGGTTTTTAAGCGCCTTTATTCATGGGTGTTATGCGGAATATAAATTGGTGTTTTTGTTTTTGCTTTATTTATTATAGATTTTAGGAGTCTATAGTGAAAATTATTCTTTAGCTACATCATCAGATTTTTATAAATTTTTTGGAAAATTAAGAACTTGTATTCCTAGCACAAATAAGTATTTCTTTCGGTTGAATCTAAAATATTTTTATATAAATTCTTTATAAGAATACATTTTCTCATCTTCCAAAATGTTTACCTCTTTTGAATGCATATTTCACTTCCGTTGAAACCCTTTCAAAATTCTTTCCCAATTCCCGCAACCATTCGATTCAAGTGCGAATTGAGCTCACTTACATGCCAATGGCTTTGGCGAATCATTTTAAAATTAGTTCGCCTGGAATGGAGCTGCTGGGATTGCATAATAGAGCGCACACAATTTGGTTAAAATGTTAGGCCCAGGCTCTGTGTACCGTGTCCCGTGTCCCCTGTCCCCTGTCCATGATGCGAAACATAAGCAAACAGTTCATTATGCAAATGCAACATGAAACTTGGTTCGTTGGTGGATCCTGGCGGCAGGATCCTGCTTTATGCCGCTCTCTCAGTTTTGCCTGTTTATTGTGCACTGGCAGAAGGCAGACAGGAGTACAAAACGCCAGGATACGAGGGGCAGGAACAGAAGCCAGAGAAGAAGGGGTGCTGGGCGAATGCAGAGCCAGATCCAGGTGAGTCGCTGCAGCAGCGGCAGAAAAATAATTAGAGCCTGCCAGGTGGGCACGCATTGTGCCCAGGACTCGGGGACACAAAAGGGGCTAGGGTCGGGTGAAAATTCGGTGCGGGGAAAAGGCGAGTCCGGGGTATTGTTTACCAGCTACTACGGCGTTGCTCCTGCTCCTGCTCCTACTCTTGCTCCGCCTCCTGCACTGGCTCCTGCTCCCGTTCCTGCTCCTAACACTGCTCCTGGCCTGCCACTGGCAGTTCGTTGCCGTGACAGTTTCAATGTGCAAATCTGCATAAATGCGCATTTTAATTTTGTTGCACATTTTGCCGGCTGCCTCGTCTAATTGAAATGCATGCAGGCGGGAGGACGCAGCCGAGGAATATGTACCTATGTCCCGTTTGACTTCTGCTTTAAGGCCTATCTTTAATGCTTCGATACACTGATAAATATTGGTTTGATATGATCTATGATTTGTAGAGAGATTTAATTTATATGTTGAATATTGCTTTTGGTCAGAATTTATTTGGAAATCATAAAAAATTTGTTTCAGTTTATTTTAAATCTATTAGAAACTCGTTTGTGTAATGTAAATAATTTACCAAACGATTTTTTAAATATTAAGTAGAATAACGTTTTTTATTTATTTTTATATCATGACTTATAAGATGCGTAACTCAAGATTTGACTTTTAAAAGCAATATAACATTTTATTAAGTCAATCTTATTCCTTATATTGTCTTTGATTTAACCTTTTGGCTTTTTAACTTCATTAAAACCAAATTATAATTTTACCCCAATACCTGTTCGAATTTTCTTCCCAGTGCATCGACACATCACAACCATCAAGACGGCATTTTACGACCTCATTCCTGAAGGATGTCTGCGCCCCATTTTCTTCTTTTTTTTTGTCTTTTTCGGCTGGCTGGCCATTAGCAAACCCTTTTGCGTTTATTTACCTTTATTTTTTATTTATGTATTTGCGTTTTATTATTGAACGGCCACGCGACATGAATTTCAATGAATGTCAAACGAACGAACGAACAAACGAACAAACGTACAGTTTTCCCCGCTGCCCGATGTCATTCATCCATTCCATTCCTTTCCATTCCGCCAGGACATCGCATTCCGCCGGAGGGCAATGGCATTCCGGCCGTATCATTGTCATAAAACGAGCGTGTCATCACAAATGGCAACAAATTTGGCAAATTGCCAGAAATAAAATTTAAATTAGCAGCCCGAAAGCAACACCAACGATGGGACCTATTAAACGAGCCTCAGTTCCTCAAATCATTATCTGCCGGCTTGATTTCACCTTACCATCCGAAAGAAAGGATGTCTGTCCGCCGTCAAAGTAATAAATAATCGAGTTCGGGTGGGAATTTCATGGCTGCTTAGGCACTCGTTTCTATCCAGCCAACCAGTAATTCATCAAGTTGCCAAGAAAAGCAGAAAATAAAAATAAAGGGAACCTCAAGCCGGGTTCTGTTTTATATATAATATATGTCAGAGTGGCGGGCACTACTCAAAAAGTGTCAGCAATGATTTAATTTTATTCCATTTTTATGTCACCAAAAACGCATATAAACGACAGCAGTGATGCTAAATAATCGAAATGTTTCAGGAAAACTATAAAAATATATCTTGAGTTTGGAGGAAATTTAGAAATAAAATAAGAGTTTTATAGAAAATAGTAATAAATAGTTTATATATCTAATTTCGTCTTTATGAACTTTTTTAATATATTAAACATAATGTTTTGATCTTAAAATGAAAGAAATTAAACAAGAATTAAAAGTAAAATTATTAATAAAATATAAATCAGATGAAAAGGTATACAAATATTGACAAATAAATAAAATAAAATAAAATTAGGTCAAAAGGAGCTTAAAAGTTATAATAGATCTTGCTCCGTTTTGGAATTTATAATTTAATTATAAAATATCAAATATTATTATTAATAATTTTATAAATATTAAAAAAAAATCAAGTTCAGCGTCGTAGAATGATGATTTCTATTTTATTAATAAGATTTCTATGGTTATTAAACACAAAGTTTCTTAATGATTTGTTTCAGATAAAAATTAATTTTTTTTCCAAATTGAAATAATACTAATTATTTTCTGCATTTACAGAATTTTCAGTTTTAAAAAACTAATAAAATCTTACAAATAAAACCCAATTAACTGGCATCACTAATAAGCACACATGCAGGGGCAGTGCTCATTATGCAAATTGCATGAAAATTCACATAAGCAGCTCACCAAAACTAATTTGTCACTGTCTTTTGCTTGTTAGTCAAACGAGCCAAAAAAAAAAAAACTTAGAGGGCCAAAATGTGTGCGTCAGTTTGTGTGTGTGAGGGCCACGCTTTTGTGGCTTACATTTTTATCACTCTTCTGCGGCTAGAGAGAGAGAGTGAGTGTCCTGTGGGGTGTCACTCAGTTTTAGGGGTGTTTGTTTGCTGATAAACGAGAGACCGAGAGACGGGGGACAAACATGCAAACAATTTGATAAAGTTTGCAGCCAAAACACACCCCCCGCCCCCCAAAAAGCATACTTGGCCAACTTTAATCGGGCTCTAATAAATGCTAACTGATATTAATGGTAAACTTACATTTCATTTAGGGGGAAAGCGTCCCCTAAAATGTTGTATAATTTTTATGGCTGCCACAGACAGGGATGGAAAAGGAAACTGGGATTCCCTGAAGCCAACAGAGAGTCACGCAATTTGCATAAACAAGTTGCCGGAAAATCTCGCCCACTCTTTTAACCCTCTGAAGCCGCACAACAACAAACAAAATAAAAAAAAATAACACAAAATTTACGCGATGCAAACGTGAGTCCGATGCAGATCATGTGGATTTTTGTTGTTGTGCTCCGATTTTTGGTGTGCCTCTGCCTCGTTTGAGGCCGAGTATTTGATTGCCATTTTCCTGATTTCCCTACGATATTTCCCACGATGCCTAGGAGGGGGAATTCTACCAAAAATTATAATTAAAAGCTGCATACTTGCGGCGCTGCTTTCAATTTAATTATCGCACCCGCTGCACAAAAGCGAATTTCAGCTCTAATTAGTGAAATTTTGTTTCCGCTGGAGAGGGTTTGGTTTTTGGAAATTCATTGACTGCACTCTGGAGAGGACTGCATACCAATACCAGTTTTCCCCCTCCTAAAATTGGGGAATCAATCGAAATATGTGCAGTTGCCGTCAGATATTGGGGGATTTATTCCAGGCTGAGCATTTGCTCTATTGATTATGAATGAGTACATATCGTGGGCATTTAGCTAATATGCCAATTTTTAAAATGCAAACGATTTTTGAGGGAAGCCAAAAATAATAATGGGCTATTATTGTTTAATGAGTGGTTATCATGTCTATGAATATATTTATAATCATATAAATAAACATGTAGAGCTTGACATTAAATACTGGCATAAAATATAAAAAATATATAACATTTTCTTGAACTTCGAGACATATTTAGACTTTAAAAACTTCGTCCTATTCCCCTTTATATTTATTTTTCCTTTTCCATAACTTGCCATACGAGTACATGTTAAAATCTTTGCAAAAGTTGTTGGCATAATTTTTCCCACATCTTGTTTTTTTTGTTGTTGTATTTTTCTTCTGTAGGTTTTCCCCAGCTTTCGTGTTCGTGATTTTCCCTTTTCCAGCTTCTAAGCTTCTAAGAGTTTTGGCTGGTTTTCGCCAGGCTCCGCTGGCTGGGTTTGTGTATAAACTTGTCAAATTCAACTGTCAAACGCACCTGTCAAGCGTAACAATTAGCACGGCTGCAATCCGGCAACAGGAGTAACAGCAGCAACATCGACGACTGGCATTTGCCAAACGGGCGGCAACAAAGGCTTCCATCCATTGGCCCACTTCAATCCCGACGAAGCCTGGTCCTCGTGGGAAATGGAATGCCAGTCAGTGGCCGATGGTCAGAGTGCTCAAAAAGGTGCCAATGATTTACGAGCGCTTGTCGAATTTGTCAAAAATTGTTCTTGGTGCTGTTTTTATTTTTTCTGGCTTGCGTAGGGAAGTAAGAAATAAAGAATTAATTATAATGGTTTAGGTAGAATAAGGGAAAAACATGTGAGAGTTAAAACACCAACTTAATAGAAGTTTTAAATAAAATTTAAATCTAAAAGTTTATATTTATATGAATTATACAGACTATTAAGAGTATGAAAATATATTTTAATTAACGACATAGAATTTTCATGGACTGCTGTCCTCTCTGAAGATGCATTTTCTCCCTCTTACTTAAGAAAGTCTTTTTTAAACTTCTTTTAGTTTTCTCATAAATTCCTATTCAAAAGAAAACTAAAGTATATATTTTTCTTCTATTTCCTTTTTTCCTTATTGTTAGAGACTTGTTGCTAATAAATAGATCCAATCAAAGGGACACTATCCTGTTCTTCTCTGACTTTCTTCCTTTATAACTCACTCTACTCTCCCCTCGGCTGTAATTTGTCGCACGTCCATTACTTAGCTGGTCAATTAGGTGGCAGGCAGCTTCATTCGGGGACCATTGTCAATTGCAAAAACTAACGCAAACAATTTGCTGGCTCATGCCGAAAGCCTGCCTGCCGTCCTCAGCCCTCAGTCCCCGGTGTTGTTGTCCAAATTACGGACGGCTTTATAAATGGCGGCAATTGCGACGGAAATGTGGCGCGTTCATGGCGTTTTTATGCGGAAATGACATTGTTAGTTCGGTGGCTGCGAGAGAAAATTTGCATAGTAATAAAGCAAAAATGCCGCGGCTGACTTATAATATGAAATTGGATGGTTGGCCAGCCGTCCCACTGGCCACTTAAGCGCTGCAGCTCGCTTTTGCATTTGCATTTTTCGGCTAACAAGAACAGCCCGCAGAGCTGGCCAATTACCTGAAATCAATCAAAAATATTTCACCATCTCAAATTGTTTGTTTTGGCCCTCTGCTTGTTTTCCTTGCCGTGCAAATTACTCCTGGACAAAGGAAAATAGAAGGAGTGGGCGGTACACTGAAAATAAAAACAAAATAAAAAAATAAACATTTTCTTGGCCAAGTTTCATGAATTTCCAATCGAGCCCTGAGGCCTTCTTTCGTTCGAAAATTTAATAAGAAATTATTGCAACCATTTGGCGGGGTGAGGTATTAAATTCTCCATCAAATTCAGCTTCACCTTCAAACTGAACTTCAACTTATATTCGGGGCTCTGGGCACAAAAAAAAGAAGAAGAAAACTTTGCTGTATAGCTGTAAGTATTTTGTATTTTGATATCAAAAAGTTATTTGGCCAGACATTGTGGATGCTTTAAGGCGGTATGCTGTGCAAAATGTTTGCTTTTCATGTTGACCCACCAAAAAAAAAAAAATACACAAAAAATGCTCGTAAAAATGCGTCACGCATTTTGTGAAACTGCACAGAAAAAACGGTGGAAAGGAACAGGTGTGTTGTGTTGCCACAAAAAAATCACTAGATTTATGTGCCAGAAACTCTGGCTGACATTTGTTGTGGCTGTGCTAAAGAAATGTCTCAACTTTAAGTAAAGTGTATACATGGCGTATACGCAATGCTCGCTCAATTAGTTTGGTTGCTCATACGCCGCGTGGTCGCCGCAGGGCTCACAATTTATCAATTTTCATCAATCAATGTCGATTGGCAAATCTCTGGCGTTAAAAATGGAGGACAGACAATCCGTATTTCGTATTTTCTTTTTTTGTAAAAATTATTTTTCAATTTTATATATTTTTTTTTGCAAAATAAATGGCCGCCATTTGTTGACATGTGCGATGGCCTCTCGCTATCCCCGATTCTCTCTCTCTCAATCTCTCTGTCAGGCTATGCAAACGTTGATTCATTAAAATTCAATTTTCACTCTGGCCTGTGTGTGTGTGTGTGTTTCTCGTTTAATTGGAGCCTGTAACAGATTGCGTTACATCAACATATAGATGGAATAAATATATAACAGTGAGCTTAGCGACCTTGAAATATTAAACTAAATACCAAGAGCTAAGCACAACAGTTCAAAAGGTCAGCTCACACAGATTATTGCAACTGTTTCTGCCACCCCAAAAGTACTTTTACATTTTTAGGAATAATAATTTGTTTGGAGCGGTCTTTTTAATAAACTTTTACAGCACTCTTAAAACTTGGCCCAGAAGTTGCTGCTGAAAAAAAAACTTTTTTTTCGCAAAAGAAATTTATGTAAAAAAGCTGCAAAGCTCTCTTTATTTGTGACGCGGAAAATGAAGTTGCAACTTGCCACAAAAAGATTAATCCAAGTGAAAAGTAACTAAAGATGGGGAAAATAATAATAATATATTTATGCTGAGATTCATGGCCAACAATTAGAAGTCAAGCAAATGTTTGCGGCCGAGGAAAATCAAATGTCGATTCCCATCGTCATTATTCTAATCCCCCGACATGTTGGTGGGCCATCAATCACTTGACTTGTTGAAAATGATTTCAATCAAATGTTGCTTAAGTTTTGTGGGCAGGTAACATGAGAAATTAAGTTGGCCCCCGGTTTTTGGGGTGTTTTCTTGGGGGGTTTCCCTGGTGCTTCCTGGTGGGCCGTGGGATTGATTGATGTGCGTGTGGCTGAAGCTTAAGTCCATACCCGCGCTCTCAAAAAATTTCCCTGCAAGATTTGGGCTACGGAAAATGCGTTTCAAACGCAGTCGAGTGGAAATTCTCAACGAGCCCGACAACGATGACTCCTGTTTGGCTTTGGCCAACGGATTTGAGTGTTTTTATTTGTCTGTTTGTTTGTTTTTCGTCTTTGTCTTGGCTGGCTGGATATCCCCTTCCTCCTTTCAGTGGGTAGGTGCCGAGAGGATGCCAAAGATGACGACGTTGAAGAAGACTTGGCAGTGCCAAACGTCAAGCATCATTGGCCACAGCCAGCAGATGGATGTGAAGAGAGAGAGAGAGAGAGAGAGAGGCACTGCAAGAAATAGTGATAGAAAATGTAATTTAAGTTATAAATAACAGAACTGCCTTAGTTTAACTTTTAAAATATTTTTAAAATTTATTAATAAACTCTAAAAGAGTATCTTGATATTTTTTCGCATTTATTTCTCCCCCTGTAAAATCTAAAAAAGGATCAAACTGACAAGAGGAGCTGCTGCAGCCGCAAGGAGTGTGTGCGTATATATCCCAGGCTGAGTGTCCCGATTCGTATTTCTATTTCTATTTCTGTCTGCGTCTCCTGCATTATTTGCTAATCTGCACAACGACAAAAACGATTTTCAAATTCTATGGTCTGTGTGCGTATTTATATTTTATTTGTGCAATTCTGGAAGCATTTCGAGAAGGGGGCCTGTGTCCCCTGGCCCCCGTACATCTGTTTCCACTTCTGTTGGATTTACATTTTGATTTGTTTAGCTTTTCAGTAGTTTTTTCCTTGTTTTTCTCTTATCAGAGCAGAGTTTTGCCTTTGACAGCGGAGTGCTGAATAATGTAATTGATTTAGATGACTTTAAATGAATTTTCCGCAAAACTTTTCTATTTTGAGACAATGCATTAAGTGGAATTTTGAGCCGAGTGAGCACCTGGTTTGCTAGCAGCAGCAGCAGCAGCAGCAGCAGCATCTCACCCCGGTGAACAACGCATTACTCATGTTTTGTGGTGGCAAAAAAAAAAAGAAAGAAAGAAAACACACACACAGCTGGCAGGAAAAGCGATGGAAAGCGATGGGCGGGAGCAAGGTTACACTTCAAAGACATGGCCGCGTGTCTCGGTGTTGAAGTGAAAAATATGTGAAATTTAATTTTCCTAAGTGATTTTTCATGTAATTCGGCACCTGCTATTATTTCTTTTCAATTTTCCGTTGTTGTCTACTTGTACATATACTTGATAACACTTTTTTCTCATGCTTTTTTTGTTTTTTTTTTTTTAGCCCTGCTGATCAATTGTTAATGCCATGTGGATGTATCTGCACTGGCGTTCGGGATTTTTCCATCCACCAAAGGAGAAGTGCTGCTGCTGCTCCATTCTTTATAGTAGACATTTCAGCGCCTTGTGAACTTGGTAAGAGGCCAGCCATGCATCACGGGCAAACTTTCTTTCCGCCACTGTCGTTGGCTTGCCAGAACTTTTGGCAAGAAATATGAAAATTACATTTTCTATATGTTACCCAAGGGGGTGTGGGGGGTGGATGAGGGAGTTAGGTCAGAGGCGTCGGGGATCCGGGCATCCGGGCATCCCGAAAGGGGGCCCTATGGTTTGTGGCTGCTTTCGGGGCAAATGAGCCCTGCAAATGGTGCATGCAAAGCGTGTGCGCTGATTGCGCCCAATGATTGCGCAAACGGGCCAGCATGACGGAGCGTTTTGGCCATGACATTTCCCCGGGGAATTGGGTTAGCAGTTGCAGTGGCAAAAATGCACTGAAAAAATAAAGGAAGAAAGAAAAACAAACAGGAAACGTATCCGGCCAGCAGTCTGCAGAAAGCCTTGCCTACTTTTGGCGTCAGCAGGCAGGAAATATTTTGGAGAGCAAATAAAATGGAGTTTTCTTCAAGAGAGATGAAGTTTTATGGGTTTTTTTTATTGAAGAAATATGAGTTTAAATTGTTAACCTTAAGAATAATATTCTCTTTACTAGATTTGGTGGGAATCCTAGAAAATAAGCATATTTTAGTTAATAAAAACATTAAAAAAACGGTTTATGTTGTTTTAAATGTATAGTTTTTTGTAGTAAACGTTGCTTTTATATTTTGTATATTGAAATAAATTATAAACTATTTCAGAAATACTTTTTTTTTGTGTAACACTAAGCATCTGCACTAGCAGCATCGTCACATTTAGCATCCCACACTCGGTTATCGCACTCGCACCATAACGATTCCTGACCCCACGTAGCGCTTGTGACCCCACGCACGCCGGAAAGTGTGCCACAGAAAGTTTAAAGCTCAGCGCAGTTCATAAAAATCAACCCAAACCGAAAACACAACTAAATGGAATAAACGGGAATTATGCACTCCTCATGAGGCATGAACACAGCTCACGCCGAGTAATTACACAGGGGGGGGGTATACATAAGTGCCACATTTCATATTTTGGGTATGATTATTAGAGTGATTAGTGAACAAATATTTAAAATGAATAAGAAATAACTTAGTAAATAATTTCAAAATGGTTTGTTAATTTATTCACTTGCATAAAAAGTATTTTAAGGAAGTCATGAGGAAGATATTATTATTTAAAGAGCATGCGATATGAAGATATTCAAAATATATAATTCTTACATTTATTTATAACGAGGTTAAAAAATAAGTATTGACTTATTAGAACTTAATAACAAATGGTAAAAAATATATCAAAGCATTTGAAAGTATTTTTAAAAATTCATAAATCTTACTTAAACAAAATATATATAAAACAAATTATACTATTTTTCATTCCAAAAAATAAATATAAAAACTATATTTATTTCATATTTATAAATATATAAAGATAGTAAATCTCTCATAGTGAAGAGTATTTGATATTCTCCTACCCTCCCTTAGCTTTTCCCATCTGTTTTCTCAAATTTTTGCGTGACGGAGGCGTGGCCGGAAGGGTGTGAAGTTGGAGGAGCGGGGTGAACCTCATAAATTTGCGGCGCTAATGCCATAATGCCGTTTTATGAAGATGAAAGTCGTGCGTTTATTTCATTAAACAAATAATAACAGCCGAAAATAAACCGCAGCAGCAGCAGCAAGGCTTCACCCAACCCTTGGCTTGGCTTGGCTTGGCTCGGCTTGCCTTGGTCTGGTATTTTTCCCCCCCGACATCCCTCGACATGGTGCTGCCATCGTATCCAACGGCTTAATGAGTTGCTGCCGGCACATGCCTCATTGAAGGTCGAAAGGCTTACTCCCAGATACACACTCCCTTCCCGCAATTGAATTTATGGCAGCACATGTACATGTTGGGGGCAAGGGCGAAACTGTGTAAATATTTCTTATGGCATTAACGCAAATTTGTTAACAAATTTGTTTGTGCCTACAAACGAATTAGCCAACATTCCCCGGCTCGGCATCAATTAAGTCGCTGGTGATTCCCGATTTGCAGTCTCAATTCGTCGGAGGATTCTCTGATTCTCCCACTCTGAGTCTCTGGTCTTTCTCTCTCTCTCTCTCTCTCTCTCTCTCTGGGCGCGGGTAAATAAATCAGACCCAATAGAAATGTGCAGAAATTTAAGTTGCCAGAGCTATACGGCTGGGTCTCATATTTCAAGCTGCTTGTTAAGTGCATGTTTTATGATTATTATCGCAATAAAAACTCGGAAGCTTCAGCCAACAGGCGCCTAGGCGCTGTGCCTTTGCCTTTGCCGCAAACAAGTAAATGATACGCCCTAGTCGCAATCCTGACTGCCTGCCAGGATGCAGAACTCTCACAGGGCAGACAGGTGGGCCCAGTGCCTGGCCGGGGCATTATAAAGGCAATAAGATTTTCAAAATACGACAATTTATGCAATAAACTTTGAAATTTATGCCATTTCGTCGTCGGCACAGACGCAGCAGCAGTAGCAGACATCCTGTCCCCTCGATCCTTTGCTGATTTTTTGCCAGGACTAAGCTAGCTCTTTCTGCTCAACGGTGGTGGTGGTTTCTTCTTTTTTTTCTTTATTGCCGGCCCGAGTGCTCAAGTATCCTGGGTGCCTGACGTCTTAAAGTCAATCCTTGCGCTAATCCCCAGCAAGTGCGTTCCCGTTGCGGATGCGACATTCACTTTTGACTCTGCAACTTTATATTTTGGCGAAAAACGCTAACCGTTTTCTAGCCCCTTCCCTGTTTCAGGCGAAACTCGATTGTCGCTAATGTAAATTTATTTGCGCCGAAAAGTTGGGCGCGTTTTGGGCTTGGGATTTGCATGAAATGAGATAAGCAAGTGGCATTTTGCCTGGAAGGCAGAAAAACACTGCCGCTGCCGCTGCCGCTGCCACTGCTTCTGTGTTGCGGCTTTGTGGGGTTAATAATAAGTGGAAGTTTCAGCAAAACTGGTGGGTGCTTATCCTTTCTTAGTTTGAAGCCTTTTTTGTTGTTGAAAATGTTTCTGAAAAGAATAATAAACTTAGCTATTTTTTTGAATATAACTATGAATATCTATTTTCTATTTGCTACAATTTTATAATCTATAATTTATACTTTTATATACTTTTTAGCAACTAAAAAATCTTTTTAATCTGGCAAGTACTTACAACTGAAATCAACTCTCCAAAGAAACCACTTGTTTTGTTTCAAATCCTAACCTCCCAAAAAAAAAAAACTCTTTCACTTTGTTGTCCATTTGATAATTAAAATTTGGTTGCCTACTCTTGGCCAAATCACCATTGCAAAACCCCTGGCTTTTTGGCCATGAAACGTAGCTTTATTAACTCGACAAAAAACGGTAAATTATATGACTGCTGTAGGTGTTTATATAGCCATAGAGCCATAAACATTGTTCCGGGCCGGCTGGCTATTGCAGCTTTTGTTCAAGAAATATAAAAAATATATTACCTACTTTCCAGCCGAACTTTTAAGCATCCCTCACCGCCCCATCAACCATTCGTCAGTTGATCCTGGGCTGAGTGTGTTTTTTTCTTCTTATATATATATTTCTTCTTTTTTTTCTGGTGAGCGAGGATTCCGGACTGAAGTCTTCTTTTTGGGGATTAGGCGAGCGGTCGACCGACCGCCCCTAATCTTTGGCAAATCAACACCCCGAAGAGAGAAAAACATTTCGGTGGAAATCTTTTTTGGCCAGCACACCTGCACCTTTCGTTAGGGCCATTCGGTTGGCCATTTTGGCTAAGCGAGCAATCCCCACCTGCAGTCGATTTGATACCTACGATTTTTTTTGGTAGTTGAGGGAAGCCGTGAGGTGAAATCATAAAAAAATTAGTTGGAGTCTAAAAAATATTTAAAAATATTTAAAAAATTACAAACTGATCTATATTTATTATTGAATTTTTGAGCAGGAGGTATTCTTATTTATAATTTACTAAACCTAAGAATAAAGCCAGATTTTAATGATAAAAAACGCTAAGGAAGGCCTAGATTTGCATTTAAAATATTATTTTATATGCAAAATATAATTAGTTTTAATACATTTCAAAGAAGTTGTATTTTTCAGTATATAAAATATATTTTGCTTTAGCAAACTTTACAATGGGTACTACATAGTCGTCGCCCTTAAGTTTTATGTTCCCATTTCAGGATTTTTTTGTGGGCTTCCTTGACAATATCCTCGCACCTTTTGCTGATTTTTATTTCGATTTTATTTCGGCATTCGGTATTTTATTGAGGCCCTTTGCCACGCCCCCTGACTGGGGGCCCAACCTTTTCCTGTGATTATTACTATGACTTTGACGCCCGAGGACATTGCTCTGCTTTCGGTCCCAGATCATAAACGGCCAAACGAGCTTTTGAGCGTAGTTATGTATTTCTTTCGCCATTTCTGCTTGTTTTTATACATATTTTTTCTTTGCCTATTTTGCCACGCCCACACTACAGACTACAGACATACATAAACCCATATACATCTACATCTACATATATATAGAAATAAATGTGTAAGTGGGCGGTTGCGTAATTTCCTAGTATGACCATAAAATATGGCAACAAATTTTATGCGCAAGGAAAAATCTCAATTATTTGGCAATCAATATTATAGAGAGAGGACCCCCAATGCCATTTGGCGGCCATAAAGGACCTATAAATTATACAATAAATGTCATTGCCAATGTCCTTGAATCGGGCGGGATTATTTAACATAATTTAAATTTATGTTTGTAATCGACGCCCGAGGAACAAGGTTGCCGACAGTTTGACCGGAAGTCGGTTTAGTGTGCCTCTGCCTCTGCCTCTGTCTCGGACTCAGACTCGGCATTGTCCTTTTCCCCGAGGACTCGTTAATCAGCGTTTTTTACGCTTGCCTGCTAATGATCTGTCTGTCGGTTGCCGCGCCCATGTCTGAGTCAGTGCCCGTGTCTGTGTGGGTTATATATCCTTGTAAAAGTAACAGTAAAGGTATAGGTGTTGTGTCCGCCATTTGCCAAGGATCTACGGCGGCTGTGATGGCGGCTTTATCGGCGGCTGTCGTCTCAGTCTGAAATTAAGTTAAGTTATCCTTGGGGCCCCTGGCAAAGTCGTGACTATGGCAATTGATTTGCCGTGGGAAAAAGGTTGTCCTTATTCCTTCTTAAAGTATGTGCGAAGGGAAATAAAAGTTGGAAAAGCCGGCTGTGAGGTAAGATTATCTGATGAACTTAAAAGTTGGGGGTCATCAAATGGTGGCCATTTCAACAGGTCAAATGAAAACAAATGGGAGTGTTTTTGGGAAGTTTCCAGTAATCATTCTTTTTTTTTTCTTAATGACAATTATCATTGTTGTTTGGATATTATTTTAACATAATTTTGATTTAAAAACTAACGCGGTTTTAATATTTTTACTCAGTATAAATGAAGTATATATGATTTTTAAGGTGAAAGGTAGAGAGTGTAAAGTTAATAAAGTATAAGAAATAGAAATAGAACTCCTTATATCTATAAATAAATTAAATTAATCTTGCCTTATGGTAAATAGTTTCTTTAAATATAAATAATATTTGCTATTAACCCAATAAATACATCAAAAATTCAAGCAACTAATCATCATAAAAAGTTATATTTTTATCAACTTTTAATTCCGCTTCCTTGTGTGCACTTTGTGCTCAAAGGACGTTAAACTTTGACAAACTAAAGTTAGATTTCCGTTTATTGAATAGTTTAATTGGGCATTTGGGGGGTGGACATTCGATTGGAGTAACCAGTGGGTTAAGGGGCCGTCTTTGGTGAATAACAACAGCAAAATCAAACAACCTATTGGGCCAACAACTGTTGGCTGTTTCGAGGAAGTTGCAGGTTGTTCGTTCGACTCGTGTGACAAACATCTCCAAACACACACTCACACACGCACGTTTGTCTGTCATTTTGACACACTTTCAGCAATTACAACAATGTTTGTTTGCACACTGCTGTGGCTACTGCCTCTTCGTGGCTGCCGCCTCCTCCCTCTGCACCCGCTCCTAGATGACGATGGCGATGATGGTGACATACTTGCAAACACCTACATAACACGTCAAGCAACATTTATAGCAGTCCCCAAGCCGTGTGATATGGGGACGGTGGTTAGGAGGAGGTTTCATAGGGGTTTTGGCAGGGGTTTAAGGGGGTTTTAGGCGGGGGTTTTCCTGGGGTTTGAGTAGGTTTCATAGGAGGTTTAAGGGGGTTTCAGGAACCCGTCTCGTTGGGTAACTCGATTGCTGTTGCATATTTGATTTCAATTGAATTGCCGTTGAGTGCTGTGCACACTCACTCGCACACACACACACACGACGCATAAAGGGGGTGTGGGGGCAATGGCAATGCAACGCTTATTTGACAGTTGATTTGACTACATTTTCAAAGTGATTGACATTTGGCACATAGTGTGGGCCAGGGAATGGTCATGGCTATAGAAATGGTCACGACTATGGAAATGCCAATGAGCAGGGGGTAGAGTCCATCGATAGTCTTCTCCCTCTTGGGGTGGGTAGTCACAGATAAGGCCAAGAAAATGGTTATACTTTTCCTTAATATTGATAAAGTTAAAATATTTTTTAAATAGAGAATATGGGTATCTCTGTTTTCTTAGTTTTAGTTCTACCTATATTGCCTTTTTGCAAAAAATGTACCTAGAAGGGTGTTGTGCCTTTTCATTTTATTATTAAATTTTCCTTTAGGCAAAGAAAAATCCTATTTAAATTGATTTGGATTCTTTTAATACCTTAATAGATAAGGATTAGGTATTTAAAATTAAGTTAAGAATCAAAGAAACTATTATAAAATAATTTCTTATATTTTTATACCCTTGCAGGGTATTATAGTTTCAGTCAGAAGTTTGCAACGCAGTGAAGGAGACATCTCCGACCCTATAAAGTATATATATTCTTGATCAGCATCAACAGCCGAGTCGATCTAGCCATGTCCGTCTGTCCGTCTGTCCGTCTGTCCGTCTGTCTGTCCGTTTCTACGCAAACTAGTCCCTCAGTTTTAAAGCTATCTGAATGAAACTTTGCAGTTAGTCTTCTATATACTCTCACTCGTAAATATGTCGGAACGGGCCGGATCGGACAACTATATCATATAGCTGCCATAGGAACGATCGGTAAAACTTTTGAAAAAAAATTATAACTTTGTCAGTTTTTAACAAAACTCCACCAAATTTGATATTTGGCCATTAATTATTAATTTAGAATTTCGATTTTAATTTCATGAAAATCGGACGACTATATCCTATAGCTCTCATAGGAACAATCAGAAAAATAATAAAAAAAATCATAACTTCGTTGTTTCTTAACATATTTTCATCAAATTTGAGATTTG
>VNJQ01007961.1:0-61358 GCA_008042515.1 Drosophila truncata
GTAAACTTATACTAGTATTCGGTATAACTATCCTTATTTTGAACCACTTTTGCGAATATTTTCGGCATACTAGCCATAAGTTTGCAGCAAGTTTCTCCTAGAATCTTATAAGAAGTTTTTTCAACAAATCTCCACAAATCTTCACCAAAACAAATTTTGATTGTTTTTAATGCGACATTTAGAGTCTTCCCACAAATTTTCAATGGGGTTTATGTCCCCAGACTGACTGGACAAACTCATAAAGGTTACATCGTTGTCATTGAACCAGGCATTGGCTGGCTTTGAGGTATGTTTTGGGTCGGTATCCTTTTGAAAAACCCATCGCAAGGACATGTCTTCTTCAGTATATGGTTGCATAAGTTTAGCTAAAATAGTTTTATATTTGAGTTGGGTCTTAATACTATTTATGGGGTGTTACAACTTAACGACATGCTAAGAAAAACTATCACAGAATATTACGTATCCGCCTCCGTGCATAATTTTTTTTCCCCTGTACCAGGAGCCGAATTCTTGGCTTTTGGGTCGTCATATGAATTTTCGTTAATTGTTTCCAAAAAGATTTACTATTGTTTCATCGCTAAAAAGTATATTTTTTCACTTTTTCGACCCTTCGGGTCAAGACAATACCAAACGAATTTTTCCTACCTTTTGGATCATCTGAAAAATTTTTTCTCGATGTAATGGGACCTTTTGGGCTATATATCCTGATAGTCCTGACAATTTCAGTCGACCACGAACCGGGCGGGAGGAAATTGCATTGCCACTTTCGGCAGAAATGGCCTTGGAAAATATGAATGAGTCCGTTTTGGGTAAAAAGACAATCCGAATTCCGGTTGCTTTGAAAGATTTTTTCCACCCATCTATTTTTTTTATAACCCCAGTTGACTTTAAGGCATTTTGCACAAAATGAGAGAGGATCCAAGGCGTTTTGCATTTTCGAAAGGACCTTTTCCCATCTTTTAGAAGCTTCATAGCCGCTTTCCTGTCGTCAGGACTAAAATTTGTTTTTCGACCAATCTACAAAATTTTTTTTACTCTAATGAACTTAAAAAACTTAGAAGTCAATATAAAATGGCAAACCAATGCAACAGTAGTGATCTAATCTTTAAAAACAAATTTTTTTCACTAGTGTACTTATTTTTGTGACCAACCCATTTGTATGGATATTTGATAAAATCGGCCGTAGTCTTTTAATTTTAAATGATAAAATCTTTTGTTATATATTTTTATTATCTAGTGTAGGTCCTAAAACTGAAAA
Organism: Drosophila truncata; assembly: GCA_008042515.1. Lineage (NCBI taxonomy): Eukaryota > Metazoa > Arthropoda > Insecta > Diptera > Drosophilidae > Drosophila > Drosophila truncata. Next base: position 1,259 of record VNJQ01007961.1, read on the forward strand.
AAAATTGGTTTTTTCATAAGGCTTCTTAAAAAAGTTTTACGAGGCTTGAAACAAACTTTATACTCATGTACTTATTTCAATGGCCAGTAGTGTATGTATATTATATTATTATATTATTATATTATTATATTATTATATTATTATATTATTACAATCTTTAAAATATTTAAAATATAACATTAGAAGAGTTAAAAATAGACTAATAATAACTAAAAGACTGTTAAAATTTAAAAATTTATTTTTCTGCCTAAATAAATATTAAATATTAACTTAAAGCTTCTGTACTTTCCACTTGACTCAAAAATTTAACATTCTTATTCATTGTTGAACACTGTGGGCGATGCGTCGATTTTTGCAGTTGCACAGGCAGCAGAAGTGGAAGTGGCTATATTTTGTGGTATGTGCTGGCTGTTTGTTCGCCTTTGTTGCCGCAGTGGCTTTAAAAGTTGCTTCCCCTCTTGCCCCCTCTCCCCGTGGCAGCGCACTTTATTTTTATTTTCCACACTTTTTTTACTTTGTTCGTGCGACCTGACTTGGCACAGAAAGAAACAAAGCGGAGGAAGGGGACCGGGGTGGCGGCAAGGACCAACACGAAAACATTCATAAAATATGCATTATGCAATCTAAGCTCGTGTGAGCGTTGCTAAATATTTTATGCACATGTATTGTGCCAAACACAATCGCACAAACATCTGCGATGGTGTATTGTGTAGTTTATGATTTTGTTTTCCTTTTTTTTTTTGCCCCGCATTTTCCGAGGCCGCTGAATGTATTCATAATCATTAATATATCTCCAAAATTAACAAATTCCTTTATGTCAAAAATATTCCACGCCTCGCCGAAGACAAATGGCAAGAAAAAATATATGCATATATTCGTTGGGGATAAAAATCTGAAATAATAAAAACATTAAATACAGCCTTAAATCACATGTGCCGTTTAACACATTGAGCCGAGCATTTGCCTTCCATTTTTAATGCGTCTTCCCGTTTTCCCGTCGCACTGCGCATAAATTTCAACTTAAATTGCGCGCGCAGGCCAAAAATCGAGGAACTGAAATACCAGGGTCTTCCACTCTGGCCTTTGGGCTGCCAAACGCCGCCCACTTAACGCCCTGGGTGGCTGCTATCTCTCTCTGTCCTCGTCCCATCCCACTTGCTCTTCCAATAAGATCGCTGCCAATTAGCAACCGAGTGTGTGTGTTTATTTTTGTTGGGATTTGGTGGTCGTTACGAGTGGTTTATTTTGATTTGCCTAAGCAGGCAGCTTCGGTTCTTAATTTCTGTATTTCGAAACTATTAAATTATGGGTAAAAATGTCTTTGCTCTTTGATCTGCCTGCCAAATGACTTTCCTGTGTATATTACGTATACGCACATTCAGGTATAAAGACAAATAAATATACAATATATATCTTTATTACTGGCCTTTTCCTCTTTGTTCTGTTGACTTTGCGGCAACGTTTCCTTTACGGCCTTTTAATGAGAATTATGTGACTTTAATTTATGTCTCAATTTTGCGCATATTAAAATCTTTATTTTGTGTTGGCACTTTCTGCGTTTTCGGGATGTGGTCAAAGTTCTGAAAAATAATTTTTAATGATTATTGCTTTCAATAAAAAAAAAATGGAAAACAATTTTTACGTGCCTCGACATTGAGATACCCGGCACTCAATAGTAATTTTTTTAAAGATTTTTAAATGTTATAAATAAATTTCTTTTCTGAAGTTTTCAATTTTGTATAGAGATCGTTTCGTCTGTTAATACTGATCAAAAATACTTCTGTACGATCGGAATAGTAATCTGTTTTGAGTGCATTGATTTTCTTAAACTTAAAACTTTAGCTTCTTATTTTCAGTTTGCTCATATCTTTTATCAGAGTATTTTCTTCTTTTAAATTAAGTTTTTAATAATATATTTCTTCAATTTGTCACCTAATAACTACCTGCCATTGGCTCTGCAATTCTAATAACATCATTGGCAGCCATATCTTCTTCTATCTTTTATACTTGTTTTTAATTGTTTCGGAAAATGACGAAATTCTGGGCTAGCAAAAGGCAGTTGTTGCTTCTAATGACTGCAGCTTTGAAACTATTTAAATGGCCTCGTCTCATGCGGACACATTGTCCTGGCCACAAAATAAATATCCTGCTATTCTGCTGGCCAGCAAAAGCTGCTCGATAGCATGACCCTGCTCCAAATGGAATGTTTTCTTTCTCCCCAGCTCGGATGAAGTGCCCCCAATTACACAGGAAGAACAGGTATTACTTTAAAATTAACAAAAATATATATTAAACTAGAGTTATATTTAAATTGGTTGGTGAAAAGAAAGATTAATCAGTATTTCTTTTCGTTTTGGATATACGAATCAGGAATAAGCATTTATTTAAATTTCTAAAATGAGCCTTCATCTGGTATTTATAGAATCAGGATTATATCAGAACAATTTATAATAGGGTTTAAAAAAAAAGAATGTTCTTAAAAACTAAAACAGAATTTCTGTATTTATTTTAAAATTAACGCATTCAAAATATTTCCTATTTGTACAATTAAAAATTTTAAACTGTAAATAGGGTTTAAAAAAAAGAATTTTTTCAAAAAACCAAAACAGAATTTTTGTATTTTATTTTAATTAACGCATTTTTCATAGTGACACAATAAAAAGTTTCGAAATTCAAAAAATGAGACTTTAAGATATACAAATTTTTTTCTCTGTGTACCACATCCCATCCCATCCCATCCCATCACTCCAAAGTCCTTTCAGACCAATTCACATGCACACACACACACACACACACATTTAGAGTCACAGGAAAATCCACAGCGAGTACAGCAGACTTAATATCTAAAGCAATTTACAGTTATGAAAATAAGAGACATATCCGCAAAACGACAAGCACAGTGCGCCACCGCAGCAGCAACAACAACAAAAACACCAGCAACAAGGACAACAATAAGGAGCTGCTGGTAAAAAGGACGCAGGACGCAGGACACAGGACGGAGCAGAGCAAGCGAGAAACTTCTGCTAACGAAGTAAGTACCCTGGAGGACACTTAAGCGTGCGACCCCCAGCCCAACCGGCGACGAGCGTCATAATGTCGCCAACATTTTCCGAAATTACACACAAATGACAAAATAAAAGGTGCAAAAAGTCGCCAAAAGGACAAAAAACGACAGCCGAGCTTTGCAGGGGAAGTGAAACCTGTCCTGTCCTGTCCTCTCCTCTCTCTCGTTCTTCCACTCTCTGAGTGAGTTTCCGCTGGCGGCCATGTTGAAACCATTTCGAGTGACTTTCTCCTGATTGGCTGCTTTGTGAGGGCGTGGCCTGGCGGGAGAGCGGCTAATTTGGCTCTGGGCAGGCGCAAAGAGAGGGGAAAAGCAAAAGGAAAGGAAGCAAAGAGCAAAGGGAAGTCCTTTGGGTGTATGGGTGTGTGTGAGACCGAGGGAAGTGGGTGGCTAAAAGCGCCAAGTTGCGGCTGGCAAAATGAGGGTTAAATCGCGTGCATAATTTAGCAGTTCATTTCATTCATTTGAGTGCAAGTGCTCAGAGATGTGCGCTACCTAAATGCTTCCTCCGGCAGCTATTTCCACTTCCACTTCCGTTTCCGCTGCCGCTGTCGCCACCGTACACTCTCTGCCGCGTCTCTCTTGAGTGCGCTGGCGCAGTATCTACACAGCCGTTTACCGCTACAATGACAAGCATTTATGGCAATTAACACTTTAGCTGTTTATATGCTGATGCCGCTGTTGCGGACACTTAATCGTGTCGGCCATTAGAGGCGGCAGCAGGCAGCAGGCAGCAAGCAGCAGGCAGCAAGCACCAGTCGCCAGTTGCCACTCTCAGTCACCATTTCGAAATCAAAAAATTTACTTGCACTTTATGCTAATCACGTTCCCTTTCGCTTAACAAACTTTTTCAACTCTCCGCTAGCCCATTTCCGTTTCCGCTTTTGCGTTTAGTGCAAATTCAATATCGTGCATAATTAATTTGCAATTAGCACGTTTCTGTTTTTGTTTTCGCGCCACTCCACTTACCACTCCACTTACCACCAACCGTGGGCTGGAAATTTTCTAATTACCTGCGCAAGCTGAATGCAAACTAGTTTACCCATTGCCCCCCCTCCCGTTACCCCGTTCCATCCGCTTTTCATCCGGCCGATTGGCCGCCGGCATTTTGGAGCTGCTGCTCCTGCTGCGGCCCACGTGCGATGGAGATCGCTCGTTCACTGCCAATGCCACGTGATTTCCATGCCCCCGATGATGGCCTGCGAAATGGGTTGGCATATGAAATGAGCTGCAAATTGATGGAGGAATTAGCGCAGCATATTTAATTTGTATTCGCAGAAGCAACAACATCGTCGGTCGACGGTCTACGGTCTACGGTCGACGGCTATGGCTCCTTGTTTGCCCAGCGGGTGCGGTGGCCAGTGAAAGATGGGCTAATGGGCTTTTAGGTGCACATTTTTAATGCAGATTAGGCACACATTCGATTAGCTGATGGCAATAAGGAAATTGGTATTTTGTTTTAATGTTTTGCGATCAATAACTTAAAGTAAACAAAACAAACAAATTTATTTTTAAGTAATTTTATGGAAATCTTAGATTAAATAAGCAAATTACACACATTAAAACAAAATAAAAAAATTATAGTAAAGAAAACTTAAAGAAATAAATGTTTATACGAAACATAAAGTCTGTAATAAGAGCTAAAGTGTATTTTAAGTACATATTTATATTTCATGGGTATGAATAATGAAAGACTTACATTTTAAATCATATCTCAAGATACTTTATTTGAATTCCGTTGAGGGTTTATATTGCGAAGTAAGACTGTCAGAAGTGTCTATTAATTTTCCTTTAGATTTCATTATTTGTTTAGTTAAGAATTAAACGTAAATTATCATCAGGGTTTCATCAAAAAGTGACTTTATACATATATATTATTTAGTATTTAATTTTTTGTAAAATTTCGGTTTCAAGGAAGGATAGAAAATAAGCTGTAATAAATAAGAAAATTAAATAATATAATATATTATAAATTAAGCTTACAGAATATTGTCTTTATTATCAGTTTATTCCTGGTAACTGCAATAAAATTCTAGAAATATACATTGGTTGCATTATTTTTATATTCCTAATTAAAGACGAAAACAACAAGGGCTTTTAGCTTGAAAGACATTTAAATATATATAATGCTTTCCGATTTTTATTTACTATTGAAATGAAACTCAATAATACAGCAATATTTGATGGGGATTTCTTTTTATAACCACTTGTTTCGGGGTAAATATTCAAAATAATATAGAAATAACTAATCTAGTTAATCATAACTAAGCTCTGGTTAAAACTGAAACTTGGAAAATTCTTGTCAATTAAAAAGCTCATAAATTCCACTCACATTTCAGTGGCAAAACATTTATTAGCAAACGAGTGAAATCAAATCCGATGATTTATTAAATGAAACAATTATTTAACGGCCAAATTAGACGAGCTTAGGCAGCACCAACAACTGCTGCCCCTTTCGCCCAGGTAGTTGGATGGCTGCCTCGCTGCCTGGCTGACTAATTTATGTATTAACTTTGAACGCTCATTAGTTTAATTAGTCAAACAAATTAACGTGGGGCTTACGGCAAGTGGAGTGCAAACAACAAAATGGCCGAATAAACAGAGCCAGCGGGAGGATGGCAAGGATGGCGGAGGATGGCAATGGAGGCCATCTCCCTCGCACTTCATTAAATATACAAATACAAGGGATACGGGCTTAGGGGTAGCGGCAAATTAACGGGAATGTTATAAATAAATTACTAATAATTTAATTATCGCATAATTATGCAGATGACCGAGCACTTGTGATTTTAATTGCATTTGTCGCGAGGTCAGCGGCTCCGCTTTTCCAATCCGATTATCGATTTTCCCCACCACCACCACCACCCACTGGCAATGCTGTGCCAATTTTATTTGCCTTTTAATTAGTTGTAAATCTTGCGCAGCCTGTTGAAAGCCAAGAGGAAAAGCGGGCGGGAAACTGCTGCCGCCATTGCATGCACTATTTATTTTAACAAGAGCTGCTCATTTAATACTTATTTTCACTAATTAAATGGAAGAGTAAGTACATCAGCCAGAGGGAGACAACTATACGAGGGAGAGAGTGACAGAGAAAGAGAGTGCACAGCACAGCACAGCACAGCACAGCACACATACGCACACTGGGCAGCCAGAGCAATTTTCCGCTTTTCCGCAGCGCAAAAAGTTTGATGTCTATGTAAACAGCGGCTTTGTGTGCGCCTCCGAGTGTCTGTGTGTGTGCCTGGCGAACTGCCAATTTGCCTGGCCCACTCATACACACACACACACTTACTTTGGCGGAAAGCCGTATGTATACATACTAACGTATTCCGTATACGTCGGCTGTTTGAGCGCACTTAAATAATGAATAATGACGAGACAAGCAATTAAAATAATTTGCGGTTTTACCGTGCGTATGCGCATCATTTAATTTTGCATGTAAAAGAGTTAAGCACTTACTACACAGCGAGAAAAGGTTTGAACTGCCAAGGATATCCTATGAGAGGGTGTGGGATATGTTTTAAGATAGTGAAAGTTGCCCTAAATCAAAAAGAATGGGTTAAAAACTAAATTGTTTGCAAATATATTTGTTAAATAATTATTAAAATAAATTACAAATTTATTAAGTTAAAGAATTTGAATTTAAATGTTTATTTTTTGACAAGACATTGATAATATAGATTTACTAGATTGATAACCGTAAGACACTTTAGAATATTGAAGAATTTTAGGAAACTATTTTTTATTGAATAATAAATGCTTCATGTAAAAAATAAATGAACCGTTTTACGTTTTAAATTATATTTGTAAAGTATTTTCACTTTTTAAGAAATAAAGGTAAAGGAATAACAAACATCATTCTACATAAATCTAAATCAATATACTTTTTTAAGAAAGAGCTAGTGTTATTTTTAATATATTTATGATCCAAATTGCTTTGCAAATTATATTGTATTAATGTTTATTATCTGATATAATAATATTACTATAAAAATAAATATAACTATACAAACATTATATGGGTTTTAACGACATAATCAAGGTTAAAAATAGATATGAGATATGTACATAGATATAAGGTATCCTTCGGATAGATTTGCAAGCTTAACAGGAATAATATAAATTTTTTAGATTGTAAATTATATATTTTTTTTTGATTTCATTTGTTTAAAATTTTAACTTTGACTTCTGAATGTTATTTTCCAGTTATTGAAGTTCGTCTGTAGACAGCAAGCACATTAAGACGGGCAAATCCCCTCCATCAATGGGCCAATTACAATGAGTGGCCGACGTAGTGGTGTTGGTGACGAGCATCTTAAAACTAATTAAAATGAAAAACGGCATAACAAGCTGCTCATTAAGCAGCCAAGTTCTTTCCTTGGTCCCTTCCTCCCTTCCCTGTCCTCCCTGCGGTTAATTATAGAAAGGAGAGCGAGACTGCTAACGAGTAGCTGCCATTGGGGCGGGGGGCGGAGGGCGGAGCTTTGAAGGCCGGGAGATATATGTATACATAGATAGATGGAGTAGCAGGAGAATCCCTTCGGATATAGCTAACACCCAACTCTGCCTCGTTGGAGTTCATTAAGCAGCATCCGGCGTCCACTTAACGATGTCACTTATACGCATCATTGTCCCTCGGACCCACAGGCTTACGGAAGAGTGTCCGCCTCTCCATTTTGCCACTCAGAACCCAACCCAAGCCAACCCTCCACCCCATCCCCATTGAAGGCCACTGCTGCGATGCGTATAAACCGCAAATTGGATGCGATATTAAATCGTCTGTGCCAAAGCGCATATAAATTTTTGTTCAATTTAAAAGAATCTCCCCCCGAGAGAGAGAGAGCAAGCGCAAGAAAAAGAGAACGAGAACGAGAAAGAGAGAAAGTCACCTATAGAGGGAATGAGCCAGAGAGAAAGGTTAGAAGAGTGCCGAATTCGTTTGAGTTTTACATAGGAAGTGTCAACGAAGATGGTTTAACACACAAAATACTAAAAAACAAAACAAATATATGCACAAACTAATTAGCAACACTATTTTTAGCTTACAAAAAAATATATATTAAAAAATTCAATTAAGCTGCAGAAAGCACCAAGCATTCATGCATAAATGACTAAGAACAAACCAAGCAGAGAGAAAGCACATATAATAAACAAGAACAAAATAATGCCGAGAAAAAAAATAAATAGAAGAACGAGAGGAATGTGGCAAAAGTTTAGATCCATTTCGCAGGCAACCGACCGCATAAACAAACAAATTTTGCGCTAAATAATTTGACAATTACTCACATCCTCGACGGGGAGAAGCAGCCTCGTTTCCGCTGCCTTTGTTGCCCGTCCTCGTTGTCGGATGGCTATTACAGTTGAGCGAAGAACTATGTAAAACAGGACTCAGGACTCGGGACCTGCTGCTCCCTTCTCTCCTCCTCTCTCTCTCTCTCTCTTTGGTCTCTGGTCTCCTGCTGTGGCTTAGACTTGCAACAGACCATTACATTTGCTAACGAGTGGAAGGCAAATTAAATCATTAGATGCTAGTAGAGATTAGAGCTCTGGCGGGGAGGAGCCAGCCCACTCAAAGAACCACTCAACAAGGGGCGTGGAGTGTGGACCTAAAGAGAGAGAGAGAGAGAGAGACAGAGAGCAAGCGAGTGTCACTCAAAAGCGGAAACCACCACCACTGCCGCCACCACAGCAGCACAGCATCAGCATCAGCAGCAGCATCGGCAGCAGATTTGTCTGCCTCCCATTTAGCAGTTGACTTGCCACAGGCACACATCTGTTGGATTAACAACTGAGAGCTGAGACCAACCCCTCATTACGCTTCTGGCTCTTGAGCGTGTGAGTCGTCGGGCGCGGATTACGCTCAGGATAATCGAAGGCAGCAGCGGCAGCGGCAGCGGCAGCTTCATCAGCTTCATCGGATATTGGCAGACTCACGCCGGCACCAGTGGACAGTCGATTGGCTGCCATCCAGGTGACAGGACACGGACACGCATCGCGCAGTGAAGTCTCCCAGTGAACCTTCCCAGTGAATCCCAATTTCAATCAGTGAAAACAATAACTCTAACGAACAAAGGCCTCAACATGGTCATGCTGCAATCGCCGGCGCAAAAGGCCAGCGACAGTGCATCGGCCCAGCCTGCCGCCGCCGTCGGTGGTTTGATGAGTCCCAACTCGAATCCCGATTCGCCCAAATCCAATACCTCGCCGGAGGTGGCCAGTGTCGAGGGTTCGGTAACACCGCCGGCCGCCAAGATACCCAAGTTCATTATCAGTGCCAGTGGAGCTGCGGTGGCGGGAAAGCAGGAGCAGGAGCTGAGGTACTCCCTCGAACGTCTCAAGCAAATGAGCAGCGAGTCGGGCAGCCTGCTGAGTCGCCTGAGTCCCTCGCAGGAGGATTCCCCCGACAAGGATAGGCCCAATCACAATAACAATATCAGTTTGACCAACCACAACACGAATCCGAATACCAGCAATCCCCGACGCTCGCAGTCTCCTCCTGCTACCGGTGGCAGCTCCGGCAGCTTCACCTCACCTGCCCAGCAGCGGAAGCTCCTGGAATTGAGTGCCGTAAGGCACTTGGCACGGCCGGAACCGCTGCAGCATCCACATGCAGCCCTGCTGCAGCAGCATCCGCATCTGCTCCAGAATCCACAGTTCCTGGCCGCCGCCCAGCAGCACATGCATCACCATCATCACCAGCATCAGCAGCATCAGCAGCACCAGCATCACCAGTTGCCGCCGCATCACCCACACCAGCAGGCTCATCCCCATCCTCACCCACATCCGCATCCACATCCTGCTGCGGCGGTATTTCATCTGAGGGCGTCCAGTAGCAGCACCACCAGCAGCACCACAGCTCCGCCTTCGCCAGCCACCTCGCCTCTGTCGCCGCCCACCTCGCCGGCCACGCATTCCGACCAGCAGATGAGCTCTCCCATTGCACCGCCACCCCAGAATCCGGCACATTCCTCCCAGGCAGCGCCATCTGATATGGATTTGGAGCGGATTAAGCTGGTGGCAGCGGTGGCGGCTCGCACCAATCAAGGGCAAGGCCCGGCTCAAGCTCCCAGCACTTCCGCCGCCGCCTCCGCCTCCGCCACTGCCTCTGCTTCCGTTTCTACTTCCCTGTCCAATGCCAGCACCTCCATCTCCAACTCAAGCTCCGGCTCACCCAATGGCCGGGATCTCAGCGACTATGGCTTTCGAATACAGCTTGGTGGTCTGGCTGCCGCGGCAGCTGCTGCGGCGGCCACTTCGCGGCAAATCGCGGCTGCTAATTATGCGCGGAGCGACACCAGCGAGGAGCTGAACGTCGATGGAAATGATGAGGATAGCAACGATGGATCCCACAGTACGCCGTCGGTAAGTCCAAGGGGTTTTATTTGAAGTTTCTTCGCCAGAAGTATATTATGTATTACATTAATTGAGTGATTTGTTTTATTCATTTGTTTTATTTAAATATTTCAAGTTATTTATTTTGATAAAGTCAGCACAATGAAGAGAATTGGGTTTTTCTAAGTTTATTATTTTTTCTTTAAAAGAATTTTAATTAAAATGTATATTACAAAGCCAACAGTAAAGACTTTAAAATAAAAGGAAACATATGTAATATGAAATAGGTCTTATTTTATATAAATATTTTAATAATAGATGTGTTTGTATTGTTTTTTAAGTTGTATTTTGATCTTAAAAAGTCGAAGAAACTCATTCAAAATAAAGTAAATAATAATTAATAATATCGTTAGTAATCTTAAGTAATTTAAATTTAAAGTGGCTAAACACATAATCATGAAATAATTAAGTTACTTACAAAATATCATATTAAACGCAGTTTTTTATATGTATACGAACCACATTATTGCCTTAATGCTAAAAAAAATATTGTTTATATGAAATATGAGGATCTTTTATGTTTATTTAAAAAAAAGTATAGTTACTCGTTAAGTTTTTATTCAAAATATGATTTTTAAGCATACAGAAAACGCGATTTGCTTAGATATAATTTAAGTACCCAGTGAATCATATAATTTTCCACTCTAAAATGCTTTAACCTGAACCTTTATTCTTATTAAATTAGTGCACAATATTAGGGATATCTTTTCTATAAAAAACCTCTCAATATAAACTGATCTTAAATATCTAATCTATTTAATTTATAACTCTCTCCCTTTCCAGGTCTGCCCTGTTGATCTGACGCGATCGGTAAATAGTGGCGCCACCGTCAATCCCAATTCCGCCTCGACAAGTGCTTCTAGTGATCGAGATGCTGCCACAAAGCGATTGGCTTTCTCCGTAGAGAATATCCTGGATCCGAACAAGTTTACGGGCAATAAACTGCCTGCAGGACCCTTCGGCCATCCGCGGCAGTGGAGCTATGACAGGGATGAGGAAATGCAGGAGCGATTGGATGATGATCAGAGCGAGGATATGTCTGGTGAGTAGCTAGAAAAGGAATCAATTTTTTTGGGGCCCCTGGGACTGAGTTCACACTCGATGAATCGCAAGTCACATTGATGGTTAGCTGTCTGATTTTGATTTGATTGAAATCGATGAAAATTCCTGGCACGCCCACTAAACACGTTCCCCTGAGTGTCTCAGCACACACATACACACACACTAAAGGGGGAGGAACACCTGCAAACAGTGTGTACTCCTCCTCCTACTCCTCATCATCATCATCATCATCATCATCACCATTCTTGTTCTCCGGCTGTGTTTTTTCCCTTTGCCAGAGTGCCTGTGGGTGGTTGGCGGCGCATTTTATATTTATACTGCTGCTTGTATCGTTTTTCGGTATGTTTTGATTTTGAATTTGCTTTTCCGAAACTCCCCTTCGCCTACTCCCCTCCCATACTCTTCACAAGGCAGGAATTTCTGCCATTTTTAAGGCAGTGCGATTTTTGTGTTGCCTGCTTTCTGGCGCAAGTCACGTAGGGCTGGGTGTGTGGGTGCATAAATGTGTGTGTGGGGGCTGGTGTGTTTATGTTCGCCATGAAAGCATTTATATTTTGCGAGTGTTCAAACGGCAAACAAATTCGCAAATGCCAGAGCAAACCCAGAAAAAAATCGAGGATCTCCGGCACTCCTCGTTTTCCGTACGCAAACTTGTTTAGACCAAAAATGTGCTGCACTCATATCCAATAAGGATTTTCAATAAAATTGCTTTTAATTGATTGATTGATGTTTTAATTGGGGAAAAGCCTTTGCCAGCTGGAAAGCTACGTTTTCTTTTTTTTCTCCCTCTCTTTATTTTTTGCTTTCCCAAACTGTTTGTCTTGCTGCGGATCAGGTTTCGGGTTTCCAATGATTTCAGTATTCCATTTTTTTTTGGTGCCTTTGCTGCCTTTTTCCTTTATGTGGCTGGCTAAAATTTTGCTGGAAATTAATTGATTTTCATGCTTGGCTAGTTGCAAAGAAATTGCTCAAATAAAAATTTGCAAATTTGATTGAAGTTGTTGTGGGCGGGGATACCATCGCTAAGCCGCTGCCAAAGCGTCAAAAAATAGAGAAATAAGAACGTTCATTTGGGGGCTTGGAACTGAGATTGGAGCTGGTGGAGGGACTGGGGATAGAGCTGAAGCTGATTGAGCTTAAGTCCAAGTCTCTAGAGCGGTTTGTTTGAACGCTGTCCATGATCTGTTTACAAAGCGAGTTTACTTAATTGATATATGGGGGAGGTTATGGTAATGAATTGTGGTAAAATAATTGTGAATCTTTTGTAATGTCTGAGGTATTAGGATAGTAAATATATATTTAATGCAATTCGGTTTATAATATTTTGTATTTTTATTAATGTTTTTAAGTTAAATTAGTACTTTAGGTATAAAGTATACAGATATGCATTTTCTCATGACTTTTAAAAGTATAAAAAAATCCACCTTGGCAAAAAATCGTTGTAAAATATATTGTTGTACACATAGTATTTCTTTATGTTCTTAAAAATACGTTCTTAAATACTTACAATATTTTAAATACCTTATTAAAACCCTTCTGGTAGTTAATCCCAACCAAAGCCATTTGTTTTTGTTATTTTCCAACAATAACTTAATACCTTTTATTACTATTAATACTACTTTTATTGAGCCATAAGTTAGGCGCTTATGTACAAAATTATAAACACGGAAAATGGCATTTTCCTATAGCTCTAGTAGCAACTCTACACATCATTATCAACGACACATTATCGGCCATTGCTGCGTGTCGGTTGTGTCGGCTTTGCTGTTTGTGCATTTGTGTTTGTGTTAATAAAACACAATTAACTTCATCAATGGCGGGGCGGTGGCTCCGCAGTCCGGAGTCCGGACATAACTGCTAATAAAACCGACTCAATGGCCGCGCCAACGACCCCATGACGGGGGGGTGGGGAAGAGTGGGAGAGAGTGTGGAGTTGAGTGGTTGCAAACACAGACACACATATACACAGACAGGCAGACGCGGAAACTTCGCCAGGGTAATGATGTTGGAAATAATTATGTTGCTGGCAGTTTACAGCTACCCCTAGGCCGAATGTACACACACATACACATACATAGATAGACCCAGCCAGACAGTCAGACAAACGTAGCAGAGTGCCTGTGTCTGTGTCTGTGTCTGTGTCTGTGTGTGCATCACGCATACGCACTGTTTGCGGGCGGGCATTCAACGACTGTTGGTTGGTTGGTGTTGCTGTAGTCATTAATTAGCAAGGTACTTAATTACCGCACATTCATTAGGCGCTTCAATGGCGCTGTCACACACAGACACAACAAGAGAGAGAGAGAGAGAGGGAGAGACAGGGAGAGCAGAGGTAGAGGCCAACCTGCTTTTATGAGCCTTTCGGGTGGAGGTGTTAATGCCACTGCTGCCTCTTCAGTCGCTTCGGCTTAGATTAGCGTAATTATGCGGCTCTTTGTCATTGCGACTAATTAGATTTTATGGCTGCAAAACTGACTTGGCTGAACTCTCTGCCTCCCCCCTTGGAAGCTGGTTAATAATTTATAAATATTACGCATACGCCATGTTGGCTGCCTGCAAGTCTCTAAGGCACCATTCGTTGCGTTTTAGGCGCAGCAATTTGCATTTCATTTAAATTGCAAAGCATAAAACTAACAACACGACACGACACACACAAACACACACACACTTTTGCAACAATAAACCCACATATTGTGTGCATAATCCAGATAGCCGGGAAAGCTACTGAAAATGCGCCCCAAAAGTCATATGAAAAAACATGCGATAGCCGAGAACTGGGAAAAAGGGGAGGAGGGTGGCAACCAAGAGGGGTGGGGTGCTTGGGCCAGCATTTAAATGTGGGTGGAAGGAGCAAGAACAGTGAACAGAGAAGCAACCCCCGAACGAAAATGTAAAATGGCTGCGAAAAACTTTTATTCTTTTTCAGCACTCAATTTGGCGCTCGTCTCTCTTACTCTGTCACTCTCTCTCTTTCTCTCTTTCTCTCCTTTGCTCAAGTGCGTGTGTATGGCTAGCAGGACTCGGGGGAGTCCTGTGCCAGAGTCTCGTTTCTCGGTGTGTGTGCAAGAAGCAGGGGAAAAACGGTCTCCATTTCACCTCCTTGCAGTCACTGTAAAGTCAAGTCAAGCGACATTTTCCGAGAGCTCCTCGCCCAGGCTCGTTTTTACGAGTATATCCGTCCATCAGCAACTCATTTATTATTTTATGAAAATGGCAAAATGAGACGACAAACGCTCCCCGGGGTCGCATTGGCCAGGCGGATGCGATTACAATGATTGCCCCTGGCACAAAGAACTTCAAATTTATAAGCAATTTCGGGCCACAGTTTCTGTGTATGTCTGTGTGTATATGGTAATTTCTGCGCCAGTTTGTGGTAATTAACGCTCGGATTTCATAATTAAGTTTAAATTGTATGTTGTAATTCCAGCTACCCTCAGCTCTCAGCACTCCTGCATGTAAGCTCACTCTTTTCCAGGGCTCCTTGCTCCTGGCTGGTGGATAGCCATGCTGTCGCCGTATCATCAAAATTGCTTATGAAGTGCTTTCGCCATAATTATAATTAACAGGCCGCATTTTGTTAATGGAAAACGCCAGACAGATACGAATTGGGCAATTATTTTTGACTTTTAATGGTGATCAGGTTGGAACGATGTTGGAGATTCATTTAAGGGAGGTCTTCAATAGTGAGGAGCCAAAGTACATATATTAATAATGGAGTAAGGGGAATACAATTTAGAACATCACTAGATGGAAAACAGAAGGATATCATAGGCTTGGAACTCCTGAATTTTTAAGTATTATTTTAAAACTTACCTAAGATGATTGAGAAATATTTGCAGCATGGTTACTTTCTAGTTTTAGATCATAAAGAACCAGTTTATATAACTTTCTTTCAAAAATATGATTTACCTAGTCAATTTCTTACTTGGTCTTCATAGAACTAACATATTTGGCTTCCATTAAATGTGTAGTTGCCAATTATAATTAAAGATATTTATATTTAAATGATTTAAAAACAATTAAGAATCCCTTTCCTTCGTTAAAAGTTAGGTAGGATTATTTTAACCCTCCCACATGGATTACTCTAAGTATGTAAGTAAATAATCCTGATCCTTTCAGTGTAATTAAACGATTCATTCAGTCGGCGAACAAATATTGAACTTGGGCCGACGGGCTGCCTCTTTTCATGTTGCCATGATGCAGTTCCCAGTTGAATGCCCAGCGTAATTAGGCACCAATCCCTCGCTCTCTCTCTCTCACTCTCTGTCTCTCTGCTGCGGTTGCAACGCTTATTAACCCGGCCAGAACTCAATCCCTTTGATTTTTCCTGCTGCGTTTGTTTGACATCGCATTAAGCGTCTGTCTGGCTGTCTACCCCCTTGACTTTAGCGTATACATTTCAGGGGGAAAAGGTTGTTAATTCAATTGACTCAAACCCATTGTGGTCAGGGCCAGTCGTCGACTCGAATCGGTTCGGTATATTGATGGGTCCTGGGCCGCCGGCCTCTAATGTGCCATTAATGCATATCAAAGTGGCTGCAAACACTCCACAGCCCATTACCACTTTGCGGACGTCGCGAAATTCGTTAAATATTAAATGAAGCGTTCACGTTAATTTTCGGTTTAATTGCCGTCCAGTCTGCGGTGCACTTTTAGGCGCATCTGCCACCCACTGTTCCCCCCTCTGGTTGCCCCAAAGTTTCCCTTCTAATTTCATGCAAACACGGCCAATCATGTTGGCCAATTACGGGAACCAGCGCGACAGCATCCTTGACGGAGGGTTGACACTTAACCGACCCTTTTTCGCCTGGCTGAATTGATTCCGCCGCATCGAAAGGGGTCCACCGCAAAATCGCTAAATTGGTTAACAAGCAAAGTTTTTATAGATAGGTTGAGTATTTAAAGGGGGTTTCAATACTTTCTAAGCTGTTTTTTTATTTTATTCTTAAGAATTCATAGTGAAAATTGTAAAGAACTATAGTTAAAGTTCAATTCTACCACTAAGAAGTGTAGTTTGTTGGGCTTTACTTGGAGTATGAAGCTAAAAGAAGTCTTTGATGAAATTCTTAAAATATCCTTGTAGAAACTTGGCTTATTTTCTTTATAAAATTATTACCTAAACCTTGAAGAAATGCTTAAATAAATGCCGGGGGGCTCACAAAATATACCCTAATTGATGGCAACTGGTAACTGATGCCCAGCTGAAGGACACACCCTCGGTTGGCCAGTTGGTGGCCAGCCTTAATTGAATTTTGATTGTCGAATCATGGCAATCCAATCATGACTAGACACAGCGCATCAGGCCCAACTCTGGGCCAGCATTGGCATGTGCGTCAACATGTGCCGAAAAATTCCAATTAATCCAGCAATGATGCGGTGGTCGAGGTGATTGATTTCCGTTTGCCAATTCCGCTGGACACCGCCCCTGTGTCTGTGATGGATGACCCGACCCCGACTCGATCCTGTTGACTTATGCAAAAGGAAATAGATACATTGAAATTAACCATCCTCTTCCTTTCTTTTTGTTTACGTATTACAGCTCAGGATCTGAACGACATGGATCAGGATGATATGTGCGACGATGGCAGCGATATTGACGATCCCAGCAGTGAGACGGACTCGAAGAAGGGAGGCAGCCGGAATGGTGATGGAAAGTCCGGCGGAAGTGGTGGCGGCGGTGGCTCCAAGCCAAGGAGAGCACGAACAGCCTTCACCTACGAACAGTTGGTTTCGCTGGAAAATAAATTCAAGACTACCCGGTATTTGAGCGTCTGTGAGCGGCTGAACCTGGCTTTAAGCTTGAGTCTAACGGAAACACAGGTAAGAAGATGTTTCTCTTAAAAAGTTAGGGAGAAAAAATCAAGGAAAACTTAAATAAGTAAATAACTAAGAAATGAATCAGAAAATAAATTAGAATATATCTATGAAAAAAATTGTATGAAATATCTATAACGATATATGTATCTACCTTTTATTCTCTTCCCATTTTAGGTGAAAATTTGGTTTCAAAATCGCCGGACCAAGTGGAAGAAGCAGAACCCCGGCATGGATGTGAACAGCCCCACCATTCCACCACCCGCTGGTGGCTCCTTCGGACCGGGTGCCTATGCCAGCAGCCTGCTCTATCCCCACGCCGTGCCCTATCCGCCATACGGACCCTATTTCCATCCCCTGGGCGCCCATCATCTCAGCCATTCGCACTCATAAAATTGCAAGATGCAACAGCGATTGTTGCAACTGTTCGAGAAGCGAGGAAAGCCAGAAGTCGGCGGCGGCCAGGTGGCTCCCAAGGAGAAACTGTAAATGTCAAACTGCTTTAAGTGTGTGTGCGTATGTTTAGTATCCTGAAAAACTCCTAGTTATTTCCCACAATTACGTGCTGTACATAGTTCTTGTAAAATATATTTAAATGCTATGCTAGTGCTTAGAACCTCGAATGCCATATTTAGAATTAAATTATACAATTACTTGTAGCGTTTAAGTGGCAAGCAAAATCAAAAGGAGCAAACAAAAATTGCATAAATGTCAAGTGAAAAATAAAACATTTTAAAAACCACCCGAAATGGATACTTATTTCGTTGTCTGTGTGTGTGTAACGGAGGGGGGGTGAGGCGAGGACACCACCGTGTGAAATGACAGGACAACAATGCTAAGTCAAGTGTAAAATTTTAAATTTGCTTCTCATTTGCCATCAGGGGCACAGGCACTCACTCACTCACTCAAACACACACACACCCGGTGATTCAATTATGTGGCAAACGGATGCGAATACGAAATTTCTTAATCCGATTTGGGTGATACAATGCCGAGTGACGACTGCCGACTGGCGGCTATATCTTCCTGTTCCTGTGAAGTCGCCTGGCGTGAGGGGTTGTCAAAACAGTGACAAGCAAATGAATAAATTCACGGGCGCACACCTCCCGTCCATTGATATTATAATCGCCTCACAGAGCCGAGTGCGTGTGTGTGGGCCAAGATGCGTATAATTGAAACAGAAATCCATGCATGGTCGGTCATTTTGGCCGGATCCGGATCCGGATGCGGATGCGGATTGACTGCGACTGCCGCTGACAGCGGTAAACAAGGGCAAGGACTTTAAGTCTGGGAACGGGTCCTGGCAGTGCCTTTTGTATCTATTTTGAGCCCACTCTCTTCTCTCTTGGCAGTATTCAATTCTTTTTTGGCTGCCTTCCTTTTTAAAATTGCTTAAATAATTGATTAACCATTTTTGCTCTTGCATTTGTTTAAAGCTTTGGTTAAGTACTTTGCAATTAGTCGCACAAATCCTATTTGCACGTCACACCCACACACACACACACGCCTGTGGCGGGGCACAAGGACTCGCGTCTGTCGGTGTGCGTTAATTTCTGTAAATGTAAGTCCCTAAATTATTCAGCTGCAGACATGTGAGCAAATTCAAACAGCCCAGAAACGAGCCAGAGAGTGGCAGGGTGAGGAAGAGTGAGCTTGTTTAATTTGCATAAAATTAAATGCTAATTTTAGTTGCACAAATTCCGCCACGAAAACTTTTGACGATGCATCGGAGGCGGAGAGGAAGGCGAGATGGAAGCAAGTCTTGAGTGTGTAATTTAGTGCTCTTGGGTTTTCAGAAAATAACAATGAAATCGATAGAGCGCGGCATTTAGAAGAATATATTGAAATTTGACAGGTATTAAGTTCATAATTATTTAATAATGTTGCATGATTTTAAGGTCCCTAAAAAAATATGGTAAATAACATTGAAATATACAAACAAGAATATTAAGTATGTTCTAACTTGGGCATTTTCAACTCACACTAAATAGATAAGGACTTATTTAACCAAAGTCAACCCAAATTTAACTCTGTCCTTAGGCTAATCCTGATCTGTGTTAATAAGAATTACTTTAAACTGAAATTTATACATTTCGGGGGTGTAAATTAGGCCTAACACAGAGCCCCCTTGCAAGTCAGTGAGACGATAAATTAACGCCGCCTTGGCCAGCGCTAAGCTACCCTTAACGAGGCCCAACGCCTTGACGCAAATCCAAGACAATTGCTTTTCAATCCCGTTTGTCACAGCCACGGAAGCTGCAGAACTTTCAGTGTCACTCTCCGTGGGTTTTCCGCAGAATCAAAACGCGACACTCACACAATTAAGTTGTTTTTCCCGCCCCCGCCATTTTCCACATTAATCTGGACTGGGTTTTTCACAGAATTTGAATTCGATTTCGAGCACTGTGTTGTGTTTTGTGGGTCGAATCGGGTTGGGCTCGATTCTTTTTTTAGTCACGCTTTTCACGAGGGCCTTCTTATGCGCCTGAATTGCTCCAGATTACGCATACATCACATCAGAGTCCCAGGACGAGCACGAGCTCGTCCTTGTTTGAGTCCTCTTCCTATAGGAAGTGTGTATGTGCCGCGATGGTGTGAGCAACATTTAATCTGCACCATTGACTTCTCTTCTCTCTCTGGAGAAATCCTCCCCGTGGCTGGTTGGATGCTAGTAAATTTGATGCGAATATTTAGTTTGTCTGCGTTATCGGCGCGGCTTTATCGAAAACTTATTGTGTTTGTTTAATTGAATTTGGATTGCTGCGACAATTTCGCGTCTGAGTGCGCTCCAAATACCCTGCCGGAGCAGAGATAAATACGGATCAGGGATCTGGGTAACTACTGGCTGCTCCTACAACTTGACGCCCGGAGGAGGAGGATGTCTAATGAGTGAGTGGTAGATAAAGTTGCGACTTAGTTTAGTTCATTTAGTTTGCCATTTACCCAAGCATCCATCCATCGGTTTATCTGTCTGCAATTAAAACTTAATAAGTGAACCACGCCCCCAGGAATCCTACTGGATATATGTATATGTATTCGCATGTGTACATATGCGCGAGCTCGGCTCATATAAATTATGGCCTGAAGTTGACATAAACAAGCTCCCAAGAGTCCTTTTGCCCAAGTTATATGACAGATTTGCGCAGAGCATTTTGATGAAGCATCCAGGGGGTGGCAGGATACGCTAAAGTGTCACTAGGGATCTGGGCACATGTGTCTCGGCCTTAGCAGGGGGTGGGTTGCATTCGTCCTTTGTTGTTTTCCAGGCGAATCACATTTTGATGATTGTCAATGTGACTTTAATGCCATTTTTCAACTTCAACTTCAACTCAACTCAACTTAACCTCCCTGCCCCTGCCCCCATGAGGCACGTGCAAAAGGGCTGTTCCAGAGACACTGATCGTAATGCTGACATCTGTGGATTAAATTGCAATTTGTGCTCATGTAATATTGAAGCCGGACAGGCAGTGTAACGCGCTTCCCGGCATTGTTTGCGCGACCTTAACTGGTTCGGTTTGTGTCTTCCGCTCTCCCGGGCTATTAATATTTGAAATTGCGCATGGGCAATAAAATTGTAAAACGCCTTTTGTGCTGCAAATAATATTTGATGTCCTTATGGTCGATTAACGGTGGTATGAAGACAACCAGGCCACATAATTTAATACAAATGTGTCTATTTCCTATAAATATTCCAGGGAATATTTAGTTTTCGATATTCAAACTTGGCTCAAATCACATTTAGAGAGTGTGTTAATATTATTTTATTAAAAATTAGGTGATTAAGTTGGTAAGTTCACTAAAAAATTTACAGGTGTTACAAAAGCTTAATGATTAATATATTACAGTTTTATCTTTCAGCAAAGTGTGAAATGCGTATATTCCGCGCAATGAAGTAGTCTTCAATGTTCAATTCGAATGCATCTCTTCGAATTATCAATAAGATCTTAGAGAACGTTGTCGAATTTAGATCAATATGAAAAATCATTGAGGTTTCACTTTCATGCCTTAAAAAAAATAAAATTAATATATAATTAATATATAAAATACACATAAATTGTGTGTCACAGGCTCACCTGAGCACGGCAGTGGGGAACTTTATCTCCATGAAGGCGCTGAATTTTCTATGCGGCGACAGGGGGAAGTGATTAATCCGTTTCCAAGTGGACCGGGACAAGCTCAGATTGGGATTGACCTTGGGCTTAAAACGAACCTCCAGCTGGTAGCCGTCCTTAAATTGTTTCTCTTTATTCTCTTTGGAACGGATTGTCCACAATTCACCGTCGAACATGACGATCCGTCGCACACACAATCGCTCCGTGTCCAGGACAGGCAGGCTGGTGTAAAGGAAGGCAGAGCCCATAGATTGCATAATATTGGTTACCGTGAGAACGATACGCCTTGCAACGGGGTCCATGCCCGCTGGAACACCATCCACACAGACGAGCTCCGGTTTAGTGAGAATGCTGGAGGCGTAGGCCAACCGACGCTCCTCGCCGGTGGTGCAGAAGCGTGACGATCGGTTGCAGCACTGGTTTAGTCCTAGCATTCGGATCAGTGCTTCGACGAGCTTCTGGGCATCATGTTTTGGATGACCGTGGAGCAGGGCCTGGACAAAAAGAAGCTGGAGTGGCGTTAATTCAGGGTGCACATTGTCGGACTGCGGACAGTATCCAATTATGCGGTAAGTCCTGAACCGGTGTTGGCGCACAGAGACGCCGCGGATCCATATATCCCCTGAATTCATACTCGCCTCGCGAACAATAAGTTTCAGCAGTGTTGACCTGCCCGAATCGTTTAATCCGGTGATGTTTAGGCATTCGCCTCTATGGAGGGACAGGATGAGAGGAGAGTAATATTTCCTTATTTGACACGAACTGAACTTACTTGGCCAACGTAAGGTTAACGCCATTGAGCACCTTCACCTTGCCATACTGGCTGACCAGATCTTTGGCAACAAGAGCTTGCGTGTTGCGTTCCTCTGGCGACAATTTAGGGCTCTGCTCGCGTTCAATGAGAGCCGATGGATCGTCGGATATCTGGGCATGACTTTTGTCCGTTGATGCACTATCCCAATTTCTGGTCGACTTGCGTTTTTCCCCTGACTTTGATTGGCACTTTTCAAAGCCCTTCAAATTATGATACTCTGAGATGAATAGAAGAATGGCCACTCCAAGGATCCACGCCGCCAACATAAGGAAATCCCAGACAAGGCCATTGGTGGTGTTCGTGTAGTCGTCCCAAACTAAAAAGGATATTTATTAAGAATTGCTCATATTTTGGTAAGAAAAAAAAGGATAAAAAAAGAATCAAAACTTAACGGCAGCAGTTGGGATCGGTCTTGCAATTATAGACCATGGTGGAAGTGAAATTTACTAATGGATCAGAGCAATATAATTTGTTCTCGTAGTGGATGAACAGCTTGAGAATGAGTGATGAGCTTAAATACTGCTGGAAGAAACACAGCCACCTTGGTATCTCATCGTAATTATGCCTATTGCTCTCCTCGAACATGAGAAATCCAATGCAGCTGAAAAGGCACACAATTATAAATCCTAACATGGGATTATGGCAACGGCTCGCGACCAAGTGCGAAATCAGTGTCTTTAACGTTCCAGCCATTAAAAGAGCAAATATCAGCATAACTAAGGAAGCACGAATTGAATAAAAATTTGAGAAGTAGACGAAATAACTCACAATAAAAGGCGAAGTCGTGTTGGGGATGATTGTTAAAGACGACCAGGATCATTAGGAGTACAATAAAGATCATATGGTAGAAGCCCGAGTAGAAGACTATGACTGCAAAATAGCTAAACTGCTGGGCACCGGCTAGGTAATGTTGTTTCATCACGTTGCTGGCTCGTTCGCGGACGGCCAGAAGGGTATTCGTTGTCGTGATAAAGCAAAGCACAAAAGATACGCAGGAGGCTATTGTGACGCCAAAGTCGTGGGTTCCCGGCGGAAAAATATTGATTTTCGATTGGAATTCAAGGCACTCCAGGGACACATCAATGGTGGCGTCTTCGTCCAAGAAGTTCCTGGGGATTAGATCAATAATTGTGGTAACTATGCTGGATTATGGGGTCAGTAGTCATTAGGATTCTGATGACAGGCATTGACAGAGCTGAGAAACACCTGAATAATTATGATTCGTATGAGAATTTAATATTGATTTCTTTCATACTTAATTTTTGATCTCTTTCATATATCTCAATATTAGGAGATGATAAACTCACCTGGCTACCGCATTGTGAAGGAGGTTAAGGCTAATGGGCGCTATGTGCAAGGGAATGTTGTTGAACCAGGCTGTTAGCACATTCTTGTCGAACGTTGCCCCAAACAGAAAGGCCATGTTGATGGTCCGGGAGAACTCGGTATTTTCCGTTAGGGCGTATGAGCCACCACCTTTAACTCTGTCCAGAGCCTCCACCTTGGCATCAAACCAGTAAAGGGACTCCTTGTAGTACTCGCACATGTCCGTCAACTCCTCGCTTTCGGCGACGATCTCCGCGAAGACTTTAATGTCGTACACTTTGCTGAGGTTAAAGCTCAACTCATCCAGCTCATAATGCTTGCCGTAGATGAAAGCGCCAGAGAAGGTACAAAGCGTAGCTACTATAAAGGTTAGCATCTCAATGAGTAGGACAGGCCAATGTTTAAAGTCAATAGCCGTTCGCATGTAAATTATGGCCCTATCAAAGAAATGTTAATTAATAAAAAATTAATATATATTTTTAATAAAAAACAAATATTATCAAACAAAAAATATCTAGTAATTATTATTGATTTATTTCGTAGTGATTATATTTGCGTCTTTAATCTTTATCGATTTATTATCAATATTCGCCATATTGAATGAGCAATATGTTTGCCAAATTCAAATCCTTGTGCTTTTCTAATTTCGAACATACCTGAAGTGCAGAAGCCACAGTCTGAACCCACTTTTGCGCCTATTAGGATCGATATATGCCAAGGTAGCAAAGTAGTTATCGATAAGTCCATTCGGATTGTCCTCATAGCCAAGTGTTCCCCCCATCTGATCATCTTCATCGCATCCGAAGCGTAAAAAGATCTCCTCCGTAGAGGTGTCCCGTACACGAAAACTGGTGACATCCAGCACTTCCATATTTTTCTCCAAATCATCGATCAAACCCGGGAAGTGATCCTCATCCTTATTCTCCATAAGGAAGTTTATTTTAAGGCCAAAGTTCGCCTCGATAGTCAAGTTAGGCAAATGCTTGTTCATCAGGGCAATCAGCTCGGCATCGTTGCAGTTTTTGCCCTTCCAACAAATCTATACAATACATGGGTAAAAATATTATTATGGGAAAGCCTAATAAGATGACCATGAATCCGATCTCACCAATCGAAAGCCATGTCCGTACATATTCTTCAGAAAAGGCTTTGTGCCGGTACACTTGAGTTCACCGTTCGACATAATTGCCAATCGATCGGCAATGATCTCGGCGAGCATCGTCGTATTAACCACGATGATAATGGTGCGATTAGATTTCTCCTCGTTGATCAAGCTCCAGATAAGGTTCTTTGTGGGGCTGTCCAGATCTGAGTATATGTCGTCTATCAGGATAATGCTGCTGTCGCCGACAAAGGCACAACAAATGCTAACCAGAACCAAGTGGCGTTCTGAAAGATTTCTCAGTAGCTTGTCCTTCAGATGGTCGATTTGCAAGGCTTGCATAAAGTAGCCAACATGTCCGTCTATATCCAGTAAACTGTGCATACCCTTCACCCGGCAAATAAAACGCAAGTGATCGAGAACGGTCAAAGCAGGGATCAGCATTTTGGTATCGAGAGCGAGGCCCAGCTCCATACAAGCCGCGTTCCTCTCTGTCAGCATATCGTAGTTGCCGACCGTGATAGTACCACGGCTTGGCTCTATTAGGCCGGCCAGTATTTTGAAGAGTGTGCTTTTGCCACACCCATTGTGACCCATTAGAACGGTCACCTCGTTCTCATACACATTCCACGTGAAGAGATTCAAGGCCGGCCGATTCTTGGTCCCGTAGCGTTTACACAATTTCTTGATCTTCAGCTTGAAGCGTCGATTTGACGGTTCAACCTCGTAGATTTTTGTGGAATTAACATCAACTCCCCGCACCTGAGTATGAACGTTTCTCGTCCAATCATGATATTGTTCTTCGGGAAGACTATTTGCTCCAGCCTCCTCCTTATTTATTCTCTTCGCCGAGCGATCACCCATACGCCATATGTCCATATAGAGGCCGATGCCGCAGTAAATGACGCTGTTGACCAGAAAAACCCAAATGCCAGTATATATCGGTACGGGACAGCTGCGATAGCTATAATTGTACTTGAGATTTTCAGGGCCACTGTACATGATCGTCTCGCGATCCACTATGCAATCGAAAATTGCACTTAGCACTACATGGGGTATCAAAAAGGAGATGTATCTTAATGCCCAAGCCGATTTCATGTTAAACCACAGCACAAAATTGGGCATATAAAAGGCAACCCATATGATTGAGGCCACTTGAACGGCAAGGTGGTGATCATTGAAGAACGATGCAATCATGAGCACGTAGGAAGCTGCGACACTGCAATAGGCGCCTATTACAATTAAAAGGCCATACCAGGGCGTTTGGGTCAGCACAGCGTCATTTAGATTCCAGGGGACCTACACCATGAATAATAATGTATAAAGTAAAGATATAAATGTATACATGTAAGATATAAATGTATGATTACCTTCAAAAGAGCTACAATGAACCAGCTGCTAATTATGAAACAAACAACGACAGTGAGGTACCAGGAACAAAATTGTATCAGATTGCTAATGTTCATATTTACGAAGTATAAGCGCATGTTTTTCTGTTTCTCTTTTACTATTTGCTAATAAATATAATTTATAATAAATATAATTTATAAGAATTACTTCGAATAACTTGGCTGACTTACCGAAATGAATATCAGGGAGGGAAACAGATAGCCCACCAGGATGAGAAGTGACAGACCGGTGTCCAGATCGAACATCAGTGGATCCTCTCTTGTCCCCAAGACCGGGAAGCGGCGTAGCACGATAGGTGGCACGGTCTTAGTACTGATGAGATTTAGGAAAGACTCGGAGATGAATTTCTGCATTAGGATAAATCCCTCGCGAACATAACCCACAAATCCGCCCTCATATGGCTGATTGAGGCGGTGAAGTATGACGGTCTGGGGATCGTCATGGTAGAGAGTGTACCAGTTGCTACGGCGAAAGTCGCCCTCCATATGCCTTAGCTCGCTGGGCATGATGATAGAGTATTTGAAGTGTGGCGCGATCACCAATTTGTACTCGAATTTCTTCTTAAATCTCGAATTATCGATGCAGATGCCCGCGAACATGGAGTCGCTTAACATTTTCCGGCGCAACTCGTTACAGTCCTTGAAACTGATCAATTTCATTGGCTCGAAGTGGGTCTGAGCATTGCTCATTAACTCCCGGAAGAGGTCGAACTCATCCGGAGCCCACCCGATGACCAGGTGAGGCGTCCACGGGTTCCTCTTAATATTATAATAATCAGCCACCTTACGCGCTTTCTCCAGCTTTTCCACCATCTCCAACCAACACCTGTTCAGATCGATGGGATCGTAGATCTTATCCGTGCGTATATTCATCGGAATAACGATCCTCATTACCACCGCGGCACAGAGGAAAATCGGCGGGCACAGGAGGATGAACACCAGCTGGATAGGATTGCCCAATTGCATCTTACAGTTCTTCCAGTTCATCAGAAAGAACTTTCGGGTGCAATCGCGTATGGGCATCGTTGAGGTATTTGATTATTTCCGATTCCTTAAAAAGCTAATCTGGCCTTTGGCATTCACAGCTTACGAGTGGCAACTAGACCTACTTGGAATACAAAATTTATCAAATAGAAAAAGGGGAAAATTAAATTATAAAGTCTATCTCAATCTTATAGATTCACATTAATCGAACTTTAGTTTAAGCAGTACATCATTTATTAAAATTAAAATAAACTCTAATTCATTTGATGTACATAAAATAAATAAAAGAAAACTTATTCATTAGATATATTATATTTAAAAAAGAATTCACCGGATAATTAACTAATTAACAATTCATTTTCCAGAAATGTGTGGCTAATTACACCTAATTTTAGATTTTGTTTTTACATATTTACATATTTACATATTTGCTGTAAAAATCGTAAGTTTAATTGATGTTTTATTCGATATATGAAACTAATTTCTTTAAGTTAAGTTGTTTGAAACAAGTAATAAAGTATATAAAATGTAATTTAATAAATATTTACAAATCAGATTTTTTGATATTATTTTAATTTAATATTTTATCGTCGAGTGCTAATTTTCCTATGTTGAATTTTCTTCCCTTGGATGCAGAAAAGCTTCTTTTTTTACCGAAAACATTAGATAATAATTCCCACATTTCCTCCCGCTGTTCGAGTGGCCAATTGGCTGGCATTTAGACATTGCACGCGGCGCCAATTCATCATCGTCCCGATCAGGCTCACCTGTCAGGCGGTTGTGGTGAGGCTGCACCGTGAAGGGCATGGAAAATCCAGCGAAATTGAACGTGTGTCCGTCTCGTCTGGCCAAATAATTCGCAGTTAATTTCCCGGCTAGCGTGGCGAAACGAGGCGCAAAGCCCGCGCAACGCGCCCTTTTCGTCGTTTTTATTTGGTGAGAAAACATTTACGCACTAATTTCTGGGCATTGACTGGGCCGGGCACCCCTGCTCCCTGCCACCGGCTCCTCGCCTTTCCCATTACGCCGGCGACCAAAACCAGTTGCATGCCAATTGGTTTGCAATTTGCCGCGCTTAGCAGGGGGTGTGTGTGTGTGTGTGCAAGGGGTGGTGGCTTGAATGGGGGTGGTGTGGGGTAGTTGGACGTAAGTGGGAGCACCAACGGGGGTTGGCCGCAAATAGCGCACGCATAGCTGTCCGGCGCGTGGCTCAATTACGCGGTTAAATGCATTCAAATTGAGTTGTTTATACTGCGGGCGTGTGCCTGGTCAACTGGGGATCGTTCCGCTCCTGCAGTCAGTACTGTCATCCTGGAGATTTTCCTAATTTTAGAGGGAAGAAAATCCGTAGCTCTAGCAGGTGCCTGCTCTAAACCTTGCAACACTTTCATCGCAAGAAAAGGAACTTACTTCAGGAAGCTGAAGTGTGTACACCCTGGTTTCTATGCCAAAGAAAGTAGGAAAAGTACATCTGATATTTTTTAAACTAAAACTGTTTTACAAAATAAGGCAAATGAATTAGTCAATAAAACAAAAAAAATCTGAATTTTACTAATAGTATATTTATTTATCGTATATCGAATATCAATTGTGAACAATATTAAAAACCAATTCAGCAAAAGACTTAAAAAATAAAATATACACCTATATATTTAGATTCAGAGAAAAGGATCATGAATGCCTGCAATTGGGCAAAAACTCTTCTTTGTGACGCACCTCTGAGTGTATCTGAATTACTGAACCCGATTCGCTGCCAGCATAAGGGAACTTTGCCGACGGGAGATACTGTTGTCCTTCGGTCGTGGCACCCGTCTTGGTCATTGAGGGCATGGCCAGTGACCTAGAAAACTGTGCCGCAATCATGTTTTGCAGGAAGCAATCGAGCTGGCGGAGCGACAGTGCATTGTGTAGTGTCTCCAGTGGTCGAATGGGCGGCACTTTGTTGAATTATACGAATCAAGAGGTTGTCATTATTCAGAAAAATTCAAAAAAATACTTGCAAATAATATAGAACTTACTTGGCAGCTTGGCACAGGCGTCCTGCAGGGCTCGCTGCTCGAGGCTTTGGGACCGTGGCTCACAAACGATTCTCACCGACCGGATGTCCGGACTAATTGGACGAAACTGCGGCTGATTTTGGGGGAACTCCTGCTGCACGGATACCAACTCCTTGGCCAAATTTATGGACCTGACCTTGTGATGGGACCTACTAGTGGGAGTGGGTTTCGACCTATGAAGCTTAGTTTGAAGCGTCAGACGTTTGAAGCTAAATCGGTTAGTCTTTGGAATAATTATTATACATAATATAGAAGTCAACAAACACTCCCAGTTACACGCACTCACCGAAAGTTCCTTTGGCTTCGGCACCTCCTCTGTGAACCCAGCGGGATTTGCTTCATCCGACGACCTGGGACTCTTACAGCTGGTGGTACATGATGGCTCATTCTTCTGGACGCAGCAATTAACGCCGGGACTGAAGTGAAGCTCAATGTGGAAGCGCTCCTCGGATGTGGGGTCCTTGGTGGGATCCTCGTACAGCATTATGACGATCTGGGACATGTAGTTCAGCTCGGTTACTGTCGAAATGTACTCCATGGCACGCCGCCATTGCTGATCGGTCAGGACATTGAACAACTCGCCATAGCGTAGGACCGTAAGCAGGGAGTGGATATGAGACTCGCTGGTGAAATACAAACGAGTCCGCACATGCCGCTGGGGGCTGGCAACACCATGGCTATAGTGCGGATTCAAGCGATGTATAAACTCATCCTCCACCTCGACGATGTTGTGCTGTAGATCGGCCTTAATCTTACGCAGCAGCGGTGAACAGATCCCATGGCCAATGGCCAGCTTCTCCTGCCGGGTCAGTCCGTATTCCTGCGGCACCACTATATCCGCCAGATTCTGTGAGTAGACGTACAGCTCCTCAGCTCGATCGTACTCTAGCATGTGCTGATTGTGCTGCACATCGTACTTGATAAAGTCATAGATGTCGGGTATCTTGGAGATGTCAAACCGATTCGATTTGCTACTAAAGTCCTTCTTGATCTTCTCCCAGCGACATCGCATGAGGTCCCATGTTTCGTCGTGATACAGTATGGCATTTTTAGTCTTTGGATCATCTTTCTTGACACTGATCACGTGGAGGAGCTCGCAGATGAGCAGAAGGACATGGTGGCAGCAATTCACCGGATTCTTGACAAAGTCCAGCGCCTGCGAGATAGATTTGTTGTTGCACGGATTGATCTGCTCGCGATCTGCCTGAGTGAACTCGCGATTATTCTGCATTAACTCGTACAGGCGATCCTTAGCTCTGCATTAAGGGAATAATATGGAATCTATTGGCTAATTACAGATAATAGTACACACTCACAGATCCTGATAGTTGTTACAATCACCGTCGTTACTTAAAAGTCTATCTGTGTTGGCACTTTTCACCATCTGCACAAGAATGGGCGTTAGTTCACCCTCCAAGGCCAACAGGCCCTTGGCAAAGGCAGCGGCAGTCATTTGGACACGACCCTCGTCCGAGGCGTAGATTTTTAAGTCATGCCGGAAGGTGGAGTGCAATCGCAAGAGACCCCATTCCTGGGTGCCCGTATAGTCCGCTCTCCCCTGTCCGCGCGGATACATGCACTGAAAGATTTGACCTAGCTCCTCCGCCTGGACGCGACCCGCAGGCGTTAATTCGCCGCCCCATTTGAGAATAAGAATGAGCGATGGATCCGCTGGCTGATCGGTTTCTAGCTTGACTTTGCATTGGTTAGAACTACACTTACCATCATTAGGCCTGGAACCACATGGCCAGCCCTTCGACTGATACTTCATTTGCACTTTGCGAGTGATGCCCGAGAAATGGCCATACATCTCTAGCACAGCCTTCATCTGCTCCAGTTCGCTCTCCTTTTCCCAGATCTCGGCACGTGATTTCTTGTGAATCTCGCTAAGCAGGAAGCGGGCAATGTCCAGGATCTCCTGCAGCTGCTTTGGCTTTTTAAGCTTAACCGTGTCTAATTTGTAGCCATTGTACTTTTCAAAGACCTCAAAGAATCTGAAAATGGGTTGAAATTTCAAATTGCAATTTTTAGAACTAAAATAAATACAACTCACTTGGGATGCCGCACCTCCACCTTCATCTTCTGCTTGGGCGTCCGATCGCCATGCCGAATGACGGCCACCACACAGCGCAGCTCCATCATCTTGCCAAAATTGGTGGGCATAATAGGTGGCTCATCCAGGCGAAAAACGGACATGGGCTTGTGAAGCGTAGCAGTTAGCTTGCGCAGGATGATATTGCCAAGGATCTTGGCACAGTCGTCATAGTATTTATTGGAATTCTTCACAAAGCTAAATCCATTGACATCGCAGACGTAACTCTTGCCGTTGGCACGCAGGAGATCAAAGCCGCAGACCGTCTGCTTGAAGGCCAGGCACACCTTTCGGGCGATGAGCTTCTCGGCATGCTTGAGGATGACCGGGTAGCGGATCTCCTTCCCCTCACTGTCGCGTTCCACCTTGCCATCAAGCGCTGGACTCTTGCGGCCCTCGGCATGGGCATAGTCCGGGCCAACGGTGTACACCTTGACATCCGTACCTATAAAGTAAAATAAGGACAAGGTGCATGGTAGCAAAAAGTCAAAAGCACATACCATCGGTGGCCATAAAGTCCTCATAGATGAAGGAACCCATTTTCCGCACCGTCGATTCCGGCGAATAAACGCTGCTCCGAGTGGCAATCTTGCGGAACAGCCGCTGACTGCCGCCGCCCGCCGATGTGGGATAGTAAATACAAATGTTGTGATCCTCCGCGGACACAGGCTTCTCCACGAAGGGCTTATTAAAGATGATTCCATTGATTTCCACATGGTCTTCTGACTCAATCAGCTCGCGATCTGTAGAAGAAAGGACAGGATATTAATTGGATTGAGTGTTTCCTTGCACATTGACTCACGCTTCGGATCCGCCAAGTCACGATCGAGGACGGCATATCGCGGAATCTCGATGCCCGCCTTCTCCAGAATGGCATAGACCTTTCGACGGTCCTGGATATCATATTGTATATCCAGCTGGTTGAGCAGAAAGGGATTCCGCAGCTGGGCATACTTGATAGCCTTCTCCAGCGGAAAGCCCTTCGAGTGAAACGAGATTAGGCAGTCACAGGTAGGCCAATTCTGGACGGGCTCCTGCAGGATCACATTCTCCTCAAAAATCACCACCTTAATGATTCCAAACTCGCCGAGCCGCATTAATATCTCCTTCATGGGCTTTGACTGCGCCTTCTTGGCCATTGCACAGATCCCGACAATCACATACTTAATGTTGCTTGGCCTCTCCGACTCTCCAAAGTCGTTGTTGCCTTTCAAAAAGTAGGGAAAAAAGTTTGTGGTAATGTTATTCTTGTTGCGTGACTGCGATGTCTTTAGCATTTTGGATCTCAGAAGGATAAAAGAGGGCTAAAAGGTGGTAAGTTGCGGTTGGTAATAGGTTGGGTTAGGTGTTTTTTTGTTTGTATTTTCTTTTTTGTCACATGTTGGTGAATTGTGTTTTAGAGATTTTTCTTTGAAGCTTTGAGAAAATATTGCTTAAACCTAAGCAAAAACAATATATTTAAGCATGTATTAACACCTTTTAAATTATATTTTAGCTTTATTTAAAAAGATACATTTTTTAAATACAAAATGTTAGCTAGTTTTGGTAATCGAAGCCAGACAACACTACTGGCTCTGGTTTGTACCGACTGTATGTATACTTATGGGAACGCCGCTGGCAAATCAGTTACAGTTGTTCCCATTGTTCGAGCCGCAAAATGCCACGCGGCCAAGAGCATTGTTCACGAGGATTGGGCAAGTGCCGAGGATTGGGCATGGCCGTCACCCTTTAACCCATCTTTGTCAGCTGCAAACATAAAACTATCAGCGGACGAGTGGCCAGAAGTTGCTGCCAAGCTGGTTGATTATTTATGTCATTGCTACCCTTTAGCCGTGCTTTCTCCCCAAATCCGCTTAAGTGTGACATTACAGGCAAATGCAAACAAAGCCGGCACATAATTAAAGAAGCTGCCAGAGAGACAGCTTCTCTATGAGTTCGACCAAGGAAAACCAGTTAGACACTGAGAAAAAGTGGGGTAAACATTTAACCTATTTGAGTTTAGATATCCTCAATTTCCCAAGACTTTCTCTCTCTGCAGTGTAACCCTTAGAACAGGGAGAAAGTCCTGGCAGACAACAAACTATAGCAATTATAATACGCGAATTGCGGCGGAACTAAGCAGCCACAAAAGGAGCCAAGAGCAGGAGCAGGAGCAGGAGCAGGCGCAGGAGCCAGGAGCAACAGCAGCCCAGTATCTTTTGATGTTGAGTTCACAAAGATTAATTTATTTGCATTTCCGCAGAACAAATATCCCTGCCATTCTCTGAGTCTCCGGAGTTTCCAGCAGGGTTCCCATTCAGGGCCCCATCCGGGTGAGCCATCTTCCGTCAATTTATTTAATTTATTCGTTATAGCCGACGGACCGAAGCACGAGAACTCAATTGCGGACCAAATCACAGATTGCTTCTAGCACCTTTCTCTATTTGGCAAGTCGGTTTCATTTGTTGCGCTAGATTTTTCTCAATCACATACGGGAACGGGGCGGATCTCTTCCGTCCCTGGGGACTGCCGGTGGAGAAAAGGGAAACTAGTACCAGACACATCTGCGGTGTGCTCCCAAAAATGCCCTCGAATAAACTAGACTCACAAAGGAGGACATTTGCAAATTGCTTTGGTTTTCCGCCTTGCCGGGCGTAATGAGCAGATTTGTTTTAATAAGAACGGACTGCAACTAAGCGCCGGGTCTGGCCTATCTTGGCAGGTTTTAAAATGAGCATCTCGACCGGCAACTAATTGTGAGCTGGATACCCACCCCGAACCAACCCGAACCGACCCAACCCGACTCTCCCTCCCAGCGGGCGGGCGGGCTTAACAAATCGCTAGTCCGCAACATGAATGAAATGAATCTTCCTCTTGCAGGGGACGCTGCTAATGTGCTCGTTAAAGTTTTCCGCTGGCAGGAAGTGAGCAAAAAAGATGCGACACCTGCAGGATTACCGAGCGCCGGAATACTCGCATCCGGTCGTTATGACAATGCATCGCATCAATTGGATGTGGCAAAATTGCCAAATAATTATCGCAGGCAACAGGGTTGTGACTCTAGATGGTTTGTAGTTATATTTATCATTCTGGATGTCGCTGGTATCGAGGTAAATCCTTATAAATGAACTTTATTGCAATAAATTCATTTTTTATAAATTACTAGAGTTTAAATTTCTGATAATTTCTTATTTGCATGGCATTCTTATTTGGGCCTTCAGCTCGCCACGTTTGTACTTAGTTTAAAAAGTTATCAATCTTTAATCTTTAATCTATATTAATATTAAGTCTCATTTAACTAAGTTTTGGGGATCTAAACTTATTTTTTATATATTTATTTATCAACTAAATAATATTTCCTCTTTTCTATTTAATTAAAATAGCTATATTTTGTGGCATTCTCTGGATAGCATCTCTGCCAGCAGATCCTGATCCTGTGCTCGTATTCGATTTTTGCTGGTTGCCAGGAGCGTTGCTAATTAGCGAATACTCATTCGCCCGACCCTAGGTCGTTATATCTATTGGGTTTTCCTCCACATATTTGCCAGGCATTGTTCGGTGTTCGATTTTCGGGCAGCAGCGAGAAATGGGATTGCAATGCGACGAAAAAAAAATACAAATAAAAAAGAATGAGAAGCTCGGCAAACTAACCCTTTCGGACAAGTCGAAGTTCTTACAGACGAGCGCACGCAATTCAATTTTAAACTAACAACTTAATCCTTTATTCAATTTGAAACCCATTAAAAGGACATTGCTTATCCTTTTAAGTGAATGCAAACAGCTTTTAATGTAAATAAGAAAACGAGATCGATGCCAGAGAGCCAGAGCCTGAGAGTTTGCCAATCTCTCCAGCTGAATCTGCTGCCGGTCGAAGAAGTGGCTATGGCAATGGCTGGCAGTGGATGTGGAAAATTAAAATGCAATCGGTTACCGGCTCGATTTTGGCCGAACGCCCAATTGACATTTGCAACCGCACTTAAGAGCCCAGGCGATGCCGTCCTTTGGTCCCTGAGCTGTATCCGTACCCTAGCCCGGACTCTGGGTATCCGGATGATGGGATCCTGGAATCTGGAAACGCACTCGAGAACAAATCGAACTGTGTGAGGGGCAAGGCAAGGCAAGGCAAGGCGAGGCGACTGAATTCCATTTGAATATTTCATGCTGTTGTGGTGGCAAAATTTTAAATCGACTCAAGTCAAGGGTGCGGATACCGAAATCAATCTCGATTTGTGTGGCAACCAAATTAACATAGCCGGCTCCGAAAGCAATGTAAGTGTAAGCCACTTGCCGCAGAGTCAGTTGCATTTGCTACTTAGTGTCGCCTTTGGAAGCCTTCTCCTGCTCCTCCTCCTTCTAGTTCCATCCACTTATCCTTGTCTCTGCGATGCTGATTCTTATACACAGAGGAAATAATAAGACTAAGGTATTTTTAAGGTATTAAATTTAACTTATTTATGAAAAAGACTTTATTTAATCATACTTCAGGTGATACTCTTTCCTTTATATAAAAAACTAAATAGTTAAAAACTGATAAATAATTTTTAACTTCTTGAATTTGTTTTTTTGTGTAGCTATTCCTGATTCTGGGCTGTGCATTTGCTGCTTAATACCTACAAGTTTACTTTTTTAAATGTATTTTACATTTGATTCCGGTAACGCACCATCATCACCACCGACACCGTCACCACCACCACCACCACCACCACCATGGCCACCTCCCTGCTCATCCCCGCCACTTTGGCTGATGAGAGAAGCGTCCCAAAACCGGGGCACTAAGTAGAGTTTGGGAAATTCACCATGTGCACTCACATAGTATAATTTGCCCTCCTCGGCACAATAAAAAGTGGAAACTTAGCTGCAAGTATTTCGTTTTCTCCCGCTTCTTGTTGGTTTTTTTTTTGTTTTTAAGCAGTGCGCCTTTTTTGATTGCCTTTTGTTTTGCCAGTTTCCCAGTGTTGTTGTCCGTAATGGGCGGGAAAGCCTTTGGGGATGGGTATCTCTCGGGGACCCGAAGGAATTTTACACTGTCAAGTGCTTGGGTACATAGTAGCATCTTGTCTGGGCAACATTTTGTAAAGGAAAGTACCGAAATGTTGAGAAACTAAGGGAAACGTCCTGGAAAAATATAAAGATGATCCTGAGCAATTATATAAATTAGTGGATATAAAAGGATATGTAACAGATAGTTTTGTTAAGGAACTTAAATCATTTATTGCTAAAATCTTTGATTGCCGAAGGTCAAAACTGATACTCAATGTCCATTAGTTGTATTTAATTAACAAACAACAATCAGTTCTTATTTATTTATTTTATTTATTGGTGCTTAATAAATATTATTTTCGATACTACAGTGTTGGTTTATCTACCCCTCGAGTTTTCAAGTATTTATTTGCTTTGCCCAACTCTACTGGCAACTTCATCATCCGATTGTTCAGGCAAATCTTGTAATATTTCTGTCATACTTGAAGTGGATTGGTTGTTCCCCTTGTGAAAAATGACTTCTGCTTCTTTTTGGCCGGCAATCTGTCCCCGAGAAGGCTGAACAAATAACAATATTTGGACACGCGACCCGTGAGCCACTTGAGCCGAGTTCCGAAACGGGAAGTTGACAGATTTCGGCAGGACACAGCAAACAGAGATCACGGGGGTACCGAATGTCATCGAGTCAATGCTGAGCAAACAAATAAATGTAAATAATGTGGAATTACGAAAATATTAAATGAAAATTAGTTGTTACTCCCAGATCTTTCCTTCTACCCTTACCATAAGAAATCCCTGCAGAAATCTCGGTGAAATGTGGCCGAGATGAGGGAATTCTCGACGGGCTTACGGCCACTTATCCCTGTCGCAGCTGGCATCGGGACACAGTTGGCAGGACACTAATAAGCAGCCAGTCAATCGGGCCAACTGGCCGGGCTTTGCCATTCCTTCCGGACCACCTTCTTATCTATAAATGGCCATAAGCCACGGCCCGAAACGCTTGTCCTTTTTGTGTCCTTTTTTTTCGGACACTTACTTTTTTTTTTGGTTAGCTTGCCACTTGGTCTATCATTAAGACCCGAATTTCAACACATTTGTGCGCTTAATCCCTTAAGGCTCTTTAAACTTTACACACTTTTCAGACGTCCACCTTCCTGCTGTTCCCGAAAAAGGACACAAAATGTGCACTGCTTGAAAAAAAGAAAAAAAATCAAAGTAAATCCTTTTTTTCGCAGACGGTTGAAATAAAAAATTCTAGTGGAAAAGGTTGAAACATCAAGACTAAAAGGCGCCAGCATTATGATGAGTCTTGAGTTTTAATTGAGTGTGTGGCCAGAAAAGGGAGCGGAAGGCATCCTTCGAAAAGGATGCCCCAAACTGTGCTAAAACAATTTGCAATGTGTCCGTGTGGGTGTGTGTGTGTGTGTGTTTTGTGCCCAATTAGATTGCAGCAGCGGTCACTTGAAGGACAGGCCAAAGTTTCAGTCGACTGTCCGAAACTTTTCCATTCACGCCTCAAGTATGAGTAATTGAATCCCACTCCTCGGCCGATGGCCTTATGCCCCTCATCAGGATATGCTAATTATCAGCTTAGGCGCATTTTTCAATTAGCCCGGACAAAGTTTCGTCCCCGCCAACAAATTAATTTAATTAATACGAAAAACAATTGCAGACAAAGGTCTCAAAATGCACGGGGAAGAAATAATTATAGCTTTTTCCGTAAAATATATTTTATGTAGTGGTAAATGTTTGCTATTTTCTATTATCTAATGGCATATGCATTGTATTGCTGCTCTCTAGGATAATAAAACATTCTTTATCCTGTTACATCTAGTGTCAATAGTGTATAGTGTAGTTATTAAGCGTGTTAGGCTCGAAAAATCAAATTAGTTCTGCTTGTAATACGATCTGATTATATGTTTTCTTTGCCACTAAACGGAAGCGAACTAAATTGAATGATGAAAGAGAAGCCGCGTCCAACTGTGTGGCATAATTGCCCCAGCATTCGCCACGGCATCCTGCCGTCATCCCGACACGTTGTGGCGCTTCGTAATAGGAGCAGCCGTAATTCACGCCGCAGCATGCCTAATTATAAAATTAGCTATGGCCCCGGTAGGCAAACGCTGCTTGTCGCAAGTCAATTAAACAAATAACTGCCAAGGATTTCCCTTCCCCAGGCGCTATATCTCACCATCCCAGAGCCGGCAATTGATTTATCAGTCGACTATTTGGCGTGCAAACAAAGCGAGAGCCCGTAAAATGATCCATCTATCCGGCGGAAGCCTCCGGGCGCAGGGCGCTTATATTGTTGACAGCTCGTCAGCTAATTACACGCCAGAATGACTTTAATAACTTTGCGGAGACGACTCGTCTTCGGCGTATAGCTGTATTTATGTATATATTTAGTCATTATCAACACTTCAGCGGGCTAAACATTTTAATTAACTGGCAAGCAGGCAGACAGGCTCTTGGCTTCGGTTTTGAGTCCCTTCCCTTGGAAGTTTATGACTCCTTAACCGCTGCTCATTTCACACTTGCCTCCACGACGAGGAGCCATCCCAGGCAAGCCCATCCAATCCCCTTGCCGTAATCGATTTCAGCTTTCATCGCAAAGTGCCAAACAATGTTTCATAATTTTAACGCTTTGCCTGGCGGCAGTGCTTCCTGTTTCCAGGAGTCTTCCGTTGCCATGCCCCCGAATAATGTTGCAGCGGCAACACCGTTTTTTCTTGCAATTTATGACGCATAAATAAACGGAATTTCAAACTAGAAAACAGCAAGAAAAAAGTGCTCAAACTCATTAATTTAAACGAGATTTGACGTGCGCTTTGATAAAGCCGCAATTTATATTCGCCAACGCGGCCAAAAGGGGTTTCGGCCCGCAAAGGAGAGAGGGTCGAAAAGGTGATGCCGCTGGCCAGCGGAATTGGGAGGAGCCAGCCAGCGATTGCTGGGTTTAGTTTACGAGAACAATGGCCGGTTTAGTGACAGGAGCAGCCAGAAAAAAATATGATTCTATATGCAAAGCTCAATTACTGCACTGTGAGAAGTTTGGCAATGGAAACTTAATTTTTTAAATTTAAAAGAATGTTTTAAGGAATTTGAAAAAGACTTTAAATATCCAAGGTTAATGTGGGGTTCTTTAATTTTATTATTCTAATTAATTTCTTATAGAATAGTGCTAAGTTCTTATCAGAGTTTTTTTCCCCGGTTGTTAAATCTGATTTAATTTAGTTTGATTTATAACTATAAAACTATAGTTTTTTGATAGACTACATCTTACCAGTCTTTCAGTGTACTTGAAGCCAAAAACACAAAAAACAACAAAACGAAACCTAGCTTCAGAAAGCCGAAGTTTGTATATCCTTGCAAATGAATTATAAGATCGAGTCATATAATTACCAAAAAAAAATCTTTCATTCGGAAAGCTTTCGTGTGCTCGTTTTTATTAGATTAACAAACCTATATACATATTAAATTTAGAATTTCTAAAATTATCCTTAAAAAAATATGTAATGAAGTGTTTTTAAAAGAAAAGGAAAAAGTTTTACCTAGCGAATAAGCTGATTTATAACATCAAAAATAACTCCTTCACGGCCTTACAAACTTCTGTGTAAAATTATAATTCCCTGCAAAGGGTAAACAAACGTTCTCCACTTATGGCCATAACAAAAGGCCAAGTTACCAACTGAGTGCGGAATAGCTGGTCAGCGCCATTTTGGCGGCAGCGCACTCCATTTGCAAAAGCAATTAATATTCTTTTTGTTTTTGCTCCTTTGGCCGGCCATTGCCCAATGGCACATAAATTTCAACAAAGTTGTCGTGGCCCTGTTAGCATCTCGTAATCGAGTCAAGACTCGAAGAGGGAAAGGAGTACAGTGGAGTGGAGTGGAGAGTCCTTTTCCTTGCCTGCTGGTAAACCAACAATTTGCATGCATTTAAATGATGGCGCTGCCCGGAGCGAAGCTAAACCGGTGTGGTTTGGCCAAAACTAAATAAATATTTACGCACATGTGGCCAAAAAATGTGAAATAGACACAACAGCCACATCAGGCTGTGCTGCAGCGGCAACGGCATTCAACAACGAAAAATGCCAATTTCCAAAGCAAACAAACCAAAGCCAAAAGCAATCAGAGCGAACCGAGAGTCGAACGGGTAAAAGTGAAAATCAATTTGTCAAATCGAACAATTGAAATGGGCACGAAAGGATTACACATGCGACCAGGACGAACGAAAGAGCTGCCTCTCCTCTCGCCTCGAGAGCCTGTCTATATAAATCAAAATATTTCCGAAAGCAGCGTAAACAAATTTGTTTCAAGAGCCAGCTCTCTCGTCAAAGGGTTTTTTTTCCCATTCGCAGATCCTAACCTTTTGTCGCCGATTTGCTTTACAATTCGTTGCATTCGCCATTAGTTGCGCCAATTAGAATAGTGTCGGTCGAGAGTTGAGAAATTTGAATTCTGCCACATCATTTAATTTTAAGTAATTCTGCAACACCCCTTTTGCCTTTGGAAATTTTTAAATTATAGCTCGGCACGTCATTTATTGCAGTGCCCACCCTAGCCAGAGGACTTACTCGAACCCATCCCCTTGTCAGGCGATCCGATGCGATCCGTGTAACACGCGAATTTAAA
The DNA here is from genome assembly GCA_008042515.1 of Drosophila truncata. NCBI lineage: Eukaryota > Metazoa > Arthropoda > Insecta > Diptera > Drosophilidae > Drosophila > Drosophila truncata. The sequence continues at coordinate 42,080 of VNJQ01007961.1, forward strand.
TAATCTTTTGTTGGTGCCTTGCAGCCAAATGATAAATTATTAAATTAGCTGTGGCAGCAGTTTGCATGTACCGCCGCTTGGTGGTGGTTCCACGGATTGGGACAGGACTCTGGCTCAGTGATTTGTGAGGGCCTGCACTTAGGGAGCAGCCTCTCGCCTTCGGGTAGTTAAATTGAATTGTCTGGGGACAAGTTTCTAATAGAGTCGAAGGCAGTTGAGAATTGCCCGGCCAGACCCGGCTCTGTGTTGTCGCCCCAGAACATTTTATTTTAAATTGCCGGGCTGGTTTCTGCTAATTTGCCTTTTACGTCGAACAAGCAACCCAAGCTACACTGAGCCAAATGTGGGGGAAAAACTCTTTGTTTTACACTTAGGTTGCATACCTAAGTGGGGGCTACAAGGACAATGCACAGCGAGAAAATGTTAGTAAAATAACAAAGATAGGAAATAATATAGTAGATTTATACGAAATTTTGGGTATTAAATTTATTTATTATTATTGAAGTATTTATTTATTTAACTATTTTTAATTTGAAATCTGTAAATATAAAAAACAGCGTCCTATGAATATCAATTTGGATATAAAGATAAAAGAAGGTTGTTTAATAAACCTTCACAAATTTAAATAAAGAATATCTTATTTGTAAAGTTAAGTCAAATCTCTAAAAAATAATGTATTACTTTAAGCTAAATAATACGTAACAGTAAAAATGGTAAATTATGAAAGCAAAATATTATTTTTCCATTTCAATTTCTCTATGTGCACCCATTTTTAGGTCCCTGCGCACACTTGCTCCCATTTTCTATGCCGGCAGGACAATTTACAATGTGTTTTGTTCATTATAGAACTATTCCCGTTGACCTCTACGGGCCGCCCTGAAAACAGCTCAAGGCGCAAATCAACGCACTCGAATGTGGCCGCCTGTCGCCTCTGGCCCCTGTGCTTCCATCGTCCTTTTCCTGCTCCTGTTCTTGGCCACATGAAGTTTTTTAGGAACAAGGGTTGCTGAACGAGAGTGAGAGTGAGACCGAAAAAGAGATCGTTGTACCCCCGACTGGGATGCTGTGGCTTGGGCCGTTGTTGAACCTTTTTTTTTAGCCGCCTGTCTGCCTCCAGGGGTTGGCTAATGAATAGTTCCTGTTGTCGGATCGACCAATTTTCGAACACATTTGTTGTGAATTACGTTGTTTGTGCGAGTGTCGACTTGATTCCCTTTAATTGATGTCAATATGCAGGGATTTTTCACCCTGGCCGCCGCCTGTAGAGCTGGGGTAAGGAGGTAAACAATTTTGTGGATTGCATTTTGGTTGTTTACAAATATTTACACTTTTTATGGCTGCATACACACGCATACTTATCTGATAAGGGCACATGGCGCATTTTTTTTTAGCGGAAGCACTTGAGCCTGATATGCAAAAGTATTTGCGCATATTAAAAACTAATTTCCAAAGTCAACATGCCAATAAAAACAACAAAGTACCCGCAGAAGGGGTGGCTCCATCCGGAATGGCAGGTACTCTGAAGACGCACCCCTTTTTGATGGCAGCCAAGGGCGATGGCAAGTCAGTCGGTGGCAAGATGAGAAGGAGAAGGAGAAGGAGCAGGAGCTTCAGAAGGAGGGCGCACCCACAAATTAAGCAAAAGGCACTCGATGGCAGTGACTGAAACAACACGAACGACCAGCAATAATTTAGAAAATATGCTTAGGCGAATTTTAAGGGTTGCTTGCTCGCTGCTGGCAAGCCAACCAAAATGCGGGCATCCCTTGGAGGATGCCGGGATCCAGAAGTCCTCAGGTCGTGGGGGTGTGGCTGTGGGCTGGCTGCTCAAACAAAAGCCAAAAGTTATGCCGAAAATGATATTTTTCATTATTAAACACAATAATGTGGTTATTATTTTTATGATTGCGGCGGCCCGCTCCTTTCCGCCGCTCCTGGCCAATTCCTTGGGGAAGGAGCTGCATTCATTCGGTTAGTTTGTTTATGTTGGGCTTGTGGTCTTTGGGGATTTGGGCACGCTTAATTTTAAGTGCCCCGTCGAAAGAGAGAAGCTGAAAAGCGCAGCGTGTAATGAAATATTATTGCTTGACCAGGAGCAGGAGCAGTAGCAGTAGCTGGAACAGGAGCCGGTGGCTTTCCTGTTTGCCCAGTGGTTGGGCGAAACAAAGAAAAACATTTGCGCCAAATGGTTTTTCTGGTAATTAAAGAGGGGACCCGCCCCGGTCTGATGCTTACTGCACGAGATGGAACGATGCTGGGTTCTATTTTAAAACACTGCCTCCGAAAATCTCAGCACGCTCCCCGGAATTATCATCGCAAGAATTATGATCCATGGCAGCGGCCGGATTTCGGTTTCTCACGCCTAGAGCCAAACGCCTCTAATAAGGCAATTAATCAACATAATTACCAGCGATTAATCATAGGAGTGACAGCCTCGGCCGCGGCCCCGATGACAGTTTTTCAGCGTTTAGTTGAAACTTTAAAAAACTACTATTTCGGAATCGAAGGCAAATAAATCAATAGCCGCCAGGATATGCTCACTGAGCTGAGCAGAGAAAAAATCCATCAAATCCCTCCCCGTTCTTTGAAATGACAAAGCCACAAGGCAGGGCATCCCATCCCATTCCATTCCATTCCAGGAGCTCTCTTTTTCGACTGCTTAAAAATTAAACAATCTTTGAAGGCTGCTACTGCTGCTGCTGCTGCGACGACACCCTTTCAGTGGCTGTCATGCTTTAGGGATATGCTTAGCATCTCATTGACCCGTGGCAGCCGCAGGAGGAGAAAGGAGCTAATCAGTTTAAAACGCTGTCACTCCGTCCTCGCCCTTCCTTTGCTCCTCTCTGGGTCTCAGGGAAAAGTGTGTGGGTTGCGGCACATTTTAATTTGTAATACGAGTCGAAATTGGGTGTAACTTAGACACGCTGCCAGCCAATTCGGGTGTGGATTACACCCAACTGTCTGCCGGCTTGGATGATGTGACGCGTTGAAAGTGCCACCTGGAGTCGGAGTGCTCAGAGTTGGGTCCAATCGGAGTCAACCTCTTGAGCGGATCAAACCACAAAGACACATGTGTGAAAGTGTGACTAAAGGCATTGTCTGGGAAAATTTCTGAGGAGGACGTGACCATGATTTGAGGATATTAGAGAAAGTCTTTCTATCTTTATCTCCTTAGTATAATTAATCAATATATTCGGAAGAAATGACAGATCTTCTGCACTAACACTGCAAAAATAATAATCCCTATAATTTAATAACAATTATAAGTCTTATTTGAGCAATTTCCTGGTATATTATATCGATACCCTTGACCCCGCTCCCCGAACGGAAATGAAATCAATCCAAATATCAGATATTGCCTCCCAATGGCAACGGAGTTGGAAATCACTCGATTATGCCATTGCCAAATCCAGCAACTTTAATGACAAACCCAATTTACCACCGACAGGACAATAAATCACTGGCGAAATCACGCTGTCAAAGACCGAGTGACAAGGAGAAACTGGAAAAAACAAAAAAAATAAAGGAAAAACGAAGAGTAAACCAGCAAACAGGACGATAAAAACAATGCCACAAAACAATTTCGCAGTGGAGGCAAAGGAGTGGGGCGGCAGCTCCACGTTCATCCGCATGCTGACCAGCATGTCAGTGGCGTTAACGTAATTCGACCGTCTCCCCATCGAAGGACCCCAAGGATAACGCCCACACACACACACACACACAGGAGTAACCGCCGGCACATTGATTAAGGTGTGGAAACGTGCGATTTTGTAATTGATACTAAAAAGCCCTTAATTGGCACCTTAACGCCGCTGATGCTCTGACAAATTTCCCCCAAGGACCAGTGACATGGGCCGTTCCTGGCGATGACGTGCGTGGGTTGGCCAAGGACACGGCTTGGCATTGTGGGGGGGTTGGTATCGGAGGGATTGGGTGTTGGGTGGCAGACGTGGAGGTAATCGGATGCCTTTTAGATAATGGCGATGCTGCAATCAAAGGCGTTGAAAATCGGTGCCACATTATGTCGCATAATCATCGTTGGTTGGCTGTGGTATCATCAATGTCATGCGACCATGTGGAGGAATATCAAGTCCCGGCGATGCCAGAACAAATGGCACTAATCCATAATTGTCTAGCCGCTGGTCAAGTGGGACTTGAGCCAATAAATCTCATCAAACTAATTCGATACGTTGTCCTGGTGCTTGGCCGTAGGAGGGCAGAGTCCTTCGGCAGAAGCTGGTGCAGGAGCAGCCACCCCTTGTGGTTTTTGTTACTTGTGTGTGTTTGCCAGCCTGTTGTCATTTGTTAACATTTCATTACATTTATTTCACCGGACACAATTGCAAAGTGGATGAATGGATTTGCCGTTTGATGTCGCCAAGAGGACGAGTCCTCGTCCTCATCCTGGCTGAGTTTATCTCTCTCTCTTGCTCTCTGTGTGCGAGCGCTTATTTGCTCTCAAACCAATTTGTTTTATAATTGAATTTGAAATTGAAGATGACATTCGGTTGCCGATTGTTTGGCGTGTGGTGCAATAGCCACAGGCCACGCCACGCCCCGCCCCGCCCCGCCCCGCCTCGCCTCGCCCGCTGACCTCTGACCTCAGCTGTCCATGTGTAGTCCTGGTTTTAGGTAATTGTATGCAGAGATTTTCGGTGTGTGTCCGTCGTGTGCTGCTTGACCAAAAATTCAATTATGTATAAAATTTCACAACCATTTCTGGGATGACTTTTGCAAAAACTCAATTTTCTATTTAATTTGCTTTCAAGTGTCATGGCGGTTGCCGCCTGGCCATAGGTCATATTACTCCCGGACCCCGACACGGCACCGATACCGGCATATGCGTGCAATCTCTGACCTCGAGGTGATTCGCATCTGCAAATATTGTTTGGAACGCCGAGTGGTTTTGGATTTTATTTATGCATCATTTGATTTTGCGGCTATTTCGATTGATTTATTCGCATTACCATTCCAGTGCCTCCATAAATTTTGTATACACATATAAATATATTTCGGTGTGAAAATTGCTTGCGTTTATTTTAATCGGCTTAACAGCTCGCCCAGGTTCAAGGTGCAACCATATCAATTAATGGTCATAATTGTAGCACATTAGAGGCCATTATAGTTTAGGAAAAGAGATGACATTCAAATCCCGGAAATCCTCTACTTTTTGGCCTACAAATCAGTTGCTTTTATGTTTTAAATGAATTTGTATGTTTTGTTCCCAGTATAATATTTTTATTTATTTTACAAAAAATATTTTTCTCGTAATTCTTCTCGATAATTCTAAAAACTGCTTACAAATTTAAAAACTAGCTTTTCAGGAAATATTGGCAGATACCAGGGATATTATAGCACAAATCGGAAATACATGGGGCTATCCGGATGGGAAGATTATTCTCGGGGACACGAGGCACTACGCGACGGGCGACGACGTCTGATGTTTGGACGCCTTCCTCTGTTGGTCACCTTCACCTCCTTCTCCCTGGTCATATCTATCGAGGATACATATCTATAGAAGACGCTCTTCAGCTCCTCGCCTGCCTCGTAGATCTTTGATCCTTCTTGATTAAATTGCCTGCAGTTCTCAAAAATAAGCTTCACATCCTCGACAGCCTCCTTACCCTGATAGTAGTAGTTGTTGTTCAGGCGGCGCAGGATCGTACTCAAGTCCATAGGCCGCTTAATCAACATGTGATAGTTGGGCAAGTCCATGGGGTTGGTGCCCAAGGGTTTGCGAAAGTGGAAAGAGCAGCGATTCCGCATGAGGGCATTCACCACGATCTTAATTTCATCCAGCACGTTGGTTCTGCGGCCCGGACGATTTAATGGCGGAACTATCGGTGCCTGGACGATCCCATTCAACGGTGGAAGGCACACCTCCTTGCAAGGGCTGTGCCTTCCTTTCTTCATCTTCAAAGAAGTTGGAGACGACATGGCCGAGCAGCTGGTAAATACTGGGTTGTAGCTGCCAGCACAAGAATAAATGAATTTAAAAACTATAATTTTGTTGAATTTTCGAATTCTTACTTTTCTGTTTTTAGAGAAAGAATTCACAGCTCTGTATCGTTTGATGTACCGATGTAAACTGAACTTTTTACTTTTCTGAAATTCAAAGGCTCGGATATTTGACATAAAAGTCTATGGCGTTTTGATTTACGATGGCGTGCTATAATATAAAGACTTAAATTTTCGTATTCTGGGAAATGTGTTAATTGTGTGTGGCTTATAAGAAAATCTCATAAAGGACACTACTTAAAGTATAACTTGTACAACTCCATAGACATCAAAGGCAGGAACTCCTGCTTCTCATCCGGTTAGTTCGAAAAGAGCATAAAGCTTTCCAGCTTTATGTTGAGTGTTTGGTTGGTGCTCTCAATACGGACCTTATAGTTCATAGTGCCCTGGTAAGTTAATGTAAAAGGCCAGTCAAAGGGCTTGAAGTTATCCTCCATCGACTGATCGGAATGAGCACAGCTGAACTCCAGCTTCCGTTGGTCGTTGGAAACCATGGTCAGTGCGTCCATGGGCTTGAACTCGATCAGGGCGCCATCCTCGTGTTGCAGAACCAGTTTCTTCTTATATTGAACACCATGTTGGTCAGGCGAGGCAGCTCCAGCGTGTGTTGATTCAGGCAGAAATCACAGCGGTTGGGGATCTTCCTGGGTCCAGTCGTGAAACTTTATCAGCGGCCACTGAGGCAAAATGGTTGGACAAACACTTACTAACTTAACACTTACACTTACTTACTGCACAAAAATAAAAGTGGAGATTTTCTTTTTAAGTATCCTATATATACCTATATCTGGTAGAAAAGTCAGTAAGTTTTACCTGTCACAGAGTTGGGTCAATCAACAATGCGACTCACAGTAATATTACGAAACAAAAGCACAATTATCAATAAACCTTTCAATGAAATATGTATATGAAGCCTTGTTCCTGCCTCAAAAATACGAAAAGTGTTCAAAAAGGAAAATAAATTTTCTAAGGCGTTATTTAAGTCTACAGGTCTTCATTTTTTAAGGCATAAAATGTAGAGCATGGATCATATATTAAAAGTCTCTATCATTTATTTTTGTCCGCAGTAACTTCCAACTGAATAATATAATAAGTTCCTATCTCACCATCAGGCTCAACCCGAAATTAAAAGCCCATCAAGTGCAGCGCGGATCCAAGCCATCGACCAGAGTCTGGCCCGGAATAGCACAGGGCGGACACCAACCAGACACCAAATTAGCATACATACCATAAAGCAAATTTGATTTCTATCGGGGAGCACCCAACAGCCTCCGGGCCACAGAATAGAGGCACTCAGCTGTGCACCGAGCACTTAACCCGCTTTTAGCAATAAAATTAACTTCCATGGGGCTTCGGGATGGCTGCAGGGAGTGCCTGGCAGCACGTACAAGTCGAACATATAGGAAATTAATGGTTTAAGGCAAAAGTGTTTAACGAAATTGGCCGGGGGATGGGAGCTGCCAGGGACCACACATGCACACCATATACATATACCATGTAGCCTACTCCAAAGGCAGTAAATCCTCCGACTATCTCTGCATTTCACTTTATTGGCGCATAAAAGTCGAAGCAAACCGAAACGAATACCGGAGGATGGCAAAGGAAAAGCCAACCCAGATCAGTCTCCGTCCGTCTGAAGTCCGCCCATCCGACCATGGAAGCCGGACGAGAGGAAGAAGGGACTAAGGGAGAAGGACGAAGGACGAAGGGAGTCTGGTGGCGTTGGTTCAATTTGAAAGGGAAGCTGTGCTTAAGAAGGCGTGTAATTGAAACATTCAAAAGACAATTTCCAAGTCTTAGCACAGACACACTTAATGGACGCAAAAGACATGGACAAAGTTAAGAAGTGAAATGCGAAAGAAAAATGCCAGGGATATCCGAAAGGGAGGCAGTGCATCCTTGGTGCGTGGCAATCAGGCGTGACTCGGGGGTCAAATGGATTGGCATGAAATATCCTAGCGTATCCTTCCCACCCTCCACTTCCCACTCCCACACGAGGTCCTGCCCCGCCTCGACCTCTCTCCGTTCCCATAGGTAGACAATGCGTACGTTAATTAAACAAACAGCCAATAAGATTGATGGCACTTTGATTGAAAAACAATTGATGCAACTGTGCGTACACATTAGCATGATATTGGACGCCTGGACGAAGAAGAGGAGCAGGAGTAGGAACATCGTCGTGTGGCCCTTATCAGCTGGCTGGCCAAAAGTTCAGGAGTTCCGTTGGTTGGGCCAAAGTTCGCATAAATAAAGTCCAATATCAATATAGAGACACTTGTGTATGTGTAAGCTGATTGACAGCATTACAGGGCCCGGGTCCGTTTCCGTGGTGTTTTAATGGATTTTTGATTTCCACTTGGCACAGGGTTGGTGGTTGGTCTGCCATTTTTTGCTTCCTTGTTTATCGCTTATGTAAACATGTCACATCTAGCAACGGGACACCACTTGACACTGACATGTTGAGCTTTGATGGGATGCTTCACAAATAATTGGATGCAGTCCTTCATAGTTACTTCGTACAAATCACATTTTAAGCATTTAAACACATTTATATATATTATATTTGATATAATCGGTGGCGCATACATAGTTCTAGTTAATTGTATTGTTTACTCATTAAATATTCCGCTATTTACAAACACACTACGGAGGGCATACATGAATTCCCCAAGCTAAAATGTTTGTGTATAGATTCCTTCTAATATTCGTTGAATTTTCCGAAATCCACTCTTTTCAATTCATTATTTGTATGCCAAATATTACTGGTTGCTATATTTGATTTGGTTTCTATCCAAATATTGGTTTCGTTTTGTTGTGCTCGAGTGTGGCGTGTGTCCAAGTCTTGTGTTGTTGTCATAGCTTACCAACCCGATGTACGTATAATTAGTTTCTCTCATAAGCAAAGTGCCGGATTTAACTCTTCTATCTCAAGCTGTACTGTGAGCTCAGTTATCCCAGTGGCCAAAAAATGTTAATAAAAAGAAACTATCGCAAAATTTTCCGAAAATCATAAAGAAATCGCTAAATGTTCGCAAAGACAACTTAAAACTAAAGATAATTATTATAAGAATGCCTCGCCAAGGATAAAATAAAAACTAACAACTGATTCAATTTTAAGCAATCAAAAATGATTCGTCTCAAAATATATTCGTAACATACATCACTCATAAAGTTTTAGTCCACTGGGATGTAGCAAAAGTTCCAATAAATACACAACTACTCTCTAGTTGCACAATAATGTATCAACTCCCTAAAACTCGGTGCTATAACAATCACAAAATACTGCTTATATATCATCTACATTATTAGATCTTTTAAAACGATGCAATTTTGTATATATATTTTGTTTGGTTTTCCTAATGTGACATTAATGGAAGTGTTGGTTCAGCTTCGTTCCCTATTCGGTAATAAATAAATATATCACTTGAACTAATTTTTAAATAAGTGTAAAGGATCTTCGAGTATTGCTTATAGGGCTATCAACTTGGTTTTGCACTTCTCGGCCTCCCACAATTCCAGCAGGTGATCCCGGGAACTAGGACCGCGCTCGGGCGGGGTATTTTCGCCGGAGAGACTGGTGGGAGACAGGACTCCGGTCTGAAATGTAGTATAAGAAGATATTAGTATAGGAAAATATAATTTATAAATTAAAATAAATCACCTTGGTAGCTATCTTGCGTGGATCTAGGTTCAGGCCAATGTTCTTCGCTAGCTTGGAGAGCGGACTGGTGAGCTGCTTTAGCTTATTAGCCTCCGGATGGGTGGGCAGACCCAAAGGCAAACTGAGATCTGTGCCCAGGCCACTGAAAACGCATTATAATTCAAAAAACACGTCCAGAGATTTCTACTTAATGGATTTATTTTGAGCGTTTTGTTTATTGGGCCAGAAACAGACCGAGTGTATGTGGTATGTATAGCAGGCACAGGTATTTCTTGATTTTTGTACAATAATACATGCTAATCTTAGGTATTTCGTAAAGTTGAGAACACACAGAAGGGATAACTGAAGCATAATAATACTTTCTTTCACCTTGAATCGGTTAAAAAACATTTACAAACTCTACAAACAAACAGATTGGCTAATTAAGAACGTATAAGACTGAAAAATAAAGCTTAAATTGCATAATACATGTATATATCTACAACCAAAGATCACTTGTAGAATACCGACCTGGACAGGGACTTTATTCCCTCCTCTTCCTCAGCCTCGTAGGCCTCCTGTGCCTGCACGCAGATCTGAGGATTGGGTGTAATTGGCCGCAGGGTCGGTGCATTTTCCAACAGGCCCGTCGGCAGACCAACGTGATCTGTCACTGAGGTAATGGAAATGGTTAGCACATCCTCTGCAGTCTTGCACATGCTGTCCTTTTGCTCTAACTGCCGTATTTCGTCCGAGGAGCTGGGCGACTGCTCCTCCTTCTGGCTGCCCATAACAATGCCCACCGATGGCAAGAAGGCGTTCTCGTTGTAATGCGTCTTGTTGTCCAGCGCTATTTCCACATCAGAATCAACTTCCGGCTCGTACAAGCTGTTGTCGTGCTCGTCGGTATCAGAGCTGCTGGCGCTATTCGAGTTGCGTTGCTTGTGGCCCAACGTGAAGATGGCCTTCTCCGCCTCCTGGCCAGCATCAATCCCGATATCGTTGCCACCTGTCTGTCGCATAACTTGGGGATTAATGGTGGCCGTCAAGTTACTGGGATGTGCCTGCTGTTGCTGCTGTGTGGAGCTTGAGCTTGGCTTCTTGAAGGTCTGACCCAGCTTCGAAAACTGACCCGCCACATTCGACAGGGCCTTGGAGCTGAATTGCACCAGCTGAGATTCGGATAGGTTGCGCGGCATGCCCTTGGGCACATCCAGCATGGGCACCTTGCTCTTCCTGCGCTGCAGTACACCGCCTGTTACGTATCGAACGTCAGTATTTCCGGCATTATCCAAGGCAATACGGAACATTTCTACAATGGATGTCAGGGACTCGGCCAGCTCCTCCTGCGTTTTGATAACATAGGCCATGTTGTTGAAGAAGCGCAAATTAGCCGAGCGGAACATGTGGAAGTAGCCCTCTTGATCCCCGACACTGTAGTTGAGGCGCAAGCAGAGATGAGCCGTGGCCGGACCTTGGAATATCTTCGTTTGCTGGTACATGCCCAGCTCGATAAGTCGCACCTGGGGCAATTGCACCTTCTCAAAGCGCACAATCTTATCCAGATGCGAGTCATACTCGGCCACAATATAGCAGTCGTCGGTTAGCAGCAGTATGGAATCCACCTCGGTTTCGTTGGCGTCGCCGGAACTAGGCAATAGAATTTTAGAACTTTTATAGAACCCAGAATATCCTAGATCGTTGGCTACTTACCTTGGGTCAGCATCTATAAGTCCCCAAGCTCCGACCGGGTACTGAGCGGATCCCAGCAGGAGGCGACGGCAGTCCTCCACCAGCAACTTGGCATGTTCAGCATTCTCCGTGGCATCATTCTCATCCGTGCCCGACTGACCGCCCAGAGCACTGAGGGACTCGGAGGAGACCTGGTTGCCCAGCATTAGATCAATGGTGGCCTGGCGATAAGAGTCCTTAAAGCGCGCCAAATAATAACTGAAAGTGGTTAAGCGTTTCGTTAATAGTGAGCCAAGAATTCGCGTCTCAAATAAGCAGATGTGCGAATGATGGAAATAAGATTTAAGTACGAAAAGAGGGTACCTTGGGCAAAATAAGAATCAAAGGATATGCAAGAATTGGAGCAACTAAAAACGGTAACTGTCTGACTTTGTTTTGATCGACTTCATCATCTTCGGATCGTCTCGGCCTTTGCACTGCGCACCTGGTCGTGACGATGGACTCGAGCAGCTGCAGCTCTGGCCCGAACACACCGGGATTATAGTAGCCACGCATCGGTGGCCGTGTGTCGGGTGTAAGGATCTGCAGAATGGTGTTCAGGACCTCGTCCTCGTGCAGCTCATCTGCCGTCAGCAAGTGGCCCTGCATCAGATCGATGATGCACTGGCGAAACGAGTCGGCAAAGTTTTGTATGAAAAAGCTACGAAGAAGTTCGGCAGGGAATTGAATTAGGCAACGATCATGTGCATCCGGATTAAAGAGTGTTTAAAAGATGGTACTGATTTTTTGTTAGATCAGCTTTGATTAGAGGGTTTCGATATGGAAGGAAGCCATGCATTATTAGTAGAAAAATATAGGAATAAAAGTGAGCCAAAAACGATGAGATATCTAAAGTCTTTTGAGTTTTTGGGAGTTGATTGATTGAACAAACTGGCTGGTGGGGCAAATTGATGGCCAAAAAGTCGCTATTACAATTTAAGGGACATATAAAAATGGGATTTAAAGGGATTACATTAAAATTTGATAAGTAGATCAATTAAGATAATGGTAATGGTAATCAAACACACAAGAAATAAATATCTTTACGAACCGATTGGCAGAGTTCATGCCGTCCTTCATCATGCCGCTTATTTTTCGTTCGCCGGTTCTGGTATAGTCCCCCTGTGAATTATAAAAAATGAATTATTACTACTACTTATAAAATGTTTCTTTGGCTTATTACCTTTAAAGCATTGGTGCCCGCATACTGTCTGCTAATTATGTCGCCATTGTTGGCCCACAAAACCATAAACGGAGACTTTAGCTGCTCCGGAATGGGAGTATAGGGCGGCGAGAGGCCCAATTTGACGAGCTGCGACTCCAACACCGCCTTGCCAATGGCCGTTTGAACAACATTGGTGCGATCCAGGCAGTCCATGCAGTTCACCCGAAACACCGACTTTTGGTTGCAAATCATTCCACGCTGATCCCGCCAGTGGAAGCCCATGGCACCAGCTTCAGGGCCTACGGCATCAATCAAGGCGGAAACGTTCTCAAAGCGCATGCCACGACTTAAATAAGAGAGTGTTAAATGGGAAACAGGACTTGACTATAAAATCCTTACCAGTAGTCGTGAAAATCAAAAGTTACGTATATAATCAGCTCGTTGTTGTACTTGATTATATGCTCAGCATAAGTATCGCCAATCAGCTTCTCCTTTCCGCTCTGCTCCACTAGATTGACGATGCAGACCCGTCCGTAGAGCTCAAGTTCCTTAGTGAAGTGCAGCTCAAAAGCCTGCTGCGTTTCGGCCACTCCGCGATCAAGACGCGGTGGCGGGCGGTACTTATACCCTGGTTGGCTCCAATAAATCGGAACAGAGCCGCGCACTTGGGTAAAAGACAACTGGTGGTGGCGGAGGGAGAGTATTTGCTCCGTCTCCACATAATTGGCGCAATTACCCTTCTCGTCCACGCCACGTCGCTTATAACTGAGAAAATATATTAAGAATAGTTTTGTTATCCGTGTAATAAGGATAAGGGTAGCATTAATACCGAGTTCCAGCTCGATGACGCGATCTTCGCGAGACCAAGGCCAAGGTGAAGCACTCGTTGCCAATGACACAGGGCTCCACTTGCACAAATCCCTGAATGATGGGCAATATCCATGTCTTGTCCTGCAAATAGCTGTTTTAGTATCTTATTGAATCTCTTATTAAAAGCGATTCTTACATTCATCTGGAGTATGTCCCGTATCATATGCTTGTTCCAGAAAAATCTCTCATCCGGCTGCTGTTGCTGATTCTCCTCCAACTTGGCTACATGGCGCTGCAGATTGTTGGTGATGTCGCAGTCAAAACTGAAGTAAAAGCTATCCGTATCGTCGAATATCTTGTGGAGCTCTTCTGTGATACGGCGTTCGATGTGCTTGGGCTCTCGAATGCCCACCGAGGACTTGACCTGCTTGGTCGCCAGATTTGCCGCTTGCTGGGTGGTGTTCTTGATGGTGTTGCCAGCACTCTTAACGGCACCCCAGGTCTTGTTCATGCCCTCGAATAGTTTTGTGCTTTTGGAGGATCCCCCACCGCCGCCTGATGAAGCGCTTGCATTGTTGTTGTTCACGATGGAGGCGCTATGAGTGGGCGTTGACTGGTTGCTCCTAGATTGGAAATGGTTCATTAATTATAAGTGAGTACAATTTGGCTATTGATTAGGCTTACTTGGTGTGCTTGGTGCAGTTAGACAACTCGGTGTCCGGCTCCTCGGCACTGAGTATGCATATGGACTTAATCTTGTACACCAAGTGGGGTGGATAGAGAACACCCACTGCCGTGGCCTCCTTCACCACCACCAAATGGGGCTCATAGACGTTGGGTAGCGAGATTACGCCCACAATTCCATGTGTCACCCCAATGCATTCGATGTCGTCCACGGAACTGAGGTCCCACCCTGGAAATTAATACGATAGTATTTTATTATAAATAAAGTTTTTGTATTAATTTGTATTATTTATAGGATAAAGGATAGTCTATACGTGGTCATAGCTGGCCCTTTTTTGTATTTGATTAGCATTACGCCCCATATATTAGACTCTCGGATCTATGGAAGGCAAATAAGTGCCTCAAATAACCCATTAATATTGACCGCTGACTAACTACGGTTGCCTTTTAGTGCCCAGGTCTGTAATTTTAGGTTACATGTTTGCAGCTGGTGAGTGTTGCGTGTGCTCATTACCAACCACAGCCCAACGCCACCCGTCTCCGCTGCCAGCTAAATTCAGAAATGTGAAATGGCACTTTACGTGCCACCTACTGTACGTGCATCCTTGGGAATCCTTTTAGATGCACACGAGAGCTCAGCGACAGCACGATTTCAACTCTTTAAACTGTGCAGCTGAGAAACTTTTGCGCTTATCTCATGAAACCGCTGCTAGGTTTATCTTGCAAGATAACACCCCAGCCAGACTAGAAAATATATATGTAACTAGCTTCCGTTAGCTGTAAAATCGATAATAATGTGTTTGCCTCTTAAATTTTAGTCAACTTGAGACAAAAGCTTTTCATTGTGCGGACAAAATAAAACAATTGATGGGCGGGAGCATCTGCGATGACCTTGGACAAAGATTTATGGGCTGCGCACAGGGGTCAGGGGTCACATCGCAGATGACTCACGGAATTAAAGGAAGTGACCATCCGTCTGTGGCTCTGTAAGTAGTGTAATTGTCTGATTCCCTTTAAATGCGACACGTTGCGTGCCTGGGAAATTGATCATAATTTAATTGCTGTCCCAGTAAACAAGCAATTAGCTGTCGGGAGTCCTTGTTGATTGCTTGTAGTTTAATTTACTGACGGTATTTATAGGCCCCTCAGGTTATCAATTAAGTGGGAAATAGTATAAATTCAGGACACCTCGCTGTTATTAATTATAAGGAGGGGGAAGAACCTTGAAGCCTTGGGAAGACCTTAGGGGGAAGTCATTAGGGCCTTAAAAATATTATTGGATTATATATATTGTATATCTTACAGCAATTTAAGCAATTCAGAAGATGCAGATACAAATATAAACCTAATGCGTAATTGTCGCAAGATAAGTCGTTAGAAACTGTGACCTTGCCCACGAGGAACTGAATAAATGCTGAAACTGCTGAGCTTACAGGAAACTTGTTTGTGGGATTAATCATCATGCATTATTCATTCATTCGTTCAATATTCAATCCTTGAAATACACACAGCAAACAACCACAAAGTACACCCACAAAAATAGCCCTAAATGGTTAATTTTTATCTAAATTTCACTGATGAATCATTTTTAAATAAAAAGCATTTAAAATAGTGGGGCTAGATATTAATTGAACACAAGCATTCACTCAAAATGATTCATTTAATTACGTTGTTTCGCAATTGACGTTTCTTACCTGCTTTTATTGTGAACTCTGATGTCTTGCGATGCCACCACAAACTCTTGTCCCGTTTCACAAAGATGTAATGCGAATCCGTCTGAAATACCTCCATGCTTGCCCTATTTTATCCTTTATTTTCGTTGCGACATTACACTTATTTTGCTAAATAACAAACAAATACTTGAGTATCTTTTAGAGGTAAACAGTACAGCTGTAAAACAATCGATAGTACTATCGATAATATCAATAGTGGCTGTGCAGCGCGATACTACTATCGCTATAAAATGCTCAAAAAAATATATAAATAACATACCAGCATTTTTATTCCCTTGCAGGGTATTATTAATTCAGTCGGAAGTATGCAACCCTTCCTAATCCAGCAGTAGATAACTCAAAAAAAATTCTCTCCTTCCTCCGTAATTTTAACACAAAATATAAGCCCTAAGAATCCGTAAAATAAAATTGAGTTTTTTAAATGGGGCCTGTTTTGCTGCGAATATTTCTATTACTAAAAAGGTGGAAGCCCTCATGACTGCACAGTCTGGCAACGCTGGTTGCTCGAGACTCCCAAGTCAGGCTACGCTTATTTCTAAAGTAAAAAAAATAGGCATGTCACATTATTTTACTTTCCATATTCATCAACCACTCAGAATTGTGTATGATTATTAATCTGTGTAAAATTACCCGATTATTCCTGATCTATATCGGCATTCGGAATTCTCTTAAGCTATGGGTTTTTATTCTTCCCACTTAATAACTAAATTTGTTATTATAATTATTTTAATGTTAATATTTAATAAAATAAACAAGAAAGGAAGCTAACTTCGGCTTACCGAAGTTTATATACCCTTGCACATTGCAATTGAACTATGTAATTAAAAACGAAATTCTAAGATAAGACATTAATGGTCGAAACTAAAATTTGATGAAAATATGTTGGGAAACAGCGAAGTTATACTTTTTTTTCGAAAATTTGGCTGATCATTCCTATTGCTCCCGATTTTTCCTATAGCAGCTATAGGATAAAGTCGTCCAATTTTCATGAAATTTAATACGAAATTCTAGAATAATAATAAATGGCCAAATATCAAGTTTGGTGATTATATGTTGAAAACAGACAAAGTTATAATTTTTTTCAACCATTTTTTCGATCGTTCTTATGGCAGCTGTATGATATAGTCTTCTGATCCGTTCTGATCCCGTTCCGATTTATGTAGGAGTGAGAGCATATAGAAGACTACCTGCAAAGTTTTATTTAGATAGCTTAAAAACTGAGGGAATAGTTTGCGTATAATCGGACAGACGGGTATGGTCGACTCGGCGTTGATCCTTCTCAAGAATATATACTGCAAACTTCTGACTGAAATTATAATACCCCGCAAGGGTATAAATATAACATAATTTATGTTGGCACAATAGACAAGGACGGTAAAATTCACGACGCGCTCCGGCGGAGGCTTCTTTACAACAACAAAAAGTCGTTTAGAAAAACATAGGAAAATAATTAGTAATATGGTTTTCAAATTTAAATTCACATTTGGCGGGTTATTTTGGCGCAACTTCTTTTTTGCAGTGTGACCATATCTAATGTCAGCGAAAATACCGCGTTCTTTCCCTCTCTTTCCCCTTGCCCACAAGCAGTAGTTCAAGTGGCGGCCGCTTGATGGCGTTCCATGCTCTTAAGACCCTTTTAAAATCTCCAATATGGGTACTTTTAGTAAGAGTAATGACATTTAAGTAATTATAATGTTTTTTTTTACATTTATCAATTTTAATAAATATATACTATTTTTAATGTATTCTTCTACCAGGAATTGTAACATTTTCATTGCAATTTTATAAATTTCTTAATTTCAGATACCAGGCGAACAGAAGGCAGTAGCAAGCGACCGAAAACTGGTATAAATTGTTATAAAAACGATTGATGCGATCTGGTCACACTGTCAGAATGGACTAGATACCGTTGAGTTGGTCACTCTGCAAAATAAGCGCCAAGTTTGAATTTAAATTCAAAATAAAGTATTATTATTTATTTTCCGTTGTTTTTTTAACGACATATTGTGGTTGCAAAAGAGATGTTGTTGTTGAAGTCCCACTGGGAATTTTCAGTTAAAAAACAAGAGAAAATAAAGAATATTATTTTATTTTGAATTTAAATTCAAACTTCGCGCCATTTTTGCAGTGTGACCAACCCAAATGTATCTAGATTATTGTTGCAGTGTGACCAGATCTAATAAATCGTTTTTATAACAGTTTATAACAGCTTTCAGTCGCTTGCTACTGCCTTCTGTTCGCCTGGTACTTCAAATTAAGAAATTGAGAAATTTGTACTGAAAATGGCCAGCTTAAAGTCTGGATTTGTGCCTACAACAACAACATATCCTTTACCACATCAATTTTTTAACAAAAGCAAAGGAAAATAAGTAACGTTTACGTTAATATTTTTATGATTTTGAATTCAAATTTGCCAGTTGGCGAGTTGTGTTTTAGATCATGAATGAACTTATGGATTTTTTAAATTATTTTTTATTTTGGCGGTTGACTACTTGTGTTTTCGATCATATATGAAATTAAGGCTTTTTGCAAGTTGTTGTTGTCAAAATATTTGTGTTGTTGTTGTAAAAAATCGTGTAGCTTTGGTTGTTGTTGTAGGCACAAATCCAGACTTTAAGCTGGCCATTTTCAGTACAAGTTCCTCCATTGCGGGATTTCAGATACCAGGCGCACAGAAGGCAGTAGCAAGAGAATGAACACTATTGTAAACTGTTATACTTTAGCCGAGTTTCAAACCTTATTGGTGTGCTACTAAGCGAAGACTCTAACTATTTATAACAGAAAGTTCGAAACTCGGCTAAACTGTTATACGGTTCGAAACTAGGCTAAAGTATAACAGTTTATAAAACTTTTCAGTCGCTTGCTACTGCCTTCTGCGCGCCTGGTATATAGAATTCAGAAATTAAAGAATTTGTACTAAAAATGCGCTGATTTGAATCTGGATTTGTGCCTACAACAACAACAACCAGAGCTACAAGATTTTGTACAACAACAACAACAAAAACATTTTGACAACAACAATTTGCAAAAAAAAAACATCTTTTTGCCCGCCAAATTTTAATTTAAATTCAAAAAAACGTTAAGTTAAGATAAGTCTAAAACACATCTCTTCAACCGCCAAATTTGAATTTAAAAGGTATAAAACTGGTATAAATTGTTATAAAATCGATTGATGCGATCTGGTCACACTGTCAGAATGGACTAGATACCGTTGAGTTGGTCACTCTGCAAAATAAGCGCCAAGTTTGAATTTAAATTCAAAATAAAGTATTATTATTTATTTTCCGTTGTTTTTTTAACGACATATTGTGGTTGCAAAAGAGATGTTGTTGTTGAAGTCACACTGGGAATTTTCAGTTAAAAAACAAGAGAAAATAAAGAATATTATTTTATTTTGAATTTAAATTCAAACTTCGCGCCATTTTTGCAGTGTGACCAACCCAAATGTATCTAGATTATTGTTGCAGTGTGACCAGATCTAATAAATCGTTTTTATAA